>JABMIG010000136.1:0-415673 GCA_013187285.1 Cyclotella cryptica
GCTCGGCCGACACTCATCAGATTATAGAAGTCATAGATTTGGTTGATAGCGAGGGCGATGGTAGCAACGGCGACACACTGTCAATACAGTCCGTCTTTCCGTATGATTCTCTTCCTTTCGAGTCGGCGGATGGAAGGGTATCGATGGAGACAGACGATGACGCAACGGGAGTTCATTAACACCGGCTTGTGGATTGCCGGACAAGAAAAGCGTCGAGATGGCGGGCGCCAAGGGCACCTGCAGAAGATATCCGCCTACGCAGCTGGGGCTTAGCAGAGATCAAGTCGAAATGTGCCGCCGAGACACCAAATATTACTACAACAAGTACGCCAGACCAGTATTTATCAAGGAACTGCAAGAGATGATTGCTCCGGGCATGCTAGGTTTCCAGGAAATCAGACAACGATACGGACGGTCGTTACGACATGCGGGTACCCTCATTCAACATGGATAAGTTCTCCTTTTGCACGGCCTCGATGCCTCTTGGATGCCGCTGGTTCGTAAGTTTCTGTCAAATCCGGGCGCCGCTCATCCACAAAGGGCTAATTTTATCCATGGGCAACAGCAAAGACAGAACTACCATATCGATGGTGTTCACTTGCACCTCCGAACAGGAGCCTTGCTACGCAGTCAATGTGTTTTTTCATCTCGTTGCTATCCACAAGAACAACGGCAGCACTGAGTTTTCACGTAGGTACGCACAAATCCTACAAGCAGCCCAGGACATTGGCAGGGTGAGTTGAATTTGAATCGAATGTGACCGTGGGTCGGCCGCACCCGTCTCCAACCAAAAGGTTTTGATATCACATCATAGGCCGTCCGACCACTCGCAGTGAAAGCGGGCCAACCAATCATCTTTGACTATCGCCTAGGGTGAGTGAGATGCAATGAGTATGTTTGTCGCTACTTTGTTTGTTGCGTCCGTTGACTCCACAAGTGGGCCCTCAAACTTACAGTCACTTGGGTCTTGAGAATAAACGGAGAATATCCCGACCGATGCTTTTACTTGACGTGACGCTGGGACGGCAGTGACGGGAGGGCACTCTTTCGCGATGACAAAATTTTGGCGAAATGCTGCCCAGCTTGGAGTTGGAAAAGGGTCTAGTGCCAGACCGCCCAGACAGAGGCGGAGAGCCAGGCGGCGCCGGGCAAATCAAAAGTGAGGAGGCAGCCAACTCGCAGTCGAAGGGTTTCCTTATAGACCATGCTCATTGGCCTCATCAAAAAATAATAATTGCGTATGGAGGGAGTGGATGCTGGAGGGCAAAAATGAAATTCTGCTCATTCCAACACCCTGCTAATGCTGCCAGCTTCCCAGCAAGGGAATTAGAAAAGGGATCGAAAAAAACCTCCTAAAATATCCGAATGTGTGTTCACTTTTGGTTAGTTGGGACAAACGATAAAAGTATGCACATCAATTGATGGCTTTGTCTGTCTCTAGTGATGATCCAGGTAGAAATATTCCTGTAGTTATCTAAGTAGTCCTGCTGATCCTGCTGGAAGCCTGCCTCATACACGGATTCAGAACGACCCATCCCATGTCTCCCCGCTGTGCCCGTAAATGATGCCCATGTCTTTGATGCCCAAACTGATGGGACAATTGCGATCCCACAATTGAAGATATCTGCCAGCCGTCTGTATATAAAAAGTCAGGAGAGGGGCATCGTCTTCCGGACTTGGGTTCCAGGCATCGTTGACTTTGAGAAATGCCGCAAAGAACCGATGATTCAATGCGACAGTGGGGTTGGCGACATGCACTTGACTTGGATTGGCAGCTTGCGCCTTGAGCTGGATAGCAAGAACTGCCTGAGTAGGAAACAACATGACGGAAGGGGCCGAAGGAAGGTGATGGGCTGAAAGTACAAGGTGCATCATGAATTTTCTGTGAGAACAGGTCAGTACTTCCTTCCACTCACTTCTTGGTAAAGTAGTAGTGCAGCAGATGGATTCTGACAAATGCAGGTATTCAGTAATGAAGGTTTATCGAGTGAATGCTTCTTGTCAAGGAGGGTGGGAGAGTATTTGATAGAGAAATGCAGATATGCCGAGAAGACAATATGACGATTTTGGTGGATGGTTTCTTTTTAGAATTTGTTTTATGGCCAATCTGATGCCAGAAAGCTTCCATTGCATCATTGTATAGAATGGTACATAATACTTCACCGCGCTGGTAGGAAGGCAGGTAGCAGTTTGGCAATGACAGTCCAAATAATAATCATTCACTAAAAGGTAGAGTATGGTACAATCCCATAGGTGGTCTTGTGTCCATTACCTACTGTACAATACAGGCCTCCTTCTTGACAAGACACCAATGCAAGACCAACCGGGAAGAAGAAGTATTTGCACTCGTAATACAATACCATACCATCGATCATTAGCCCCGTGAACCGTTGTGCCGTAGAAATGATATGGTAGGTACGTATCTATCCCTGGATATTATCAGTTCTGCCAGCCAAGACCTCCTCAAGAAGTGGGGTGTTCTGGAGGGTTCCTCGAGAGTTTCCCCGTGATCATCAAACTGTGACCACAAGACGCACCAAAGTGACGCCTTTGGCTTGAATCGGCCCCTACTCCAGTGTAACTCCCGTGGACCCACTTATTCAAGAAGTACAGCAAGTAAGTAACACATATGTCATATGACAGATGTGATCACGGCAACACGAGTATGGCTGAGGGAATGCGAACCCACTGTCTTGCATTCTCTCACACAATATCATATTTATCACAGTTTATCACAGCTATTATAAAATATTACTGTTGCTACTTTCCCAATGAAGCATGCAACACAATCACCAGCAACGATCTCATTATATTATATCACGAGCAACGATCTCATTATATTATACTGCATGACCGCGCACCACTGTCGATGAAGCTCCTCCCTCCTTTAGAGACGCTCCTTTGGGATTTGGCGCATCGACAAATAATATCTGTATTTTCGTCTGCCCCTAAGCAGGGCCCAATGCCATGAAGGATGATCGGAACGAGCGGAGATGGTCAATGTCTCCCCGGCCATATCCATGTTATTGTAATATGCGACAGCGATGACAACATCTCGCTCCAGTCGGTCGTTTTGATAAAGGAGCCCATCAAGCCCTCTGCTCCGGCCGACACTCATCAGATTATAGAAGTCATAGATTTGGTCGATATCGAGGACGATGGTAGCAATGACGACACACTGTCAATACAGTCCGTCTTTCCGTATGATTCTCTTCCTTTCAAGTCGGCGGATGGAAGGGTATCGACGGAGACAGACGATGACGCAACGGAGTTCATTAACACCGGCTTGTGGATTGCCCGACAAGAAAACGTCAAGATGGCGGACGCCAAGGGCACCTGCAGAAGATATCCGCCTACGCAGCTGGGGCTTAGCAGAGATCAAGTCAAAATGTGGCCGCCGAGAGACCAAATATTACTACAACAAGTACGCCGAGACCGTATTTATCAAGGAACTGCAAGAGATGATTGCTCCGGGCATGCCAGGTTTCCAGGAAATCAGACAACGTACGGCCAGTCGTTACGACATGCGGATACCCTCATTCAACACGGATAAGTTCTCCTTTTTGCACGGCCCCGATGCCTCTTGGATGCCGCTGGTTCGTAAGTTTCTGTCAAATCCGAAGTGCGCGCTCATCCACAAGGGCGCAATTTTATTTATCCATGGGCAACAGCAAAAGACAGAACTACCATATCGATGGTGTTCACTTGCACCCTCCGGAACAGGAGCCTTGCTTAACTGTCAATGTGTTTTTTCATCTCGTTGCTATCCACAAGAACAACGGCAGCACTGAGTTTTACGTAGGTACGCACAAATTTCACAAGCAGCACCAGGACATTGGCAGGGTGAGTTGAATTTGAATCGAATGTGACCGTGGTCGGGCCGCACCTACGTCTCCAACCAAAGGTTTTTTGATATCACATCATAGGCCGTCCGACCACTCGTGAAAGCGGGCCAACCAATCATCTTTGACTATCGCCTAGGGTGAGTGAGATGCAATGAGTATGTTTGTCGCTACTTTGTTTGTTGCGTCCGTTGACTCCACAAGTGGGCGCCCTCAAACTTACAGTCACTTGGGTCTTGAGAATAACACCGAGAATATCCGACGGATGCTTTACTTGACGTACGCTGGGACATGCAGTGACGGGAGGGCACTCTTTTGCGATGACAAAAATTTCAACAAAATGCTGCCCAGCTTGGAGTTGGAAAAGGGTCTAGTGCCAGACTGCCCAGACAGAGGCGAGAGAGCCAGGCAGCGTCCGGCAAATCAAAAGTGAAGGAGGCAGCCAACTCGCAGTCGAAGGGTTTCCTTATAGACCATGCTCATTGGCCTCATCAAAAAAGAATAATTGTGTATGGAGGGAGTGGATGCTGGAGGGCAAAAATGAAATTCTGCTCATTCCAACACCCTGCTAATGCTGCCAGCTTCCCAGCAAGGGAATTAGAAAAGTGATCGAAAAAAACCTCCTAAAATATCCGAATGTGTGTTCACTTCTGGTTAGTTGGGCCAAACGATAAAAGTATGCACATCCATTGATGGCTTTGTCTGTTTCTAGTGATGATCCAGGTAGAAATATTCCTGTAGTTATCTATGTAGTCCTGCTGATCCTGCTGGAAGCCTGCCTCATACACGGATTCAGAACGACCCATCCCATGTCTCTCCGCTGTGCCCGTAAATGATGCCCATGTCTTTGATGCCCAAACTGATGGGGCAATCGCGATCCCACAATTGAAGATATCTGCCAGCCGTCTGTATATAAAAAGTCAGGAGAGGGGCATCGTCTTCCGGACTTGGGTTCCAGGCATCATTGACTTTGAGAAATGCCACAGAGAACCGATGATTCAATGCGACAGTGGGGTTGGCGACATGCACTTGACTTGGATTGGCAGCTTGCGCCTTGAGCTGGATAGCAAGAACTGCCTGAGTAGGAAACAACATGACGGAAGGGGCCGAAGGAAGGTGATGGGCTGAAAGTACAAGGTGCATCATGAATTTTCTGTGAGAACAGGTCAGTACTTCCTTCCACTCACTTCTTGGTAAAGTAGTAGTGCAGCAGATGGATTCTGACAAATGCAGATATTCAGTAATGAAGGTTTATCAAGTGAATGCTTCTCGTCGAGGAGGGTGGGAGAGTATTTGATAGAGAAATGCAGATATGCCGAGAAGACAATATGACAATTTTGGCGGATGGTTTCTTTTTAGAATTTGTTTTATGGCCAATCTGATGCCGGAAAGCTTCCATCGCATCATTGTATAGAATGGTACATAATACTTTGCTGCGCTCGTAGGTAGGTAGGTAGCAGTTTGGCAATGACAGTCCAAATAATAATCATTCACTAAAAGGTAGAGTATGGTACAATCCCATAGGTGGTCTTGTGTCCATTACCTACTGTACAATACAGGCCTCCTTCTTGACAAGTCACCGATGCAAGACCAACCGGGAAGAAGAAGTGTTCACACTCGTAATACAATACCATACCATCGATCATTAGCCCCGTGAACCGTTGTGCCGTAGAAATGATATGGTAGGTACGTATCTATCCCTGGACATTATCAGTTCCGCCAGCCAAGACCTCCTCAAGAAGTGGGGTGTTCCAGAGGGTTCCTCGAGAGTTTCCCCGTGATCATCAAACTGTGACCACAAGATGCACCAAAGTGACGCCTTTGGCTTGAATCGGCCCCTACTCCAGTGTAACTCCCGTGGACCCACTTATTCAAGAAGTACAGCAAGTAAGTAACACATATGTCATATGACAGTTGTGATCACGACAACACGAGTATGGCTGAGGGAATGTGAACCCACTGTCTTGCATTCTCTCACACAATATCATATTTATCACAGTTTATCACAGCTATTATAAAATATTACTGTTGCTACTTTCCCAATGAAGCATGCAACACAATCACCAGCAACGATCTCATTATATTATATCATGAGCAATGATCTCATTATATTATACTGCATGACCGCGCACCCCTGTCGATGAAGCTCCTCCCCTCCTTTAGAGACGCTCCTTTTGGGATTTGGCGCATCGACAAATAATATCTGTATTTTCGTTTGCCCCTAAGCAGGGCCCAATGCCATCAAGGATGATCGGAACGAGCGGAGATGGTCAATGTCTCCCCGGCCATATCCACATTAATGTAATAAGCTACAGCAATGACAACATCTCGCTCCAGTCGGTCGTTTTGATTAAGGAGCCCGTCAAGCCCTCTGCTCCGGCCGACTCTCATCAGATTATAGAAGTCATAGATTTGGTCGATATCGAGGACGATGGTAGCAACGACGACACACTGTCGATACAGTCCGTCTTTCCGTATGATTCTCTTCCTTTCAAGTCGGCGGATGGAAGGGTATCGACGGAGACAGACGATGACGCGATCGAGTTCATTAACACCGGCTTGTGGATTGCCCGACAAGAAAACGTCGAGATGGCGGACGCCAAGGGCACCTGCAGAAGATATCCGCCTACGCAGCTGGGGCTTAGCAGAGATCAAGTCGAAATGTGCCGCCGAGACACCAAATATTACTACAACAAGTACGCCGAGACCGTATTTATCAAGGAACTGCAAGAGATGATTGCTCCGGGCATGCCAGGTTTCCAGGAAATCAGACAACATACAGCCAGTCGTTACGGCATGCAGATACCCTCATTCGACACGGATAAGTTCTCCTTTTTGCACGGCCCCGATGCCTCTTGGATGCCGCTGGTTCGTAAGTTTCTGTCAAATCCGAAGTGCACGCTCATCCACAAGGGCGCAATTTTATCCATGGGCAACAGCAAAAGACAGAACTACCATATCGATGGTGTTCACTTGCACCCTCCGGAACAGGAGCCTTGCTACGCAGTCAATGTGTTTTTTCATCTCGTTGCTATCCACAAGAACAACGGCAGCACTGAGTTTTACGTAGGTACGCACAAATTTCACAAGCAGCACCAGGACATTGGCAGGGTGAGTTGAATTTGAATCGAATGTGACCGTGGTCGGGCCGCACCTACGTCTCCAACCAAAGGTTTTTTGATATCACATCATAGGCCGTCCGACCACTCGTGAAAGCGGGCCAACCAATCATCTTTGACTATCGCCTAGGGTGAGTGAGATGCAATGAGTATGTTTGTCGCTACTTTGTTTGTTGCGTCCGTTGACTCCACAAGTGGGCGCCCTCAAACTTACAGTCACTTGGGTCTTGAGAATAACACCAAGAATATCCGACCGATGCTTTACTTGACGTACGCTGGGACATGCAGTGACGGGAGGGCACTCTTTTGCGATGACAAAAATTTCAACAAAATGCTGCCCAGCTTGGAGTTGGAAAAGGGTCTAGTGCCAGACCGCCCAGACAGAGGCGAGAGAGCCAGGCGGCGTCAGGCAAATCAAAAGTGAAGGAGGCAGCCAACTCGCAGTCGAAGGGTTTCCTTATAAACCATGCTCATTGGCCTCATCAAAAAAGAATAATTGTGTATGGAGGGAGTGGATGCTGGAGGGCAAAAATGAAATTCTGCTCATTCCAACACCCTGCTAATGCTGCCAGCTTCCCAGCAAGGGAATTAGAAAAGGGATAAAAAAACCTCCTAAAATATCCGAATGTGTGTTCACTTTTGGTTAGTTGGGCCAAACGATAAAAGTATGCACATCCATTGATGGCTTTGTCTGTTTCTAGTGATGATCCAGGTAGAAATATTCCTGTAGTTATCTATGTAGTCCTGCTGATCCTGCTGGAAGCCTGCCTCATACACGGATTCAGAACGACCCATCCCATGTCTCCCCGCTGTGCCCGTAAATGATGTCCATGTCATTGATGCCCAAACTGATGGGGCAATCGCGATCCCACAATTGAAGATATCTGCCAGCCGTCTGTATATAAAAAGTCAGGAGAGGGGCATCGTCTTCCGGACTTGGGTTCCAGGCATCATTGACTTTGAGAAATGCTGCAGCGAACGGATGATTCAATTCGACAGTGTGGTTGGCGACATGCAGTTGACTTGGATTGGCAGCTTGCGCCTTGAGCTGGATAGCAAGAACTGCCTGAGTAGGAAACAACATGACGGAAGGGGCGAAGGAAGGTGATGGGCTGAAAGTACAAGGTGCATCATGAATTTTCTGTGAGAACAGGACAGTACTTCCTTCCACTCACTTCTTGGTAAAGTAGTAGTGCAGCAGATGGATTCTGACAAATGCAGGTATTCAGTAATGAAGGTTTATCAAGTGAATGCATTTCGTCAAGGAGGGTGGGAGAGTATTTGATAAAGAAATGCAGATATGCCGAGAAGACAATATGACAATTTTGGCGGATGGTTTCTTTTTAGAATTTGTTTTATGGCCAATCTGATGCCGGAAAGCTTCCATCACATCATTGTATAGAATGGTACATAATACTTCACCGCACTTGTAGGTAGGTAGGTAGCAGTTTGGCAATGACAGTCCAAATAATAATCATTCACTAAAAGGTAGAGTATGGTACAATACCATAGGTGGTCTTGTGTCCATTACCTACTGTACAATACAGGCCTCCTTCTTGACAAGTCACCAATGCAAGACCAATCGTGAAGAAGAAGTGTTCACACTCGTAATACAATACCATACCATCGATCATTAGCTCCGTGAACCGTTGTGCCATAGAAATGATACGGTAGGTACGTATCTATCCCTGGACATTATCAGTTCCGCCAGCCAAGACCTCCTCAAGAAGTGGGGTGTTCCGGAGGGTTCCTCGAGAGTTTCCCCGTGATCATCAAACTGTGACCACAAGACGCACCAAAGTGACGCCTTTGGCTTGAATCGCCCCTACTCCAGTGTAACTCCCGTGGACCCACTTCTTCAAGAAGTACAGCAAGTAAGTAACACATATGTCATATGACAGATGTGATCACGACAACACGAGTATGGCTGAGGGAATGCAAACCCACTGTCTTGCATTCTCTCACACAATATCATATTTATCACAGTTTATCACAGCTATTATAAAATATTACTGTTGCTACTTTCCCAATGAAGCATGCAACACAATCACCAGCAACGATCTCATTATATTATATCACGAGCAACGATCTCATTATATTATACTGCATGACCGCGCACCACTGTCGATGAAGTTCCTCCCCTCCTTTAGAGACGCTCCTTTTGGGATTTGGCGCATCGACAAATAATATCTGTATTTTCGTCTGCCCCTAAGCAGGGCCCAATGCCATCAAGGATGATCGGAACGAGCGGAGATGGTCAATGTCTCCCCGGCCATATCCATGTTATTGTAATATGCGACAGCGATGACGACATCTCGCTCCAGTCGGTCGTTTTGATAAAGGAGCCCGTCAAGCCCTCTGCTCCGGCCGACACTCATCAGATTATAGAAGTCATAGATTTGGTTGATAGCGAGGACGATGGTAGCAACGACGACACACTGTCAATACAGTCCGTCTTTCCGTATGATTCTCTTCCTTTCGAGTCGGCGGATGGAAGGGTATCAACGGAGACAGACGATGATGCAACGGAGTTCATTAACACCGGCTTGTGGATTGCCCGACAAGAAAACGTCGAGATGGCGGACGCCAAGGGCACCTGCAGAAGATATCCGCCTACGCAGCTGGGGCTTAGCAGAGATCAAGTCGAAATGTGCCGCCGAGACACCAAATATTACTACAACAAGTACGCCGAGACCGTATTTATCAAGGAACTGCAAGAGATGATTGCTCCGGGCATGCCAGGTTTCCAGGAAATCAGGTTTCCAGGAAATCAGACAATGTACGGCCGGTCGTTACGACATGCGGATACCCTCATTCAACACGGATAAGTTCTCCTTTTTGCATGGCCCTGATGCCTCTTGGATGCCGCTGGTTCGTAAGTTTCTGTCAAATCCGAAGTGCGCGCTCATCCACAAGGGCGTAATTTTATCCATGGGCAACAGCAAAAGACAGAACTACCATATCGATGGTGTTCACTTGCACCCTCCGGAACAGGAGCCTTGCTTAACTGTCAATGTGTTTTTTCATCTCATTGCTATCCACAAGAACAACGGCAGCACTGAGTTTTACGTAGGTACGCACAAATTTCACAAGCAGCACCAGGACATTGGCAGGGTGAGTTGAATTTGAATCGAATGTGACCGTGGTCGGGCCGCACCTACGTCTCCAACCAAAGGTTTTTTGATATCACATCATAGGCCGTCCGACCACTCGTGAAAGCGGGCCAACCAATCATCTTCGACTATCGCCTAGGGTGAGTGAGATGCAATGAGTATGTTTGTCGCTACTTTGTTTGTTGCGTCCGTTGACTCCACAAGTGGGCGCCCTCAAACTTACAGTCACTTGGGTCTTGAGAATAACACCAAGAATATCCGACCGATGCTTTACTTGACGTACGCTGGGACGGGCAGTGACGGGAGGGCACTCTTTTGCGATGACAAAATTTTTGACGAAATGCTGCCCAGCTTGGAGTTGGAAAAGGGTCTAGTGTCAGACCACCCAGACAGAGGCGAGAGAGCCAGGCGGCGTCGGGCAAATCAAAAGTGAAGGAGGCAGCCAACTCGCAGTCGAAGGGTTTCCTTATAGACCATGCTCATTGGCCTCATCAAAAAAGAATAATTGTGTATGGAGGGAGTGGATGCTGGACAGCAAAAATGAAATTCTGCTCATTCCAACACCCTGCTAATGCTGCCAGCTTCCCAGCAAGGGAATTAGAAAAGTGATCGAAAAAAACCTCCTAAAATATCCGAATGTGTGTTCACTTTTGGTTAGTTGGGCCAAACGATAAAAGTATGCACATCCATTGACCGCTTTGTCTGTTTCTAGTGATGATCCAGGTAGAAATATTCCTGTAGTTATCTAAGTAGTCCTGCTGATCCTGCTGGAAGCCTGCCTCATACACGGATTCAGAACGACCCATCCCATGTCTCCCCGCTGTGCCCGTAAATGATGCCCATGTCTTTGATGCCCAAACTGATGGGGCAATCGCGATCCCACAATTGAAGATATCTGCCAGCCGTCTGTATATAAAAAGTCAGGAGAGGGGCATCGTCTTCCGGACTTGGGTTCCAGGCATCATTGACTTTGAGAAATGCCGCAGAGAATGGATGATTCAATGCAACAGTGGGGTCGGCGACATGCACTTGACTTGGATTGGCAGCTTGCGCCTTGAGCTGGATAGCAAGAACTGCCTGAGTAGGAAACAACATGACGGAAGGGGCCGAAGGAAGGTGATGGGCTGAAAGTACAAGGTGCATCATGAATTTTCTGTGAGAACAGGTCAGTACTTCCTTCCACTCACTTCTTGGTAAAGTAGTAGTGCAGCAGATGGATTCTGACAAATGCAGGTATTCAGTAATGAAGGTTTATCGAGTGAATGCTTCTCGTCAAGGAGGGTGGGAGAGTATTTGATAAAGAAATGCAGATATGCTGAGAAGACAATATGACAATTTTGGCGGATGGTTTCTTTTTAGAATTTGTTTTATGGCCAATCTGATGCCAAAAAGCTTCCATCGCATCATTGTATAGAATGGTACATAATACTTCACCACGCCCGTAGGTAGGTAGGTAGCAGTTTGGCGATGACAGTCCAAATAATAATCATTCACTAAAAGGTAGAGTATGGTACAATCCCATAGGTGGTCTTGTGTCCATTACCTACTGTACAATACAGGCCTCCTTCTTGACAAGTCACCAATGCAAGACCAATCGTGAAGAAGAAGTGTTCACACTCGTAATACAATACCATACCATCGATCATTAGCCCCGTGAACCGTCGTGCCATAGAAATGATACGGTAGGTACGTATCTATCCCTGGACATTATCAGTTCCGCCAGCCAAGACCTCCTCAAGAAGTGGGGTGTTCTGGAGGGTTCCTCGAGAGTTTCCCCGTGATCATCAAACTGCGACCACAAGACGCACCAAAGTGACGCCTTTGGCTTGAATCGGCCCCTACTCCAGTGTAACTCCCGTGGACCCACTTATTCAAGAAGTACAGCAAGTAAGTAACACATATGTCATATGACAGATGTGATCACGACAACACGAGTATGTGAGGGAATGCGAACCCACTGTCTTGCATTCTCTCACACAATATCATATTTATCACAGTTTATCACAGCTATTATAAAATATTACTGTTGCTACTTTCCCAATGAAGCATGCAACACGATCACCAGCAACGATCTCATTATATTATATCACGAGCAACGATCTCATTATATTATACTGCATGACCGCGCACCACTGTCGATGAAGCTCCTCCCCTCCTTTAGAGACGCTCCTTTCGGGATTTGGCGCATCGACAAATAATATCTGTATTTTCGTCTGCCCCTAAGCAGGGCCCAATGCCATCAAGGATGATCGGAACGAGCGGAGATGGTCAATGTCTCCCCGGCCATATCCATGTTATTGTAATATGCGACAGCGATGACAACATCTCGCTCCAGTCGGTCGTTTTGATAAAGGAGCCCATCAAGCCCTCTGCTCCGGCCGACACTCATCAGATTATAGAAGTCATAGATTTGGTCGATATCGAGGACGATGGTAGCAATGACGACACACTGTCAATACAGTCCGTCTTTCCGTATGATTCTCTTCCTTTCAAGTCGGCGGATGGAAGGGTATCGACGGAGACAGACGATGACGCGACGGAGTTCATTAACACCGGCTTGTGGATTGCCGGACAAGAAAACGTCGAGATGGCGGACGCCAAGGGCACCTGCAGAAGATATCCGCCTACGCAGCTGGGGCTTAGCAGAGATCAAGTCGAAATGTGCCGCCGAGACACCAAATATTACTACAACAAGTACGCCGAGACCGTATTTATCAAGGAACTACAAGAGATGATTGCTCCGGGCATGCCAGGTTTCCAGGAAATCAGACAATGTACGGCCGGTTGTTACGACATGCAGATACCCTCATTCAACACGGATAAGTTCTCCTTTTTGCATGGCCCCGATGCCTCTTGGATGCCGCTGGTTCGTAAGTTTCTGTCAAATCCGAAGTGCGCGCTCATCCACAAGGGCGTAATTTTATCCATGGGCAACAGCAAAAGACAGAACTACCCTATCAATGGTGTTCACTTGCACCCTCCGGAACAGGAGCCTTGCTACACTGTCAATGTGTTTTTTCATCTCGTTGCTATCCACAAGAACAACGGCGGCACTGAGTTTTACGTAGGTACGCACAAATTTCACAAGCAGCACCAGGACATTGGCAGGGTGAGTTGAATTTGAATCGAATGTGACCGTGGTCGGGCCGCACCTACGTCTCCAACCAAAGGTTTTTTGATATCACATCATAGGCCGTCCGACCACTCGTGAAAGCGGGCCAACCAATCATCTTCGACTATCGCCTAGGGTGAGTGATGGGTTTGGCTGGTTCATGTGGTCTCATGCCATGGATGATACTTTAGTGGATCCACGAGCAGAGGGGAAATGTATTCCCATGGAAGCGTGTACCTCACCCTCATCATGGGATGTCAATGTCTCGCCGGCCATGGATGAATCAGTGACGGCTTTACGAGAGACGGGTCGTCTAACAATTCGTAGTTTGGAAATTGGTGACCGACGATGGATGATTTGTTGAAGGTTTGACAAGCGATGGGGGAATGTACTCCCATAGGAGTTCTATCCTGACCTGCGTTGCCGTCTCGCGCATCGTTGGATCTGAACTGTTTCGGAGGGAGATTGATGGACATACTGGTGAAATAATGATGGTTGTGGTCCATGTCCCAACAACCATCATGGGTGGTGGTTGGTTAATTCCATCCATTTAGTGTACAGGACATAAGCTAAGCAAAAACTAAAGGTAATATCAACTGATATCAACTGAAGTTTCATGTGGAGAATTGTGTTTTAAGTTGTTGTGGGAGCTGTGCTTATAATGATAGACCTGCCCTGATGCCCTATTGTGTGGCCTCACCCGTTCCTGACATGATGTTTGTACTACTTACCTAGTTTTGTCCCCTTACATAGAAACGTTATCCACGTGGAAGGGAGATGCACATCAATAGTATGGTATTCTGGCATGGTAGTACTATTGTATTGTATTGTATTGTATGGTGTCGTGGCACAATTCCAAGATATTGTTGTTGTGACTGTTGTTACTGTTTCCAACTTATTGTGCACAAAGGATAACAAGAAGAATGTCAATTCTGGACGATCCTCCGTGCACAAAAATTCAACCATCCTTCCATTCCGCTAGAGGACAATATAAAAAGGAAATGCATTGCTAGTTCTAAACGACGATGGGCTGCTTAGGAGTAATAACATGAGCTGGGTAAGAGTTATACATCGTCCACTTTTTGAGCTCAATAAAAAACAGACGATGGCTACATTGAATTATCGACAAAAGAATTATACATATTCACACGAATTTGTTGGAATAAGTTGCTGCACATGAAAGGGGGCAGAAGATTTGCACTGTCTGTCACCACCAATCCCTTGTTTCCCTTTATTCACCATGCCCCTTCCCGTTACTGCTCCATTCTCCTCCTGACATTCATTATGATACAAAGTCAAGGTCCCCCTTGTTCGTCCATTCTCCTGCTGACATTCCTGATGAAACACAGACGGGGCCCTCGATTTGGTTCTTGTTCATCTTGTTGTACCCTAATAAGTCGCAGTCAAGGCCCATGAATTGGTGTGTCTTGTCGGTTTACTCGTTCCCTTGTTTCCATTAGTTCGTCTGATATTTCCCTTTGCTGATCAGTTCTTAGTAACTGAGAAGAAGGAGAACGAGCGCCGCCTTCTCGAGCTGCACTCCTTCCTTGTCCCCGAGCTCAGTCATTTGTCGAATCATTCAAAAGAACAGAATCTGAGTCTGAGTCTGAGTCTGAGGCCGAGGACGATGCGTGATTCAGTTCATCTGATCCTTCCCTTTGGCGATCAGTTGATATGGAGGCATCTGAACCATTGCCCCCTTTAATTTCTGTGTTGCTCTTGTCCGTCATTGGTCGAATCATTCAAAAGAACAGAATCTGAGTCTGAGTCTGAGGCGGAGGATGACGCCTGATCCCCAGTCTTTCCATGCTCAATCAACAAGTTTCCACGACAAACTAACGGGAAAAGTCTTAGTACCATTCGCCGCGATGATCTATCCCCTTTTCTCCGAGCTCAGTCATCCATCGACTCATTAATAAGGTCTGAGTCTGAGTCTGTGCCGTCATCAGCGTTGCCGTGTTCTTGTTCGTTTCCGAAGTCTGGGAGTGACTCGGAATCGGAGTTTGGGGCATCAAAGTCAATGACATCATCACTGTTGGTGCTTCCTTGTTCTGGGAGTGAATCGGTATTGGCGTTTGGGTTGTCAAACCAATCATGTAAAATATTGACAAATTCTTCTGACAGAATTTTGCTCATATCAGCGATAATAGCTGATAGTCTTTCTGCTGATATGTCCGGTAATGCATCTAAAATCAAGGCAGGCAATCTCCCATCGACGACTGCTAATAGTCTACCTACTATCCTGGGCAACCCTTTTTGCAGTCTACGATTGAGGACTTCTTCATTATTCATCGCTGGAAACAACAATTTTTCTCTGAATCAATTTATGAGTATGAATGGCGTCGTCTTTTTTTTGCTGGCCGAAAAAAATCGGACGATGGAATCACGTACGTAAACAGTGCAGCACTTTGAATATGAAAACACACACGATGACAGGTGTAAGGTTATGAGCTCACCAAGCGTCAATGTTCGCAGAAAAATTTGGACGAAGTAACACGCATTGGGACGTATGGGTAACCTTTGATTTTAGCTTCCTGAAATTTTATGAGAAGAGACGAAAAGTGAACTTAGGATCAGGAGCAAACAGTCATCGAAAGAATGAAAATTTCGTTTCAAGGCGTCGTCCTTTTTTGCCGTCTGGAAAAAAGGGGCGATGGAATCACGTATGTACACAAAGGGAGCACTTTGACGATAAAAACATGCACCATGACACGAAGAAGGTTATGAGCTCAAAATGCGTCAATGTTCAAGAAAAATGTTCGCAAAATAATTTGGACGAAGTAACATGCATCGGGACGTATGCGGTAACCTTTGATTTTATCTTCCTGAAATTTTATGAGAAGAGACAAAAAGTGAACTTATAAGCAGGTGCAAACAGTCATTGAAAAAATGAAAATTTTGATGCGCGTCCATTTTTTGCCGGCAGAAAAAGAAACGGACAATGGAATCATGTACGTACACAAGGCAGCACTTTGAAGATAAAAACACGCACGATGGCAGGAAGAAAGGTTATGAGCTCAACAAGCGTCAATGTTCGCGAATAATTTGGACAAAATAACACGCATTGTAACATATGGGTATCCTTCGATTTTATCTTCCTGAAGTTTTATGAGAAGAGACGAAAAGTGAAGTTATGAGCAGGTGCAACCAGTCAAACAGTCATTGAAAAAATGAAAATTTCATCACATGAACACCTTATGAATTCTCGGCCATCCTGCTTTTTCTGTGACATGAAAAATTCAACAGGTTGGTAGAGATCAAGGCTCAGGTTTGCCTGATCTCACTCGTCTCCTTCAAGCGGTCTTTCTGACTGTTGTTCAATATCTTTCTGACAATCCTTCGTAAAATAACAGCAACATGCCTGATATCGTGTTTGTTTGTTACGATGAATGTGAAAATGTATCCTGCAACAAGGCTATTACGTAGACTAGTACACTTGCAAAACTCAGATAATGACGCGCCCATCGTCCATTTTTTGGTGTGAAAATAAAGGGACGATGGGCTGCTTTTAAGAAAACAACTGATGTTATAGGGTTACCAGACTTGTACTGACCCCAAACATCATCCATTCTATGACAAAAAAGGAAGATGGGGCATCGTCCACATTGTCGAATTCCTAAAAACAAGGACGATGGTCTGCATCTTTCAAATTAGGTTGCACAGTCAAGTCAAAACAAAGAGAAGATTCTCACCTTAGCCATCGACTATTTTTTGGACTAAAAAAGGACGATGGGTTGATCCCCGTCTCATCGACTTTGTAAAATATCCAAGACTAGTACACTCACCCCGAGTCAACAAAAAGGTTAAAAAAACCGACAATGGGAAAAGTTCCATCGTCTGTTTTTCAATTTCAAAAAAGGACGATGGGTTGATCCAAATTTCATCGACATTTGGTTTGTTTGTTGACGAAATAAAAATGATGATGGGTTGATCAAAATTTCAGGTCAAACCCTAAATTAATTTAAATTAGTCTAGGAAGAGGTACAACACTTACCTCGACCCCCACCCATCGTCGAATTTTTGGAGTAAAAAAAATGGACAATGGACTGCATCGTCAAAATTTATCTGAACAGAGAGTGGGCATCGTCCATTTTTTGGAGTAAAAAAAGGACAATGGCAACTGAACGCAATGCCTCATTGTCCCCCACCCATCATCCATTTTTTGGAGTTGAAAAAAAGGACGATGGATTGCATCTCCAACACCCATCGTCCATTTTTTGGAGTCGAAAAAAAAGGACACCGGCGAATAACACGAAGGTGGTGTTTCAGCCCTAGGTAGAAAAGTTATGAGACAAATGGAGTAAAAAAAAGGACGATGGCAACTCAACATAATGCCTCACTGTCCCCCACCCATCGTCCATTTTTTGGAGTCGAAAAAAAGGACAATAGACTGCATCTCACACACCCATCGTCCATTTTTTGGAGTCGAAAAAAAAGGACAATGGACTGCTTTGGCAAAATAACATGAGGGTGATAATTGCGGAGAAATCCTAAGAAACGCAGAAAAAAATTTTACTACCTATTGGGAAACATGAAAAAAATTAAGAGCCAAATTGGTTGAAAAGAAAAACGCAAAAATTTTCATGTCCACATAGGAATTAGTATACAGGCTGTATGTAAATTTTGTACCGGGGAAAAACTAAAAATTTTCCTGGGGTACCCTTCTAACCCTAACCTGGTGTGATCAGGGTGTGATCAGATCAGGGTCCGATCAGGGTGTGATCAGATCAGGGTGTGATCAGATCGGGGGTCCGATCAGGGTGTGATGTGTGATCAGATCGGGGGTCCAATCAGGGTGTGATGTGTGATCAGATCGGGGGTCCAATCAGGGTGTGATGTGTGATCAGATCGGGGGTCCAATCAGGGTGTGATCAGATCGGGGGTCCAATCAGGGTGAGATCAGATCGGGGGTCCGATCAGGGCGAGATCAGATCAGGGTCAGGGTCTGATCTCTGATCAGGGTCAGGGTGTGATCAGGGTTTTTTCAGGGCTTATTGTGTTGATTGTTTCTTGATGAGTGATCAGGGTAGGGGTCTGATCAGGGTCTGATCAGGGCTGTGTTGATTGTTTCTTGATGCGGGTTGGTCTCATTTGAAACTGTCATGATTTTATCAGCCAAGGCTCACATTGGACTCTGTTCAGGGTCAAGGGTCAAATTGATGTCTGACTATAGCCAATGATCAGGGTCTGATCAGGGTCTGATCATGATTGGATCAATCTTTTAGCGTACTATGATCATGATCAAATGAGTTTTGTAATACGGCCTGATCAAGAGGTGATTCTTTCTGGTCAGCCTCTGATAAGTCTGATCGACTATACTTCAAATTCAGTGGAGGTGATACTGTTTCAATCATTTACTGATCAAATGCCATAATCAGAGTTTGATCATAAGCCAATCTTCTAGCTCTGATTATGACTTGATTTTGATATGATCAGGGTCTGATCAAGGTCTGATCAAGGTCTGATCAGAGTTTTTGGTCCATGATTCCATGATGAGGGGTGGTCTCATTTGAAATGGTCATGATTTGATTAGCCAAGGATCACCTTGGACAGTGTTCAGGGTCAACACTGCAAACGAATTGTTAGTAAGATGTTAGTAAAAAGCAAAGGGCTTACTAACATGTGCATGTAGGTTTAATACTAGGCAGAAACCTTCTCGAAATCGGACTTGTTAGTTAATCTGTTAGATATTTGTGGCTCTTAACAAAATTCATCGATTTTTCCGATTTACTTACCTACTTACTAACAGGTCCGTTTTTGCTAACATTTTAACTAACAGATTAGAATATTTTGCGTGTCGATGAACTCCAATTTCCTTACTAACATATTTACTAACAAGTACTCCCCCCTCCGGGTAGTAGGAGTAAACACGAAAAATAACATGTTAACTCTGTCCCTACAAAAACCATTTTTGAAATGTAATAATATTTACGAACAATAATTTTGAATTTTAGGTTTATAATGGGGACAAAAACAAATATATCAATTCACATCAACATCATTTGTTTAGATTGATGCAATGGCAGGGAAGTTCTGTGGGAGTGGGGGTTATATTTCATGGTTGTGGTGGGGTAGTGGGAAGATGACATGATGAGGGCAAATAGTAATTTCAAATTAAATAGTTTGGCAAATACAAGAATTGAAAAACTAACCATGGGTGTAGTCAATTGTCCTCCCTCTTTTTCAGGCTTTAGATTTGAGCCACGGGAGGGCGCGGCGTGGGTGTTTAACTCATGGAGGGGGGCAATGGCAGAAGATGGCAGGTCAGGGACGGTGGTTCCCCATTAAATAGTCGACAAAAAAAATAATTAACAAAAACTCACCACTGGTGTGGTCAATTGCCCGGCTTCTTTTTATAGCCTTTCAATTCAAACCACGGGAGGGCGCGGCGTGGGCGTTTAACTCATGGAGGGGGGCAATGGCGGAAGAGGGCAGGTCAGCTCCGACATGTCAAATATTAAATAATGAAAGAAAAAGAAAAATTAGCACAACTCACCACTTGCACTGTCAATTGACCTGCTTCTTTAGGGGGGTTCTGGATTGAAGCCACGAGAGGGCACGGCGTGGGACGTGGGGTTTTGAAAGTCATAGAGGAGGGCCATTGCAGAAGATGTCAGGACAGCACGAGGGTTTCAAATTAAACAATTGACCAAATTAAAAAATCGCGAGTCTCACCACCACTTGCACGGTCAATTGTCCAGCTTCTTTTTCTCGGTGTTAGATTGAAGATGCCGTAAGAGCGCGGCGTGGGGCATGGGGCATGGGGTTTTGAAAGTCATGGAGGGGGAGTGGCAGAAGATGGCAGGACAGGGCGTGAATTTCCAATTAAATAGTTTGGCAGAAAAAAATTGCAAAATGCAACAACCAACCTACCTTTTGCCACATCGCAGGGCGCCGTGTTGCCAAGAGCTGGTTCGAGAAGAGCGCCAACTTGCAGCTCAAAAGTCCACCAAAATGCTAAGATACGTGGGGGAGATTGTGGTGACATTCGAAATCCCATCTTGCTGTAGTGAAGTCAATTTTTATGTGTGACGAAAATAATGGCGCGGCAACTGCGTGCATCGTGCAACACAGTTAACACAAAGTGATACCTTCTATGTGTCGAAATCGACATAACAACTTTCGAATAAATGTTAATGATATAAAGGTCATAAATAAAAAATGAAATACTAGAGACAACAAAATTTTATCTAAGACAAAAAATAATTATCATGACATATAACAGCATGAAAAATGAATATATATTATCATAAGACACCATTCAAACATGAACAGGCAAATGCATTTTGTGCAAGCTTTCATTTTGCCTGAGAATTGATATCATTTCATGGTGGATTTGGTATCATAAACTCTTACATGAAGGCTACCCTTCAAGTTTGGTTGAAGTTTTGTGCCATAAAGTATGATGATTAACTTATACTGTACTTGGTATGTGAAAGGGTGACTGTGAGGTTTGGTGATATCATAATCTGAGTGGTATGTGGAGAAAAAGAGCATAAATGTGTAGTCGTAAAAGTAAGATAATATTTTTGGTGTCATCCAGGAGCTCGATGTTCACATATATCTTTGGCATCTGTATAGTTGCATCCATTATTGAAACAAAATTTTCACAATGCTTCTTGCAAGAAAAACAACAGATAATCATCCCATTTGATCATTGCATCTATTATGTCAGTTCATGAGATATTATGGCAGTAGTAATGTTCACATCAATCAAACAGAATTTGGATGGACGTGCTCGCAAGTGAGATAAGAGGAGGACTTAGGAAAAGTAGACAGGAGAGAGATTTTGAGTAATGACAGATATTTCAAAGGGCAATAAAGAGGTAATCAATTGTCATAAAGTATGTCCAGTAACTTATATTGTACTTGGCATATGAACTTGTGACTGTGAAGCTCAGTGGTATCATAATCTGTGAGTGGTAACTGGAGAAAAGTGAGCATCTCAAAAGAGTAATATCATATTTTTTGTCATCCAGAAGCTTCATGCTTGCTTATATCTTTGGCATCTGTGTAAATTGCAACCAAAATTGCATCAAGTTGTGACAATGCTTCTTCAGAGCTAGGTTGCAAATTACCCAGTAATTCCTCAGTATTTTAGGATTACTGCTTGTAATATTACCTCTTTTGGAAGGAAGGCAGTATTTGTCACAGTGAAATTACTGTCAAACTAACCTCAAATTAGGGCTGGGGTATTATGGAAGTCAATGAAACTCGGCAAGCTGAAAGTTGGACATTATTACAGGAATGGATGATGGATGATTTGATCAAATAGGTTGATTTTTAATACAATAACATCATCAATAGTCCTCTTTAAAGTATTTGGAGCGAGTGCACTTGAGCTTGAATTGGCATTGAAGATAGGATGGCATGTCTCCATAGAGAGGCAAATAACAGTATTGCTTAAATAATTCACACTTCTTCATGGTGATTGGTATAATACAATTGTATTGCTGCGCTGCAAATTACCCAGTAATTCCACAGCAATTTAGAATTCCCTGGTAAGGTTGTCTTGTCACCAAAAATTTATGTGTAACTATTAAAAAAAATAGGATTGGAGTTAGAGATATCAATGAGACTCCTATAATATGACAAGTCAATGGAGAATACACAGCCAGTTATGGGGAATTACCAAGATGACTGCAACAGTTATATTTTGGGAGTTTGATGACAGTAACAAAGGAATTATTTTGCAACCTAGATGTATTGTGCCCAGGAGATGGTCAAACATTGCAAATGATGACGTTAGATAAGGTCTTGATGCTATGGTTAATGTAAAATCTTTGAATATGGCAAACTTGGAGTGTGCTCCTTTGGATCTTGATGCTTGTAGAGTAGAATACACTGTTGCAAGTGAGTAGTGGTGGAGTGTACATTATCAGTATAGACAGCTGAAACATTCAATGGCTTGATTGCATATTATACATGAACAAATTGTCTTACATAATTTTTTTCTATTCTGGGAAGACAGACAGAGCCTATGGTCAATGGGGTAGCATATTCCTTAAAGTAATGAAAAAATTTCAATTTCTGCCATAAAACTGAGTCCTGCTGCAGAAGCACCACTATTCTTGACAATCACATGTTGTTCTCCACTCTGTTGTTGGAAATCTAACCAGGTTTCTTTTCATTGATCTTACCTGTGAATGGTATTTTGAATTTATGAGTCATTATGATGTGTGTATTGGTAAGAATTAACATTTTGATCAGATTTTTCAAGATGTTTGATGAATTGCTGCACTTTTTGGTTTTTTCATGAACTCTGTCACAGATATTAGATTTTGGTTGTGACTATGAACTCTGATGCATTCTACATGTGAATCAAGCACTAGAATGGCATCTTCCCAATAGGAATGGGGCAAGAGAAAAATTGGGTGTGGTATTTTGGCTAAGTAATTCAGCTGACTATTTTATGAATCAAACACACAATTGATTGTGTTAGGGTTCAACTTCTATTATAGAAAGTTCCTGAACTTTAGGACTTTGTAAATTGATCTTATTAAAGGTGCTTTGCAGCATAGGTATTAATTTGGACAGCAAAATTTTCATAAGGTTGATTGTTGGGTGTGGGCCTATTTTAGACTCTCAGCTTTCCTCGAGAGTGGGCCTATTTTATACTCTCAGCCTTCCTCGAGAGTGGGCCTAGTTTATACTCCCGGCTTCCACGAGAGTGGGCCTAGTTTATACTCCCGGCTTCCACGAGAGTCTTGGTAACTACGGAGGGGAAAGGTACTCCATGGGAGTTATAGGTTTGGAGAGGGAGATGCTGTTGTTGGAGGTCAAGATGCCATAGGGGAGAGATGTTTATTTGGCGGCGGCGGCGGCGACGGAGGGCATGGAATGGAATTCAAGAGAGGAAGAGGGAGGCAATGATGGAGGAGGCAGGAGTTGGAAATGGTGGATGGAGACAAAAGAGGAATCAAGAGAGGAAGGAGGCGACAATTTTGAAATGAAAGATATCAGAGCACAGAAATCAGATCTCGTTTCGTCAAGAGAGTCAATGCCCACAAAGGACAAGGGTACCACAAATGACGCGACCACGATCACATTCCATGCAAATCAATCAATGCAAATCAAAACATCACCCCTTCTCCCCAGTCCAGTTCAAACAACAAACAAGAGAGGAAGAAGGAGGAGACAATTTTGAATCTTCATTCAAGAGAGGAAGAGGGAGGCAACGATGGAGGAGGCAGGAGTTGGAAATGGTGGATGGAGACAAAAGAGGAATCAAGAGAGGAAGGAGGCGACAATTTTGAAATGAAAGATATCAGAGCACAGAAATCAGATCTCGTTTCGTCAAGAGAGTCAATGCCCACGAAGGACAAGGGTACCACAAATGACGCGACCACGATCACATTCCATGCAAATCAATCAATGCAAATCAAAACATCACCCCTTCTCCCCAGTCCAGTTCAAACAACAAACAAGAGAGGAAGAAGGAGGAGACAATTTTGAATCTTCATTCAAGAGAGGAAGAAGGAGGCAACGATGGAGGAGGCAGGAGTTGGAAATGGTGGATGGAGACAAAAGAGGAATCAAGAGAGGAAGGAGGCGACAATTTTGAAATGAAAGATATCAGAGCACAGAAATCAGATCTCGTTTCGTCAAGAGAGTCAATGCCCACGAAGGACAAGGGTACCACAAATGACGCGACCACGATCACATTCCATGCAAATCAATCAATGCAAATCAAAACATCACCCCTTCTCCCCAGTCCAGTTCAAACAACAAACAAGAGAGGAAGAAGGAGGAGACAATTTTGAATCTTCATTCAAGAGAGGAAGAGGGAGGCAACGATGGAGGAGGCAGGAGTTGGAAATGGTGGATGGAGACAAAAGAGGAATCAAGAGAGGAAGGAGGCGACAATTTTGAAATGAAAGATATCAGAGCACAGAAATCAGATCTCGTTTCGTCAAGAGAGTCAATGCCCACAAAGGACAAGGGTACCACAAATGACGCGACCACGATCACATTCCATGCAAATCAATCAATGCAAATCAAAACATCACCCCTTCTCCCCAGTCCAGTTCAAACAACAAACAAGAGAGGAAGAAGGAGGAGACAATTTTGAATCTTCATTCAAGAGAGGAAGAGGGAGGCAACGATGGAGGAGGCAGGAGTTGGAAATGGTGGATGGAGACAAAAGAGGAATCAAGAGAGGAAGGAGGCGACAATTTTGAAATGAAAGATATCAGAGCACAGAAATCAGATCTCGTTTCGTCAAGAGAGTCAATGCCCACGAAGGACAAGGGTACCACAAATGACGCGACCACGATCACATTCCATGCAAATCAATCAATGCAAATCAAAACATCACCCCTTCTCCCCAGTCCAGTTCAAACAACAAACAAGAGAGGAAGAAGGAGGAGACAATTTTGAATCTTCATTCAAGAGAGGAAGAGGGAGGCAACAATGGAGGAGGCAGGAGTTGGAAATGGTGGATGGAGACAAAAGAGGAATCAAGAGAGGAAGGAGGCGACAATTTTGAAATGAAAGATATCAGAGCACAGAAATCAGATCTCGTTTCGTCAAGAGAGTCAATGCCCACAAAGGACAAGGGTACCACAAATGACGCGACCACGATCACATTCCATGCAAATCAATCAATGCAAATCAAAACATCACCCCTTCTCCCCAGTCCAGTTCAAACAACAAACAAGAGAGGAAGAAGGAGGAGAAAATTTTGAATCTTCATTCAAGAGAGGAAGAGGGAGGCAATGATGGAGGAGGCAGGAGTTGGAAATGGTGGATAGAAACAAAAGAGGAATCAAGAGAGGAAGGAGGCGACAATTTTGAAATGAAAGATATCAGAGCACAGAAATCAGATCTCGTTTCGTCAAGAGAGTCAATGCCCATGAAGGACAAGGGTACCACAAATGACGCGACCACAATCACATTCCATGCAAATCAATCAATGCAAATCAAAACATCACCCCTTCTCCCCAGTCCAGTTCAAACAACAAACAAGAGAGGAAGAAGGAAGAGACACTTTTGAATCTTCATTCAAGAGAGGAAAAGGGGGGAAACAGTGGAGGAGGCAGGAGTTGGAAGTGGTGGATGGAGACAAAAGAGGAATCAAGAGAGGAAGGAAGGGACAATTAAACATATCTCATTTCGTCTCACCTTGCTCGTGGGATTTGATGACAGAGAATGATGTTGGCTAGTGATGAGTGGAGGGGGCATGGCCTAAATATATCTGTGTGCAAAGTTTCCCATTGTTGAGTTCGGAGATTTGCAGAACAGAAATTCAATTGAAAAACTGGTGAGTTAAAAAAACTGAAACATCATCAAGAGATGATGATTTCTTACCGTTCTTTTTGTGCTGCCACTCTGCTGAATTGAACGCGGCGAGTGGGTGGCGGCAATGGTGGCGCAAAAGACGGTCTGTGGGCTTCAATGCCACAGATCCCAGTTGAGAAATGAAAGCAGTAATTTAATTGAATAATTGGTGAGTAAAAAAATTGTAACATCATCAACACATGATCTTTTCTCACTGTTCTTTTAACGCGAGTGGGTGGTGGCAATGGTGGCTCAAAAGACGGTCTGTGGGCTTCAATACCACAGATCGTGCGTAAGAATTAAAAGCAGCAATTTAATTGAAAAAATGGTGAGTAAACAAACTGTAACACCATCAAAACTTGATGTTTTCTCACCGTTTTTTTGCTTTGCCCCTCTTCTGAAATGAACGCAAGTCGGTTGCAGCAAACAGCGGAGCAAAAGACCTTCTGTGGGCTTCAATATCCCACATCGCGCCCTGATTTTAAACTTCTGTCCCTCTCTCTCACACACAAAGTCGTTCAGTCACCTTCTAACTAATCCACAGAATTGACAATTTAATTTTTTTATTGGTTCCTCCTGAGAGTTGGGATGAAAAAATTATTAGATCATCATTACCACAGGCCAAATGTGCTTGAGTAATAAAGGGGGTTGGGATTAGGGTTAGTTTTAGGGACAAAACAATGTATCAGAAAATCGGATGAAGACTTACCATAGTAGTTAGATTGATGGGTGTGCAAAAGACGACAGTACTTCAAAAGTCTATCCACACTTCACAGCCAGGTAAAACAACAATCAACAAAATGTACAAACAGGCAGAAACAAGCAGCCAGACACAATAACCCCTAACCCTAACAATTTAATTGCAACCTTCAAACTAATCCACAGAATTGACAATTTATTTTTTTAATTGGTTCCTCCTGAGAGTTGGGATGAAAAAATGTTAGATCATCATTACCACAGGATTTGCAAAAAGAACCAAGCTGAACACAGGCTTACATTACATTCTCAAGAGCAAATTAATTTCAACAGCCCTACCACATATTTTTATCAATCATACCGCCCTGCAAAAACCAATGCATGATTTTAAACTCCTGTCCCTCTCTCTCACACACACAAAGTCGTTGACAATTCAATTGTCTAAACTAATATTTAAAAATTAAGAGTCTCAAAACAAAAAAAAATTCTCAGAAGATCACATAAAAACTTACAATATCCAAATGTGCTGGATTAATAAAGGGTTGGGTGGGATTAGGGTTAGTTTTAGTGACAAAACAATGTATCTGAAAATTGGATGAAGACTTACCATAGTAGTTAGACTGACGGGTGTGCAAAAGACGACAGTACGAATTCCACAGATCGTGCGTAAGAATAAAAAGCAGCATTTTAATTGAAAAAATGGTGAGTAAAAAAACTACTACATCATCATCAAAAGATGATCTTTTCTCACCATTCTTTTTGCTTTGCCGCTCTGGTTGAATGATCGCGAGTGGGCGACGGCGACGGCTGTGCAAAACACGGTCTGTGGGCTTCAATTCCACAGATCGCGCGTAAGAATAAAAAGCAGCATTTTAATTGAAAAAATGGTGAGTAAAAAAACTGCTACATCATCAAAAGATGATCTTTTCTCACCATTGCCGCTCTGGTTGAATGATCGCGAGTGGGTGACGGCGACGGCTGTGCAAAAAACGGTCTGTGGGCTTCAATTCCACAGATCGCGCGTAAGAATAAAAAGCTGCAATTTAATTGAAAAAATGGTGAGTAAAAAAACTGCTACATCATCAAAAGATGATCGTTTCTCACCATTCTTTTTGCTTTGCCGCTCTGGTTGAATGATCGTGAGTGGGTGACGGCGACGGCTGTGCAAAAAACGGTCTGTGGGCTTCAATTCCACAGATCGCGCGTAAGAATAAAAAGCAGCAATATAATTGAAAAAATGGTGAGTGAAAAAACTGTGAAATCATCAAAAGATGATCTTTTCTCACCATTCTTTTTGCTTTGCCGCTCTGGTTGAATGATCGCGAGTGGGTGACGGCGACGGCTGTGCAAAAAACGGTCTGTGGGCTTCAATTCCACAGATCGCGCGTAAGAATAAAAAGCAGCATTTTAATTGAAAAAATGGTGAGTAATAAAACTGCTACATCATCAAAAGATGATCTTTTCTCACCATTGCCGCTTTGGTTGAATGATCGCGAGTGGGCGACGGCGACGGCTGTGCAAAAAACGGTCTGTGGGCTTCAATTCCACAGATCGTGCGTAAGAATAAAAAGCAGCAATTTAATTGAAAAAATGGTGAGTAAAAAAACTGCTACATCATCAAAAGATGATCGTTTCTCACCATTCTTTTTGCTTTGCCGCTCTGGTTGAATGATCGCGAGTGGGTGACGGCGACGGCTGTGCAAAAAACGGTCTGTGGGCTTCAATTCCACAGATCGCACGTACTAATAAAAAGCAGCAATTTAATTGAAATAATGGTGAGTAAAAAAACTGTGAAATCATCAAAACTAGATCTTTTCTCACCATTCTTTTTGCATTGCCGCTCTGCTGTTATGAACGCAAGCGGGTGGCAACAACAGCGAAGCAAAAGACAGTCTGTGGGCTTCAAAACCACAGATCGCGCGTACGAATTAAAAGGAGCGATTTAATTGAAAAAATGGTGAGTAAAAAAACTGTAAAATCATCAAAACTAGATGTTTTCTCACCGTTCTTTTTGCTTTGCCGCTCTGCTGGAATGAACGCGAGCAGGTGGCAGCAACAGGGGAGCAAAAGACGGTCTGTGGGCTTCAGTGTGATTGACCGCAGTGGATCCAAAATTTAACAATTAAATTGAAAAAGTTGAGCATATGTTGTGTATTGTAAGCATTTGCAATAAAGACAAGAATGTCATGGGTATTTCCTGCCCATTTTTATTGTGTGAAGTGTGAAGTGCCTGATTGCCCATTGAGGGCCAGACTATATAGGGTGGGGAACTCCACAAATGTTAGCCTGCTCAAAAAATTCTGCCTAGGTGTCCATATTATTTAGATGAAAGAATCTTGTTTTAGTACCTCATGTTAGTAAAATTGTAAGTGGGCAAGCGAGAGATAAATTTTTGCTAACATGTAAGTAAAAAATGAGAAAGAATCACCTACTCCTCCCAAGGAGCGCGACCGTTGAGTGCTGTTAGCTAATCTGTAAATAAATTTTTTTGCTAACCATTTAGCTAACAGAAACTTGCATCTTGCTAACAATTCGTTTGCAGTGAAGGGTCACATGAAGTCTGATTATAACAAATGATCAGATTCTGATCAGGTTCTGATCAGGTTCTGATCAGGGTCTGATTACAGGGTCTGATCAGTCTTCTAGCTTGCTATGATCAGGATCAAATGAGTTTCTGATAAGGACCTGATCAAGAGGTGATTTTTACTGATCAGCCTCTAAAAATGTCTGATCATGGTCTGATCACTGTCTGACACTGCAAACTAGATGTTAGCAAGGCTGTAAGTGAAAAATTCTCCCTTGCTAACAAATTGTACATAGGGCTTGTACTAGCCTATTTTCCGTGGTTTCAAGTATAATCATTTTGCTGGCAAAAACGTAAGTTAGTACCGCCCTCGGTCATTTTTGCCCTTGCTTACGGTCTTACTTACAACATCCATTTTTGCTAACATTTTAACTAACAGAATTGATCAAGATGGAGTTCGATGGACTCCAATTGCTTTACTGACATTATTACTAACAAATACTCCCCCCCAGGTCATAGGAGTAAACTTGTAATACTTGTGAAGTAACAGGGTCTGATCAGTGCATGCTATGACCAGGATCACTCGAGTTTCCGAATAGGGCCCAACCAAGAGGTAATTCTTCTTGATCAGCCTCTAAACAAGTCTGATTATGGTCTGATCATTGTCTGAATAGCTTCTCCATGATTGGGATCACAAGTCTTTTTGATAACAACCTTTTGATCTGACAAACACAAGTCAAATAGTTTCCTTGCGATTGGGATCACATGATTCTTGATAATAATGTACTGATGTGCCAATGACAAATGTTTCAGTGCTCTGCAAAGTAAAACTCTTGTCTGGCCTTGTCACTTGCCACTGCAGACAACATGACACTATATTTCCCCCCAGTCTATAAAGACACATGATAGAATAATCACTTTTGAGATAGGTCCTATGAAAAAGGATCCATTGTGTGGCATAAGTGTTGCATTGCGATCCTGAAAGGGTTGAGTCATGGTGTCTTACAGATGGGATGGCTTTGGAGAGGAGAAGACTCTGAGGATTTGAGGACTTGCCGGAATTCCAGGTATGCCTCACTTACATTCTTGCAGGGAATCCTCTCTGTGCATGATAATGAAGTTCCTATGATGGTGAATAGGGATGCACTGAAAGCAATTGGGGTGGTATTGATGTCCTAAATGGTTTGTTCCATGTCAAAGTTCCTATTGGCTGGCTTGGAAGAGGGAAAAGCATTGGATTACTTTCTGGAATTTGTCTCTTGCTGAATGATGGATGGATCAAACAGTTGGAGTCAACTTCAAGTTTTGCCGCAGATGAGGACGAACGGAATGATGAAATGACAGCAAACATAAAACAAAAGATAATTGATAAGCTCAAGGAAATTGGTGCAAAAGATCAGTTGCTCGTTTGTTACTGGGGCAGCTGGAGCTGGGAAGAGTACAGCAATTGAAGTGGCTCAAAAATTTTGCGTCGAATTCTGCAGATCAATGGATATCATTTGGGGCGAAAAAACATTTCTTTTTACTGCCATCACTGGGTGTGCAGCTGCATTATTTGGTGGAGTCACTTTACATAGTGTTGCATTTTTGAATTTAAAGTCAAAGAATATTTCCTATGAAATGATGAAAGTTTGGGAGCAAGTTTGAATGCTGATCATAGATGAAATTTCGTTTTCCACCCAAGATCTCATGGACAAATTAAACAGTCGCCTCAACCATGTCAGACAAAAGCAATCCAGTGGCAATGAAGTTTTATCTCCTAACATGATTTTTGGTGGGTATTCCATTATTTTTTGTGGGGATTTTCATCAACTCCCGCCAGTCAAAGTCAGCAAAAACCAATTATTATATTCTGGCTCCGGTTTGTGGGAAAATTCAATCAATGTGGCTATTGTGCTCAACAACAGTCACAGGTTCCAAGATGACCCAGAATGTGGAGAAATACTGAAAAGAATGTGGGAAGGAAAATTTACAAGAGAAGACTGTCGCAAAATTAATGAAAGATTGATCGGAGAAAAAGTACAATTGCCGAAAGTGGAAGACGATGGTGACATATTGTATGCATGTTGGAAGAATTCTGAAAGAGTTTCAATACATCCTTCAACGTTTCAAAAGCATATTGCCAACTTTCCATCTATCGATAGCGAAGAAAATCCACCAGAGCATACTGTTGTGTTGGAAGCAGACATTCGACGTGCTCCAAAACACAAACAAACAAACAAAAATGAAGAGGATATAAGTCCTCTTCCAGCAAAAATTACCACCCAACTTCGAAACAAAATTTACTCCAAATGTGGGGATTGCGATTTGAAAGATCAACACAAACAAGTGGATCCTGCCTTGAAGCTATATGTGGGGGCACATTGTATGATTAATGACAATGAAGACATTTCTAAGGGTCGGGCCAATGGAACATTATGTAGATTAGTCGGCATCAAGAGAAAAACAAATCAACCTCTCAAATGGAAAAACTATGATGGCAAAAAAGTATAAACTACAAATGTCAGTGAAATTGACTATGTCAAATTCGAGCATTTTCCCAGAAGATTCAAGCAAACTTATCTGGAAGAGAAAATTTCAGAGTTAGAAGATCAAGTAAAACAAGATCCGTTGAAGTTTTATCAATCCAAAGAACTGAATAAAGTCAAAAATGAATTGAAGAAATTTGTTGCGTCACGCCGGTTCAAACTGACTCCAAAACGATATTACTGTACATTCTTTCAAAGTGACATTGATCCCCCAGACAAAGGTTTGAGTGGGAAAAAGGACTCAAAGAAACACGAAAGAAAACAAAAGATTGTTATGCTGCAAATTCCAGAAAATCTCAACGATGCCACAACAGTGCACAAATTGCAGGGTGTCACAAAAAAGCACCTGATTGTCTACAACTGGTCATACACTCAAGGTTGGAATTACACAGTTCTTTCCAAAGTACGAACTCGTAATGGCTTATTTTTGAATAAACCACTGGCATATAAACCTGACTCATTTAAATTGTCACCATCATTATTGAGATTCCAACAGAGAATATCCCAGAAGATTCCAGAACGTGCAAAATGCTGAAATGAAAATATAAATGAAATTATATCAAAATTGTGTCAGAAGCAAGGAGTTTTATTTCAGTCAATCTATTAATTCAATATCAGAAGACAGAGCAAAATCAAATCAAAGCAATATTAATATTGGCAATTCCATTTTCAAAGGCTCTCATATTCATCATCAGACATGGCATCTAATACAGTTGAACCTTTATCTGCTTCACCAAATATCGTTTCCAAAATGGTGTCTCAAAATTCATTGTTACACAATTGCTCCTTAGTGTCACACTTGTCATAAAATCTTTTGATGAAAGTGATACAATCTTCATTAAGAAGATACGTACTCATTGGAGGGACACTTGGTGGTGTTGCACTCCCTCTGTTCACAAATGTAGGGGTCGCAAACTGGTATCCTCTGCAACTGTCACTATTGACAACATGATTCAGTACCTTCACTAAGTCATCCACTGCAGACACAAAGGACTTCTCTTCATCTTCAACTGACATCACAATGACATCTGTAGGATATAGCTTTCCTGTCATTGATGGAGTTTGAGCAAGACTGTTGGAACCGTCACTATTTTGAGCTTGTGTCGAAAACAAAATATGACCAGCTGCTTTTTGCCCATCATCTTTGTCTAAAGCTCGGAACAATGGACCCATAAAAGAAGGAGAGATACCATCTGGTTTAAACGCAAATACTAAACAAACATTAGGAATTCCTACTTCTTTGTATCTGATTTGTTGATCTTTTGATGATTTGTGAGCTTTCAGGGGACTTCTGTTAGCATTAAACTTTTTGGAGGAGTAGATGCCTTAGTTGGAGACGTTGTTTTGCTTGGAGAAGCAGGCGGTGTCTTCTTTGGAGTGTTTGTCATAGTAGCAGTTTACTGTTTCAACATTATTTAGATTTATGAGAAGATCATTACAACACAATTTCATGACAGAATGCTATTATTACTGAAACATGACAAGTTAGCGTTCTCAATTTTGAATGCACGATCAATTTTGACACACAATAGCACTATACCACATGTGAATCAATTTATAGTTCTCAATATCATATTCTCCTCAAATTCGCAAGATTCTTGTACTGACATGACAGCTTGTGCTTGATAACAGCAAAGGATCACATGTATCCAGCGCTGAAGCATGATGACAGCTAGGGAAAACACAGTGCCCAAAACATAAAATATTTCTCAACGCTAACTCAGATGATGACTTATAGGGAAACAATGTGTCTGAACGGAGCTCTGAAGCATGATGACAGCTAGGGAAACCACCGTGCCATAATCCTATGATCGTTTGTGAGGAAATAATGAATAAATTTCTTCTATGATTGATACGTATGATACCTTATAGGGAAATGATTGACAAAGGTATGACAGTTCCTATGAAAACAATAAATACATTTTTCTTGGTCAGTAATTATCTTGTACTCATTTCTTCTCATAATTTTTTCTCAGTTTGCTTAAAATGTTACATCCATACCAATTATTCAATTCAAATCAGAAAACGACAACATTATTTTACAACAGATTTGAACAACAAAGAAGAGCAATTCAACATGATCATGTCATCATATGGGCTCAACGATGTAAAAATGATGATCAAACAAAAATACTAATAGAATGGAATACTCACATTACAGCTACAACAGAAAGAGATAATACACAAAGTTTGCATCCTTTTGTACATCAGGTGAAGTTTGCTCTAATATCAACATGGCTTCCTACATATCTTAATTGGGTGGAAAGTTCCATATGGCATCCTTTAATAAAGTAGCACACAAGAAGGAATTTTTTGGTTCATGATGATGATGTGTCTGTTATACAACCACACAACCACACAAACACACAAACCATAAGTAAACTAATTTATTATTTCATTTATACACTCATAAAGATAAAATGTGTCAAGTAAAGATGTTCCGATTCATAACACCATTGCATCGTTTGCCATGCATTTGTTTTGAATCTAGTCTCAGGGTACAAGATTCCACATAAAACTCTTTGAATGATGCAAGCCACCTAAAACAATAACCAATTTGATACCATGAATTGACGTCGGAGCTTGTTCGATATGAGAATGAAACACCATGGGTCATCATCAGGTCGTCAATAGGATCCAACACAGAAATTGTCATATGACCACAATCAAATTGGTGCTTTGGATTTGTCTCATACATCGCTTTTTTTCCAGAGGGATTGTTGAATTGAGGATACTTAAATTTGAACATCATTGGTTTGTTTCCAACAGTTAGCACCAACACATTAGATCCCAAAATTTGAGAATTGTCTGCTCCTCCGGAAGCATGTCCTATGCGCATTTGAGGTCTGGCAGAAAGCACATTTTTGATATATTGAATATTGAAATTGTCTCTATGCTGCCCGATATGACTTCGAAATGCTCCGTAATAAAAAAGAAGTTGGCAATGAGTGGGTGGACTTCTACGTGACACTTCAGTCAGATATGGCCAACAAGCCCTCCAGCAAATAAGCCCAGCTAAAAATGTAGATGACTTCATTGGACGTCCGTGCCAATTGTTGGGGTGCCTGCCATAGGATGTGTAATTTGGTAATTTGACAACCAATTTTCCATGACCTTCCCCATCAGTCCCACTATATTGGTATAACGATCCATTTAAAACTCCTTCCGATCTTCTCTTTGGCTGATGTGATTTCAAGTCACTGTTCAAAAGGGAGTATTTCGGGTTGTAAATTATTATATCATCAAGATAATTGCTCTCAGATATTCTCGATATCAAAGATTCCTTGGAATCATTCAACTTTGGTATAATATTGGAATCAATGTCTTCCAGGATTTTTTCTAATGCAAGAATATCAATCGAATCCGTCAAGTGTACATTGCAACTCCACAAACCTACATGACATTTCTCACATTTCAAACAGCCATTGAATCGCCCTTGCACTAATTCTCCAAACGCATGGAAACCCTCTTCACCGTCAACTTCTAAATCATCCATGTAAAATGCATTGACATCGTCCACTGTGGCCCATGTAAGTCTGAAATGTTCATTGTTGCTTAGAAAAGAATTTTCCAGTCTTGATATTCTTTCAACAAATTTTAGTGGCATACGTTGAGAAGCTTGACTCAATAATAATTTGTATCCCGGTTGAATTCGAATTTGTTGTAAATGATTCATCCATACTTTTTGATCATGATTGCAACATGATGCATCAACATAAATCATAGTAGAACCAGAACATGCTGTACAAACTAAACAAGAGACAACAAATTTTCATTTCCTGTTAATGCTCTACAAACACAATTTAATCATCACACTACATACCATCATCATCGCTGATCACCGCCATAATTGCAACGTCATCATCCTCCGCCTCATTATTTCCACCATGGCCATGTTGAGGAGGATTCCTTATTTCCCCATTTTCTGATGATTGATCTGAAGACGACGCATCATCTCCAGGTGACAAATTGTTAACATCAGATTCAGCAAGCTCATCTGACAAATGATTCCCATCAGACATACTTGGACTTTCAGAAGATTGACTCCCCACATCATCTTCAGATTCGATAGAAGATTCAAAAAAACCTGCAAACTCATTGTTGCGTGACTTTCTTCTAAGTAATTCTTTCTCTGAGTCAGAACTTGATCCATCACAAAATATCTCTTCGTCAAATTTTGACTTCAAATTGCTTCCGCAGTCCTCCTCACTCTCTTTGTTCAAATCAAATGGATTCTTATCATAAGTTGATAATTGCCCTTTCATTTTGGCAGCAAGTGCTTTCCTGTCAAATTGCTTCTCCGAATTGGGGAAGAAAAATCCACCAACTGTCATCCCAAAACCAGTGACTGGCACAGTATTCTTAAAATCAGGGTGATGGCAACCGAGAACTTTCAAACATACATAGTCAATTTTGTCCAACCCAAACGTATTGTCCAACAGGTGAAGCATATAAACTACTGAAGGGGGACAACTCAAATTCTTATCATGCCCTGCAATCTTATTCTCAATTTGTTTCTGCAATGGTGAAGTAAACATCTGAAAATGATGGTAATTTTGAATGTCGTTTGCTTTTTTTGACGCTTCCAGTAGAATGCTGTGTTTCATAGAACTGGAAGAAAGTGGGTAAATTGCAAAATACTTGGACAATGTGTTCAAACACAATGTGACGGCAGCAGCATTATCAGCATTCCAAGGCACGTAGATGCTAGCAGATCCACTCGTATAACAAGCATGTTGTGAGTGCATTGAACAATGCATAACTCCTTCAACTATGCGATACAAGTCAAAGTCACCCATGTAGATCTTCTTGTTGAGAAGCATAGTCAGTAGATCACGTTCGAAGAAAATTTTCATTTCTGGAAATTGGAGATGCCTATTTGCAACTGTTTCGATGGGATCAAGCTCAATCTAACAAATGAGAAATCCAATCAGATAAATTCACAGGTTGCAAAAACCAACTATAACTCATGGAAAAATTTATCACATACCTGGTGCATTTGATAATTTGAGTAAGCAAGGAGCCCCTTGAGTTCTTTAATAAAAGTTCCTCGATTTCCTGTCACATATTTGGCATGATGCCCTCCACGACAAAATGTATCTTCATCGTCACCACACGTAATCTTGGATTCTTTGGCTGTAATAACACTAACATTTTTAAAGAGCGCTTCGAAAATCCAAACTCTAGCCTCATCGAATTTGGCCAAGTTAGGCAAGGTACCTCTGTAATTTGAATTCACATACCACATTCCTATAAACAAGCAGTGGCAAGAAACTGAAAAATTGTTAATAAATGACATGTTAATTTACCAAGGTAACATGACTATGACGCTCACCCTGAACGTTTTCACTAGATGACTCTGCGATCTTCCTCGATGTCTCAAGAAGTTCTGCCATCATGCAAACTTTAGAAATAAATGTAAAAGCTCTCGTCTCCCAATACAATGCTTCACTTACGGGACCCATATGCTGAAATTGATGCAGCAGGTTTCTTCTTTTTCTGCTTAGTAAGGGAACTATCTGCAGTATCACGGTGTTTCCTCTTCGGATTTTCAACCACTTTACCGCCTGAAAGCAATTTCAAACACTAAATTAAAGAATACCACAATAAGATGAAAATAGGAGAATTTTGCAACATAAGACTTACGATCGATTCCACCAAACGAAGCTTCCATTTCATCTTTAAACCCTTGTAAAATTGATTTCTCATCGTAGTCTTCCTCCAAATCCTCGCCATCAACAGAACTCCTGAGCGTTGCAACCTTGGTAGTCACCAACTTCAAAAATACATCCCACAATACCCAGCAAATTGCAAATCTAAATGTAGGCACATCCGTGGCCATTGCAGCAGTCAACTTCTCCTCCAAATCCAAAAACAAATTGAAGCGAGGTAGGCTCATCCTTCCGACAACATTTTTGGAGCCATAGCGTACAACCCCAAAAACAGCAAGCGAATAATCATTCACCTTCCAAGTGTCTCTTGGCAAAGAAATCATGAAATCATCATCCTTCATTGGGAACAACTCAGACAGATGAATCTTCTCACTGGCAGGCTCAAGATTTGCAACCGTCCTATTCTTTAATGGAGACACCTCAGAGCCAACATTGGTATCAGCAACTAATAGCAAATCCATGAAAATTGCAGAAAGGGCAGTCCAAGGAAACTTGGAAGGAATGGCTTTCCTTTCAGACACATAACCAGTCAGCATGGGTTCAATTGAATCAGGAACTGCAATTCCTTAGTCACACAAAAAGACAGAAAGAAAAGGCCCTGAACTGGTAGCAACGATTGCTAGGGCACTATATTTGCCCATGGACCTCTTCCCAACTGGACACCATACATCGACTTGCTCCTTCCATAGCTTCCCATAATCAGTAACACCGTTTGTATTCTCTGTTTCCCATTCCAACACGACTGGGACGATAACTCTGTCATTTTCACTACCAAAAGTCTTTGAAGCTAACAGAAGCAAGAGTTTCAACACATCAGTGGGAAACCTTTCTTTTCATGCTGCCGAGTTGCTGTCCCTCCGAAAAGATTCGTTGGTTGAACGTAGCATGGTACCTCCTTGCCATCAGGAGCTCGAATGTCGATCTGAATAAAATAAGATTTTTTGTTTCCTCTCCATCATCTGCAAACTCCTCAGACCTCACTGACAATGTCGAATGCTGTTCGTGTAACTTCAATGGTGTCATCGCGGTAGAAGCACAAGCTAATGCTTTCAATGACTGATTGATTTCCGACAAAACACCCTTGATTTCAGTCAACTGACTTACTACCGCCCGAGAACCACTAACAGAAGACAGATTGCTCATTTCCGGTAGATCAGAACATTTGTTTATGTTAATGTTTATTGATCGCGGATCCCTCTCAGGATCAGACTCAACACTGATCGGACGACAAAACGAAGTGAACACAGACAGCATAGTCCGTAGGATCTGGAATAAAAGTTAAAAACAGGTCAGTAACAAAAAAATTAAAACATAATTAACTTTAAAACAGCGACACAATGCACAAAATTTGAAGACTTACACCCATTTGTTGAACAGACAAAGGAGTAACAACACTGTTCTGTGGAACCTAAAAATAATTTTGACAAAATAAGAACAGAAACCATGAACAAAAGTAAAAAAATGTGAAGGTGCTTACCTCAGACAATTCTGTAGGGTCACCACCGGTTGCAGCAGCAGAGCCTTCCTCGTCATTGGAATTTGGATTCATGTTTGACTGGAATATTTATTTGACAATAATGATGATGAGATGTAATCCAGACAAAAATATGAACATTGACCCACACACAAAAGATGAACCAACAATTTTAATGAGGCACTCCCGCAAAACAACAAACACTGATCATCACAAATATGAAATAATCCCACACAAGCACATGATCGTTCAAGCAATACACCACCAAAATACAGAACTGTTGAAGTATTGCTGCCACAGACAGAAACAATGAGTAAACAATCAACACCAAAAAACACAGTGACTAATCATTGTGATCTCTCAACCACACACAAAAGCTAATATTGCTAACCTAAATCAAAATATGGTGAAATCAAAAATAATTAGTAAATTCATTATCAAAATATAAAAACAGAGCTATGTCACAGCAGCTACAAAAGTACATACCCCAGAAGAATTCCAAACCTAATAATCTCAAATAAGTCCTCTGCAATATACAGTGTTGCTGGCTGTTCACCCCACATCTACACGACAGACAAAACAGTAATACATCAAAAACCAGCTACCCCTAAAATAACAAACATCCAACAATCCAACCACAAATACCACTCCTACAAACAGCCACTTCTCTAATTTCAACACCGTCAATTTAGCCGTCCTTTCAACCAACTAAATGTGTATTGTTCAAATTGTGCATCAATCACTCCCTACCACCAATATCCCACAAAAGGTTACACGACGCCAAAACTCCAAACCCAACTGACATCCACCCCTGTAATCACCCAACTTAATGAAAAAAGCGCTATCCCTACAATAACAATAGTCCAACAGCCAATCAGGGACAACTACCAATCAAACAAACAGTAACACCTGTTGATGCCACCAATTACACCAATCATGTGTATTGTTGAAATTGCAATGTCACTGCCACACATCTAAATGTCCTGAAATTCAACTGTAGGGTCGTTCAAAAAACAAATATTGTTAGAATTGAAACCGATGACGACAACACTGCTAACCACTAGAAAGCCAAACGACAGCAACTAACAGACTCCAATGACAGAAGAGTAGATACCTAAATCTCCTTATTGACTGAGTATTGTGATAAAACAAATAACAGAGCGTCAGAATTATAAATAAAACTGGGACAGCAAAAAATAAATATAAACAAAGCCATAACAAACTCACGAGCCAATGAGAGACCCAACAAGCGGTCACCCACAAACACCAATTAACACAATGATAAGGCACACACTAAGCAATCCCGCAATGATGCATACCTGGGTGTCTTTTACTTTAACTGAAATTGTCATACAAGAAAAGGAAAACGTCAGAAATGAAATAACTACACCACAACAACAGCATCACACAAGGTCAACACCAAACCACAAGCCAACTGAAAAACCAACACACAGCAGACAGCAAACACCAACAGTACATACCTAGATGTCTGTTAGCTCAACTGTAAAGTTTGAGAAATAAAACAAAAAGAACAATGTCAGAATTAAAAAATCTACACCGCACAGCAAACTCAACGCCGTCACAATCCCACATCAACACCGCTGCCAAATACTAGAAACAAAGTAAGCAGGTACTCCAAACGATACCAAACCAGCAATGAACACAACGGCGATGCCATGCAACAAAATGAAGCACAAAGATGATGACGCCGTGCTACAACTTGATGCACGACGAAGCCATTGCCGTCGCAATCCCACATCATCGCCGCTGCCAAACACTAACAACAAAGTAAACAGCCACTCCAAAATGATACCAAACCAGCAATGCACACAACGACAACGCCATGCAACAAAATGGAGCACAAAGACGCCGACGCCGTGCTACAACTTGATGCACGACGACGCCATCGCACCACACAACCAAATTTCACAACCTCTCAGTGATGACACATCACTAGATCATTGATGCCATAACACACCAAAGCCAACACAACCAAAACAAGACAAAACCAAACGAACCCAACAAAACCAAACACTCACCTAACTATTGTGCAATAAAAGTGTTCTCAACTGTTGCATCTTCCCTTGCAAAAACAATCCCTTAAAACTTCTAGAGAACTTAACCAGCAGCTTGCAGTGTAAAATTAGCATGTAAGATTAAATAGCTGCACAGAGTTCCCCAATAAAACACGTCGAAAATGGAAGATATTTCGCACAGGCATTTTGTTATATTGCCTGCTTTATCAAATCCATTCCCGCTTCATTTATCACAAAACTGCACAGCAATCAAAAGAACAAAATCAATCGTTTCACGGTACTCAACCTTCTTCTACTTAAAAACACTCACCGAGAACCTTCTGCGATCAAAATGACTACACTATAACGTCATAACAAAATCAGGCGGCATCCAAAATCTGACGTCAGTACGAACAAAATCAATCGTTTCACGGTACTCAACCTCCTTCTACTTTAAAACACGCACGCACTTCACCGAGAACCTTCTGCGATAAAAATGACTGCACTATAACGTCATAACAAAATCAGGCGGCATCCAAAATCTGACGTCAGTACGAACAAAATTGATCGTTTCACGGTACTCAACCTTCTTCTACTTAAAAACACGTACGCACTTCACCGAAAACCTTCTGCAATCAAAATGACTACACTATAACGTCGTAACAAAATCAGGCGGCACCCAAAATCTGACGTCAGTACCTTTCAAATGACTCCATGAACAATAAACTACCAGTAAAAATAACATCCACTGCCAAAAATCTTGCAGCGGCTGCTGGTAATATAATACATAGTACAATCATTCTACTTTTGTTCTATCAAAATTCACACCATTCAATGAGTTGTCAGTGTTGTAATGGTGCTGAACTGCGACCTTTGTTATTCGAATCGTTTTTAGTATCTAGTCCATACCTCTAGCTGTTGTTCCGGTTCGCCGATGTATGTAGCCAAAGGTAGCCTTGATGTAGTGATGTAGCCCAATAGGCCCCCTGATAGGGCCCCAACTCCCAAAGTTCCCACCTCTTCCCACTAATCCATCACTTTTTGCCACCGACGACGATTGTCGCGCTATTCACATTCAATGAATTTAATGGCATCTAACGACGAAGCAATGGTAAGGAACGTTCTCCGAGTTAATAGGAAAGTGGCACTGCAACAGCTACATGATGCTGCACAATTAGGTGACATCGTGTCAGTCCAAGCTATTTTTGAAGGCCACAACGAACTCAGCGTCAATGAGACGCGGAAGGGTAAAAATACAATACTTCACACCGCCCTGTTTCACAACCAAGAGGGAATTTTGCTTGATTATCTGATTCAGAAGGGTGCAGACGTCAACTGCGCAAATAGCAAAGGTCTCACTCCCTTGGTCGTGGCAATCATTTATTGTAAGGAAGGGAAGGCAATAGAAAAGCTCACGGCCGCTGGTGCTATATATGATCTTGCAATTGAAACTGGTTCTTTTCAAGGTATGTTTCTCCTGGATGTGGCTAAGAAGTATAAGAACGAAAACGCTATATCGCGGTTGAAGTATTTGTTTGACCGCAAAGATGCCGAGAAAGATGTGTTGCTGAAAGACAAAGTTCCAAGAGGTCGAGCAATATGCCCAATTTGCAATCAATCAGTTAGGTATCCCACACAAATGAGTCGAATACTAGACCACCAAGCAGACGTCGAAAAGAATTTTGAACTCTATGGTGAATATGGCGGAAAGAAAAAGAAACAAAAAATATACACCTCGCGAAAATACCTTGATCAATTCCTATCTCATTCCAACGGAGAGGCGTACAGAAAGCTATGTCGCATTGAGTTCCATGCCACCGAGAACATGAGTTTAAGAAAAGAAATCAGCGAATCCTATGCTGTGATTGAAGCAGTGCAAAAGTGTTGTGCAAAATTAAGCAATTTACCTGAACAAGTAGGTGGTACTTTCGAGCTTCGCAACATTTTCCTCATCGATTTGTGTTCCGGTAAAGGGATTACAAGTGCATTAGGTGCGGCACTCTATCCAGAACGGAACTTTTTCTTGAGCATTGACAAAATGCTTCCGCACACTGTGCCTCATCATTTTTTCAACGACGAGCAACACGTATCGTATATTTCTCGTGACATCCTTTGCGAAGAAGTGTTTCATGAGTTGGAGAAGCTTGTTCATCAGCAAACCTACGTAGAAGGACGGACAGCAATCTTAGTCGGTATGCACCTTTGTGGAGTACTTTCGGAACGAGCCATTGATTTCTTCGAGCGTATATCGGCCATAAGGGGTATAGTACTCTCACCGTGTTGCTTACCCAAGAAGCACGAGTTAAAAACACTACATTTTAATCCTGCTCACAAAGAAAAAGGTTGTGATCCATACCCCAATGGTGCAATTATTTGAAAGAGAGAGTACATGGATTTTACTCGTCTGGGGGCGTTGAGGACGTTGTGATGTACAATGATATAGAAATGCATACAGAGAAGAATGCTATCGTTATTGGAGTACGCAATTGATTTAAGAGCTCTGCTGTGCTTTGGAGTAATGAGATCGATTGGCAAAACGAGATAAATTAATTCATACATCCATGAGAGTGATACAGTAGGTGTGCTATATTGCGTTAGAGAGTCTTCTTATTAAACCAACGAAGCCACGCTTCCCACACCAGAAGCCCGTCCGGTACAAAATCCCACGACTCCCAAGTTAAATGATTGGAATATTCGTGTTTCAGCTTCTGTATCATCACTTCTATTTGATCTCTAGTAAGGCTTGGATCACGACCATCTTCCCCAGCTCCCCCCGGCCACAACCCCTCTCCACTAATCTATTGATGGACAATCTTCCAGCCACCTCCACAATTTCATACGGTACAAAGTCACCCCATTGTACTTCTTCGTCCTGCCATCCAATAGTTTCCCTATCAGTGCGGCATTGATAAGTAAACATTGATACCACACAACGATTATAGGGAGTGCAGACAGTGCATTGAAACAGCTCTTCCGAGAGGGATTGAACATTCCGTCATCTGCTGACTGTTGAAAATCCAAAGCACCGGTGAGACCTAACTCTTCGGCTATCTCTCGAGCAGCTGTGAGCTCGGCACTCTCTCCACGACTCGACACGCCTCCAACAAACATGTCGTACAAAGATGGAAATATTCGTTTCGTCGCCGTTCGTTGATGCACATAAATTTCTGGCCGTCTCCCCCCCTGGTTTGCTGAATCTAGAATACTCGTGTCTTTGGTGACAATCATACCAATCCCTCTATGCAAAATGTTCCAACTGTGTACGAACGGTCGAGGCAACGATCCTAGGATGTGACCATGTTGATTGACCATATCGACAATTTCCATCCCGGCATAATCGGCATTGAGGGGCGTGAAAAGTTTTCGTATAGCAACATCGTTGTTGTCGCATTCCTTAGTAGGTGGTAATAGCTGAGACAATTGAAATTCTTCAAAGGATTCTCCTCCCGGTATTGGTAACGTCAGATGCAACAATGTTGACTTGTGTGCCTGCTGATTCAACGATGCTATGTGGGAGGCAGCGGATTGTACCATGATCCTACTCATGACACAAACTAGCTCTCTCGGTATATCGTGTCCCTCTACTGCGTGTATTTCGATATACCAGTCACTCCCATAGGGCCCTTCCCATGTACAAGTTACTGTACTTGCGGAAACAGTGTTTGACAAAGCACTGTTTGGAGGAGACGGCTTTTGAGCACAATCATTCAACGCACGAAGTTCTAACGCCTGAGATGTATTTGCCGACGCATCCCAATTTTGCAATGGATGAAAGTCCCAAGATAATCGGTACATGCTGTTCGTAGGGTCATTTTCGCTAGAGGTACAAACGATTGGATGGATGCGAATGGCATACTCTGATGCCAGCGAAGAGGCCATGAACGATCCAGGTATGAAAGGATCATTCGTTTCATCCAAACAACTAGAACTTGACATGGATGTCATCACCACAGAGAGCGATGGCGAGGAAAATTGTCGTCTGGACAAAAGTAATGAAGGTAGGCACAGCGGAGTTGTCGGTGGTGGCGCAATCTTGCTTGCACGAGGAAGCATGTGATTTCGCCTGGTTGGGAGGCTGGAAGAACGGAATGCCGATGTAGGACGGCATGTTTGTAACAACGCCAGGAGAGCGGCTGGTTTCTTTCCCTTCATCATAAAGAATAATTTACTGACTGTGTTGCGGGGAGAGCTACCTTGAGCTCTATAGGTAGGTAAGTGCGAGGATATTATCAATTTCGAAGGAGGGCACGACCTCGAAATTTGGACGGCGAGCTCCCTCACCATGACTCAAAGAGTGGAATTATTCAAACCTTTTAAGTAGGCGAGCTATATAAGTCATTTAAGCTACCAACTCGGTACCATACCCATTGACCTCCCATTGACTCCCATTGATGAGCCATCGCTGCCACAGGCTGCAACCCACTGCAACCAGTCTGCAACCAGTCTGCAACCAGTCTGCAACCCGATTTGAATTCAACGTTCACATACAACTAACAGACGAATAGGCAGTCGATCGAAACTCTCAAGCAAGCCTTCAAACCGAAGCCTCCACCCCGTCACCGATAGTCCGCTGTCAACCATGGCAGGGTTGCTTCGCACCGCCTTCCAGGCAACCAGGCTGCGTTGCCAAGCCCACCCAACCCCCCTCATCCCCACCCACCAACGAACGTACATCACACGCGCTCATCCGACACCCATCCCCACCATCCCCATCCAACAAGCACTGGAAAACCTCCTCTCGGACATGGACGAACGCCACAACTTCCGCAAACTGCGATGGGAAAACAATAAGGAAAACCGCGTTGGACAGCGCGCCGAGTATTTAGCCAAGAACGGCAAGCCGTCCCATCCCTCCCCGGAGGACGTCAAACGCGACGCCGAATCATCCGACTACCGAAGAATGGACGAGACCATTTCCCTAGCGCTGCAATTGAATCTGGACCCGAGGAAGCCGGGACAGTCCTTGCGCGGATCGCTCGCTCTCCCTCACGGGAATGGGAAAAAGTTTGCCGTGGCCGTCTTCACCGACGATCCGGCATTGGCGCAGCAGGCGTTGGATAGGGGGGCCGTGGCCGCGGGCGGAGCGTCGTTGATCGAAGCCATTAAAAATGGTACAATTTCGGTGGCGTCTATTCAGCGAAGCATTGCCACTCCCGAAATGATGCCCGAATTGGCGGCGGTGGCACGTCTGCTCGGACCGAGGGGGTTAATGCCCAATCCGAAATTGAATACCATTCAACCCAAGGAGTTATTGCTCGATAGTTTGGAGAGTCAGCAATCCGGTATTTCCAATTATCGAACGGACAAAGAGGGGATCGTCCGTATTGGCATCGGGAAGGGTTCCTTCGGCGTAGATAAATTGATGGACAATGTACGTGAATTGATGAATGAAATCCAGGAGTCAAGCCGGAACATTTTGGCAAGGGGAAAAAGGGTAGCAGCAAGGGGTCTACGAAAGGCACCAAGTATTATTTGAAGGCGCATTTGAGTAGTACACAGGGTAAGGACAGTATGTTGGTGGATTTGAGGACCATTGATCCGACTAGTTCATTTTTTATGAGTAGTCCTCTATAAAATCAAGTCATTTTGAGATCATTCCAATTTCTAATCCTATCATAAAGGTGCTTCTATTTTGACCTTGAGTTCCACTGAAATTTTTATTCTACTTCCAATGCAGCTAATTACTGATCCACTTTCTCTTGCACCAAGCACATTCACAGCTGTAAATGCCACTCACACTATTGCTAGTTGATATCTTGTGATCATGACTTTCCACTACAGAATTGTTCCTTTGTGTTCATAGATTATGGTGTCTTTCAATTTTTGGTATGATTCTTGGATTGTTCAGAGTTTGACTTTGACTCCCATACTACACTATTGCAACAAAGTGTTTGTTGACCATTATTCATGTGAAATGAGTGAATCTTACTAGGACTTGTCCTGTACTTTTGAAAAATCATGAGTTGAGTGGTTCATCTTGTTCTACCCTTGGGGTAAATCAATATAGTAACAAAATCTTGTTCAATGCCTTTGAAGAAATTTTATGACTTTTTCATGGGTACAGTGATCATGATACATACTTTTTCTTGCTTCTTGGCCATTTTTGTGACATTGGCTGCAGCAGAGTGGAGCAGAGCAAAGAGTGAGACCAATTCTGGGTCCAAATAAACATGGGTTGAGTTGTCATTAATTTTTTGGTATGTTTTCACTTTGTAATGGTGATACTGCCATAACAATAGTCTAGATGTTTATATGTTCACATATATAGTTTTTCAATTGTTCTATAGTGCCAACTTCTCCTGTCCTTATTTCATGTGTTATGTGCTCATCAAGGTTTCTATAAAGAGATACTTCTCTTTGTGCAACAGTTTCAATCCATTCAAAGTTGTTGAGATATCCCCACCCCCAGTTGCGGTGCACTAGATGCACCACACACTTTGACCAAATGCTTGAAATCTCTTATGGTGCATCTAGTGCATCATAACTTTTGTACTATTCCTGCATATGTACAGAGGAAACCAACAACCATTTTTGAGAAAGAGATCATTTCAAATATTAGTTTTAGAACGAAAAATCCCATTAAGTACACCACACTGAGGGAGTTTTTAGGAGTCCCAGCTGTCTGGTACAACTTTCGAAAATATTATGTATGCCTAACTTTTCCATCTTAATTGACCAAAAATTAGGCTTATGTATTTCTAGCAAAATAATGATGCCGAGCCTGGATTACCTCTGATTGGCAAATGTGTCTTTTTGAATTTCTACTGAGGCTATGTAGGAATCGTCCTGGTATGGTGCACTAGATGCACCATAAGGACTATGATGGGGAAAGCTAGTTATAGTGCACTAGATGCACCATAAGAAAAGAATGGGGATATAATCTGTACCATACAGCAACCATCAAAATCATACAACTTCCCGCGATGTCGACCTAGCCATCATACAAATCTTGTATGATTTTGACGAGTCACAAAAAGTGCGAACTATGTTAGGGGTCATGCTTTTTGTGTATCCTGATCTGAGACACATCAAAATCACACGAATATTGTATGATTTTTCATAATCCCCCACGTGCCCCGTTTCTCGGTATTCTCGACGTACAACGGCCTGAGAAATGACAATGTTAACACATGAACGTTCATGCGTATTATTGATATTTGATGCCGTTTTATCTCTATCTTGCTGGAGGCCACTCAAGTGATGGAGATTTTTGTTTAGAAGAAATATCTATGCTCTATAAGGTTGTTTTCATTTAAATATTCCATTTGGCTTCCTGGAGCATGTATGCTGCCTATAATTTTTCTTAGCATTCATGAAATAATTATTTTGGTATGCAAATTGCTAGTAAACCCTTACATGAACATTCAGGAAATAATTTTCTACATGTTGTCTTCATGAAATACTCTGAAAGTGTTGTCCATTTCACCAATGTTCCCCTCCTTCATTTAATTTTCTTAATTAACTAATTGGTTATTGCACTGCTGGTGCACTTCCAGCTTTAGCACATGTCACTGCAGCCATGTAAAAACTCCACTCCATTGCATCTCTCAATAATTGATGGGATGCACCAGGGTGAAGCATCCTTTTGGGACCAAAAGGTGGGGATGTATCATCTTGTGTCTTATGTTTTTCAACTTATACTTTTGGTCATCTCATCTACTACCCACCTGAACAGATCACAATCAACCATTCAAACAGTATGCCCTTGGAGAGTATCATTGAATTGTACCTTGAATTTGTGGTAATATGTGGGCATAACAACTTGCAGCCACAATGTTGTTTATTTGTCAACATTTTACTAGACATCTTGAGTTTCTAGTTCCCCACTCTCCACACAGAATGAACAACCCCTCAAAAAGTTGGCCTCAGATTGAGGACACTAACAGACCCCCGAAAATTTTGACGGAGCTTGTGCTGAGTTGAATTATATTTTAATGGGCCAATCAGACGTGGAGATGTCGATGCTACTGCCATTTTGTGTTGTGATAGTAGCATGAGGATTTTTAAATTGGTTAGCTACTATTTCAGTCACCTCCCCCTCTTGATCCCGGAAAATTCAACTGCCTTGCAAACAATAATTCTCAGGTAAATAAAATTCAACTGCCTTGCAAACAATAATTCTCAGGTCAATTGCCATATGAATTGACAAAATGTATGGAGTGGCTTATTGCTGATCATTTCCTCATTTTACAACTTTTGAATTGAGAGCTCACATTCACATTATAAGCACCCAATTTTTGTCCATGCTTACCACAGCCAACTCGTTGTTACTTGAAGGATCATTTTTCAAAAGGGCTTCAAATAGTGATTGTGCATGTGATATGAGTTTTGTTTTTGACCTTTCAAAGAGCTGGCTCCTGCAGAGCAAGATCTCAATGATGTTAATATGTGTTATTTTCCTGTGAACTTGTGGGGATACATACATGACAAAGATGGCCTGTTCTATTACTTATACTGTTAATTTCTATGGAGCTGTCACACAAATAATCAATTCATTTGTGAATGAAGAGGGGCAGCATGTTGAGCTAAAGATGATTTTCTATATTATAATGACGTTTTATTTGTCACAGTGGGTATGGATATTTGAAACCACTGCATAGTGGAATTGCACCCCCCTCAATCAGGCGAAAGCTTAGGTTAGCTGCATGCAAGCATAAATAGTAAGATAGATAGATTCTTTCACATGGATATTTTTCCTAGTGACCTTGATCTAATCCTTAAGAAGTTTTAGTACTATCAGATAAGATTTTGATTTTTGTAGCTCATTTTTTCGCATGACAAGTGTACACTATTGTTGGGATTCTCAACCAAATGGTAGGATGAGGACAAATAAGGTAGCTTAAATAGTAGGGTGGATCTTTCACTAAGACCTTTTCACTAGTAGATTATCAAGCCTGTAGCTAGAAATGTTAGCATTATTGTTACATATCGATTTTTACAAGTAATATCTTAGATCTTTTATAACGAAAGAAACATGACCTTGCGACACATACTTATATCATAAAACCTTTAGCAAAAAATGGTCTTTGAAGAAAGTTAATATCTTACGATTTTTTTGATCAAGTAAATTATATAACCTCTAAATTCGATCGTGAGTGATATATAATTTGTTATTAATTGTATTATGTTTTACAGGTATTTCATCATACAAAGTTTGTATGATATTGACATTAGGGGTTGTCAATCTTTTTCTCATTATCATTATCATTATCGTTCCTTTTTGCAAATCTCGCTATTTTGATGTTTTAGTACCGTAGCATTATTTATGGTGCATCGTCAACATTTTATGATCAAATTTGGCAATCGCGCGCATAATAGAAAAAGTTTGACCGCCCCAGCACATTTTCATTATGATCTAAATACCTTTCGATGATTTAATTACACGAGCCTTCACATCGAGACCACGAATTTTGTCTCTCGACAGGCTTCCAAATATTATTGACCGCGCATCACAACAATACATCATGGGAAGATAGAATTTTTTACGAGCCTTCACATCGAAACCACGAATTTTGTCTCTCGACACGCTTCCAAATATTATTGACCGCGCATCACAACAATACATCATGGGAAGATAGAGCTTAGGTTTCCGGACGCTCGAACGGATCCTGTTGCTTTACAGGAATGTGTCCTGGCTATTTGCATTGGAACATCTGGACCAACTGATTGAAGGTAACATAGAAGAAGACCTCCTAGAGATGAAAACAATGATTTGTTCCTCTGTGTATGCGAGTCACGGCAAATTGCGAAGAGGAGAATAAATCGTGAAGGTGTGCCATGGAGATGTTTGTTGATGTGAGAATTATTTTTGTTAGTGCATGTTAGCGGTTCACGAGCTCAGCACGTAACTTGTAGGAACTTCGAGGGAGCTTGACTGAAACATAAAATTTTGCAATAGTAATTGTAATGATGATGATCATGACAATTTTCGGTCATTATCATGATCATTACGAAACCAAGACGTGATGTGACAACATTACGTCAAATTATTGATTTAGAAGTACCTTTCTCCCCAACAGAAAAGTAATGACGCCTGAGATGGTGTAAAATAAAACCTCGAAAGCGACATCTGCTCTACATATGTACACTAGTACACCGTGTGATCAAAACAGTGGGAGTCAACCATTTTGATAATGATAATGATCATGAGCGAAAGATTGACAACCCCTATTGGTATATCAGGATACAGTACAGTACCAGAACATCTATCAGCTTGACATTTTTACTTTTTCTCAAACGAGGTATGGTGCGTCTCGAGTTTCGCATGATTTTTCTTCCGAACATGATTCGAGCAGCTGGTCGACTAATTTCGTTAGATTTTCATGCCCATGAATATTTCGTCATTTCGGGGAAGCAAGTCATTCCATTTTTTTGGAACCGCATGGAAGGGGGATGGTCCCGCAAAATCGAAGTCGCGTGACAAGAAACGCGGTGAGACAGTCGTATTTCGTTAAAAGTGACACGAAAATACGTTTAGTTGCGACAAAGTGTGACGCTAATCGTCGTTGGTTCACGCGCTGACACATTCCAGCAGGCTCCCCTTTTTCGCCAGCAGGCACTCGTGAGAAGCGTTGCACAGCTGGTTCACGGAAAAACAGAAGAAGGAACGTGTATGGTGAAATTGTACCTATTGTACCCAAAAGCCAGCATACAGCCCCAAGTTGTGCACAAGACACAAGACAACCTTCCAAGGTTGTACAATATTGTACCATACCACACACCCCGCGGAGGCGAGCACCGGCGGCAAGCGAAGCGAGTTTGGTGGCGGTTTGATGGGAGAGGCGGTCCCAAACAGCGAACAGACAACGACTAACCAAGCAAGGCAAGACAGAGGCAAAGTGAGCAATCGTACAACGAGTTCATTTTGACTTCAATCGTTTACTTCGCTGTGTCTAAAAGGTCTCTCGAGAGTGAAAGTCCATCGTCACTACCGGCCAAGGCAGAACCATTTTCTACCATTGCTTCTGCTCCCCAACTCGCCTCCGTTGCCTCGTTCCTATTCTCTCTCTCCCTATTGACTGCGCCTCGCCTTCCCGCTACAAATGGCAACACAAGACACGTGGCCTGCTACATCGTTTCTTCACAACAGCGACTCGTTCGGTATCCTCCCAGCCGTGCCGTGCTCTCTCGATCCAGCCACTTTCAAGTCCGCGCCGACCGCTCGCCAAACAGCCCCAAGCGCCCCCCTGCCGTCCCACGGCGCCTCGTCCGTGTCGCGAACTGTCACCAAGGAATCGCTCCTGGAACAGCAAGAAGAAGCCGCCCCCGGCGACGACGAACTGCAAGGACTGTCGCTCGAGGCAACGCTCGACTCGGATTTCATCTCCGACCCCTACTATCGCATCACGCCTCCCCCTCGATCGAGGGGCGAGAGAGTCCGCTGCTGTTCGCCGCGTCGTTTCGAGACGCTGCCAAGGACGCCGCCAGTTCACCTTCGATCGTGACGCCTCAGCCGTCGGCTTCATCTTATTGCTCTCCTCCAATCGACAAGAACAGCACCATGTCCGCCCAGCCCACTAATAACATCAACAACAACAACAATGAAGCCGCCCCCGCCAACCCGGCCTCGATCAGCCTCCCCCAGCCGCCCGCCAGCACCATCGCCGCTCCACCAACGGCCATCAAACCCCATCCCAACAGCATCATCCACAACCCCCCCGCCCCCATCTCCATCCCCCGAACCTACACCAAACAGCCCCCCGCACCCTCCCCCAACAACGGCCCTCCTTCCCCCGCCTCCGAAAACACCGGCCGCTGGACCGCCGAAGAACACCGCCTCTTCCTCCAAGGCCTTGAAGAACACGGCAAGGGATGGAAAAAAATCGCCTCCCTCATCCAAACGCGCACCGTTGTCCAAATTCGAACGCATGCCCAGAAATACTTTCAAAAACTGGCCAAGGCCCGAGCCAACGGAGACGCCGAATTGGATGCCGTGGAGAAAGTCGTCGCTCCTCCCTCCGCCGCGGGGGGAGTGGTCATGCGGACCTTGCCGAATATGACTTTGGGGACCGATTCGGTCAGTCTCGCCGCGGCGGCGGGGCAGATTGGGACTGGGGCGGTGTCCGCTGCGGGACGGAAGAGGAGGACGAATGCCCAAGGGACGAAGCGGAGGGCGATTGGGAGCGTGGTGCGGAGTTCGGTGAGGGAGGGGCGGAATTGGAAGAGGCAAAAGATGGTGGAGGAAAAGTTGCAGGGGAATGTGACGGATATTCCGAATCCCTTGCCGAGTATTTCGAATATTTTGGATCCGTATGTTATGCCTCCCCCGGTGCCTGGGGCGGTGCCTCCGGTGGTTTCTGCGGAGGCTGGGGCAGAAAAAGTGAATGCCAACAAGAGTCGGGGGAGACAGCAGTTGGTCCATACGGCAACGCATGGAACCTTGCCCATGGCTGCCTTGGAGGATGCTGTGTAAGTTGGTGTTTGTCGAGTTTCGTTTTGTTTTGCATGTGATTGTATCTGACGTTTCCCTTCCATTGCATTTGTCACTTTACAGGTTCCGCCTATTAACACCCGCTCCCGGATCGACCAGCCATACATCCGCTCCACCGCCGCCGAATCCCTCTATAGTGGATCCCCTGGCCCCGAACCCCGTCAAGATATCCGTCGCGTCCACAATGCACCCTCCAGGACAAGCGGTGGCACCCGGACACCCTGGTGCAGTCGTACCCAACTCGAGCCCCACATGCGTCACCGACATGTCCACTTTCCCATCTTGGGTGGATGCCAAGAATCCTCCCGCTTGGTACAATGAAGGATCGGATATCGATACACTCCTTGAAGACGCAGAGTGTTTGAATTGGCTTAGTGATACCGGAGATCTGGATGAAACGTATCCTCCGGCCGTTGCCATAGCATCCACGGCAGTGACTACCGAGCCCTCCATGGATTTCGAACCCACTCCCGTCAACGTACACCCCTATGAATACGCCTATCATGGCAACATGGACTCTCATTCTCCTCATCCCACTCTCGCGGAAATTCACGAAGAGCCCATCGATCCAACCCTCGTCCACGACCCCATCACACATCCCTCCGTGGAATCGCTTTCCTTCCTCGTCGACTCTCCAAAGCAAGGCATGGACGAGATGACCTCCTTCCTCCACGACGAAAACCATGCCCACCATGCCCCCGAAGCATTGTCTTACGCATCTGCCACCGATGCAGTCGAAGCCGTTTCCGACGCTCCCGAAGTCAAACTCTCTGCTGAAGAAAGTCACGACCATCTCATGAGTTTCCCCGATTTGGACATGGGGGATGAGCAAGCGTTCGTTTCGGCTCTGTTGGATACTTCGAAAGAGAGTGTTATTAGTTTTTCGAAATGGGGGAGTCAGATTGGCGTCGCGGAGCTGGGGGGCATTTTGGAAGAGGAGGAAGACTTGCATGGTTGAGCAATCGATTAGGGAGGAACGATCGCGCATCATTTTTCGTAGGATAGATGAAACCATATCCTTGGCAGCAACGGAGCAACGACCTGTTGGAGGATTAATGCCGCTGCTGGCCAAAGAGGTTGTTTTAAGAGTATGCTGCAGCCGCCGCCTCGACGGTTGACACATCATATTGCACTGTAATAACTACACACACTAACAGATCATCATGAAAAAGAACAAACAGATTGTATGGATTGTAGTAAAGTAACATTTACTTAGAAGCCATTGTAATAATGACTGATAGGCACTCTTGCTACTTCGTGTGTATTTTTAATTTATAACTCGATCAAATACCGCCAAACACTCAATATGTCTCGTTTGCGGAAACAAGTCGAACGGCTGCACACTCATTATCTTGTATCCATGACCTACAAGGAAGCTGGCGTCTCTGGCTTGTGTGGCGGGGTCGCAGCTCATGTATACCACTCTTGCTGGACGGTATTGATCCAATTGCTCAAGGAATTCTGGGGAACAGCCTGAGATCACGAGTATGAGTGCAGTTGTTTGGTTAAGGTTGAAGACGGGAAAAATCCAAAGATGGCCAAATTCGTGAACATCCAATTTGGAAATTAAAACTTAGAGCACATACCTTTCCTCGGAGGATCAACCACAACAACTGTATTATCTCGTGGAAAGTCCTTCACCAATAATGTCTTCCTGTTATTGTCATCACAACCCCCCTCTCCACCAGCATTCCCTACCAACCCAACTCTCACTGGATCCTGACTCTGAAAAATTGCCTCAGCACTAGCACTCACAAAATCACAATTCTCAATCCCATTCAGCGCTGCATTGCCTTTCGCCTCCTCCACCGCCTTGGCATTCACTTCAATCCCGACACATACGTCAAAGAAGGAGGAGGATCCTAATGCAAAGAGTCCGGATCCGCAATAACAGTCAATGAGGTGGGTCATTGGTTCTCCTTTGGGTGATGGGGCTGTGGCTGCGGAGACTACCAAGTCGACCATTTTGGGTAGCATGTATGGATTATTCTGGAAAAGGAGGTGAGGGTATATAATTTCAAGATTTTCAACTCATCAAGCAAATGACAGAGCAAATGAGTCACATGGGGTGTAGAACGAAAAATGACGAACCTGAAAGAAATTACCCGCTTGAAACCGAAATGTTAATCCATTCACAATAGTATCCACATATTCCGTATGATTTGTTTCCACCACACCCTCTGCATCCCTCAACAATAAAGTTGCACCCTTGGAAGGCTTTTTCAATCGCTCTTCGATTGCCTCCATTCGTTTCTCGTTCCTTATTTGCTCCAACGCCGTATTTATAGCGGGAGTTGCAATGTGACAATAGGGAACGTCAACTAATCGACGGCTTGCCTTTTCTTTGAAACCAATGGGTCCAATTTCGTACGATTTCAGCGAGTTGCCGGAATCTTTGTCTTTCTTTTTGATTGGTGCTTCGTAATGAGGGGTTCTGATCAGTGAAAAGTCTATAGAAAGTAAGCGAGACTGACAGATGTCTATCAAAGAAGAACAAGACATGTCCAAAGTGTAGACCTCACATCTTGCTACGATACCCAAAAACGTGCTCCGTACCCAAAGTCTCCAGAACCTTTGGAAATTCGTCCCTCTTTAATCCCCCAATCCTTTCAAACAATTCTTGCACCTGCTGCGTCTTGATCGCTCTCTGCCTCTCAATCTTGACATGTTGATATTGACATCCTCCGCATACATTTGCCAATCCGCATTTGGGTTCTATCCTATCTTCGCTGGGTGTGAGTACTTGGATCAAATCAGCGTCAGAATAGGTGGCATGATTGCGATAGATTCTGATGCGGCATGTTTCGCCTGGGATTACGTTGGGGATGAATACTACCCATTTCTTTTGCTCTGTTGAGTCTTCGTCGGTTGTTGATGTTGTTGCTGCTGCTTCGGGCTGGAGAATTGTATTGTCATTTTCTTTTATAGGCACACGGGCTATTCCGAAACCGAGGTTTGTTAACGATTCTACTGTGACGGTGAGCACGTCGTGATACTGGATGGTGGTCGGAGTTGTCATTAAATGACGGGTTTTGATCATGAGAATGTTGTAAAAGAGGAAAACATGTGAATTCTTGGCAAATATCTCACCTGAAAGGGATAAGGCTTGAACTTTTTTGGAACTTTTTGAATCTCCTCGCTGGCGACGGTGGACGAGGCCCGAAAAGCAAACGGGCGACGAGTACGAGATTTTGTTGGATGACGACTGGTTGACCTTGTCCACGCCACCGCGAAGGAAGATACGGCAGGACGGCGAAAGGAGAGAAAGAAAGAGTGTGATGGCGATGCTATTCGGCTAAGCGTGTGCATTGGGAGTAGCAGCAGAGTGATGAGTGATTTTCGGCTGGATCGCATGATTCCCGAGAGTTCCTGAATTAACTTAGACGAGCTCTGTCGTTCAAAATGCTGCCGTCACTCATCGAGGTGTGCCACCAGGAAGTATGGTCAATGCTATGTTTATGCTCTGTTTGTGCCAATCAATCGAAGCCCTAAGATGTGTCTCGTGTAATTGTAATTGATGGTCAACATGGCCTAACATGCTCCTAACATGGCTATCAAGATTTTTTCTTGAAAAAATCTTAGTTTATCATTAATTGAGAATTTTTCTTCTCCTTCTCCATATGAGACACTTTTTCACTTTTGGCCAATATTGGTAAAATACAATTAATATCACCACTTTACCTGTAAATATGCTGCTTTCATGTTTGACATGCATGGGTAGTCACAATCTTTTAGTCTGAGGTTACCTTTAAAAAAATATCTAAACATTCTGTCATGAGACACTTTTTTCACTTTTGGCCATTATTGGTAACATGTTCTTTTCTCTTTAACATTACCTGTAAAAAATGTTGTTTTCGTGTTCGACATGCATGGGTAGTCACGATCTTTTAGACAGATGTTACCTTTAAAAAAGTACCTAAATTTAACATAACGCATGGCCAAAAATTGAGGGGCTTGATTGCGATTGACTAGGCCTTTCTCAATAACAATGGTTTAACTAAAACAAGCGGTCATGAGACTAATCCATGACCATATTGGTCAAAAGGGCTGTTCCGCGATTCCCATGTTCTTTAGCTGCGCCGCGACCAGTCTTGTCAATTTATGCAAAGTCCTTTAGCTGCGCCGCGACCAGTCTTGTCAATTTATGCTAAGCGATGACAACCCATATTATTTGGGCTGTTGCTAATTCAAAAAAGACTGCTAGTGCGCGACTCCTCTTCACCCTTTGAATCACACTTGGGCAATATTCCCTAATATTGGGTGCACGCGACTCCTGCTCAGAAACCTGGCTCAACTCGAGCTGCCACCTTGCCGAAATCGACCAAAATTACTTGAAAACTTGAGTTAACTTAAGGGACGCAAACTTCAAGGGGATCGAGCGGTCATTTTAATATGAAGCTTCCCTTGATGGGGTCACGAGTACCGGTTTTAGGCCTAAGTAGGCTTAGAATTATCTACCTAGGGAGTATCGTAGTCTAAACCCTAGTATGTTATAATATCTCTAATCCTCATTACAGCGGGACATTATCATACATATATGGACCCATGTATGTACACGTAACAACATATTATATGTTCAAGCAATTCGAGGACAAGATAGGTCTAGCTTTAATCATAGTGAAAAGATATAACAGGATGTACATTATTATGTCTCTTGCAAGCTACACATATTATTATGTGAAAAAGGTCTAAGTGTACTCTAGAAAAACTCAACAAAATCTATAACCTGTGATTGCGACATGTTCATTATACGAACTACTTATAATACTGCAGGAGTAAAAAAGGTCTAATCATCATCTAGTATACTTTATGAACACAAAATTCCACAAAAACTAAAAATCCACACAACAAACACACAGAACCCTGAGTTACAGTCCCTTAGACCATGATGGAAAAAGTCACCTAGACATAAAAAACCATCAGGACTGTACCCCTGCCCCATCAGCCATCTCAAAGGCCATCCAATGTACATCCTGACTCAGAGACCTCAACATAACCAAAAGCCCTCTCCAAACCATCCAGTACCTCCTGTGCTACTTCCTGACTGTTTACTCTTGCCCTTCTTGCCACCTGTCTAATTCCATTCCTTTGAACACTCCACCCACCATGATTCCTGCCATCCACCTTGTTATGAGCTGGACTTGGAGGAAGCCTTGCTTTATCTTCTGCTGTACCATTCTTGATAATTTCACTACGAGCACTCTTTCTTGACCATGTCCCATTTGCATACTTACTGAGCTGCCCTTCATCTTTTGCATGCCCAAATATAGCCCACAGTCTGCTAGAGATAGTCTGTTGCAAAATGAAAAGAAGACTGGACAAAATCCTCATCGACATCTGTTGATATCACCTATCCTGGAGCCTCCGCTATCTTCCAAAAATTGGCTTCCACTTTGTGTCTGACTCATTTGCCAACTCCTTCTGTGGCAAATCTGAACCATTGAGCTGCATGAAAGGCTTGATCATGTAAGTCTTGTTGATGACAACAACAGCCTTACCCTTCAGCCACATTCTCCAGTCATTCAAACGAGTAACTTTGGTAAGAAATGCAAAAGACTCTGGGACACACCAAAACTTACCCCAGTAGAAAAGAATGTTTCTCCTCTGCAGTATGTCAATATGATCACTGGCCGCAGCAACTTCGGGTTCAACAGGACTGCCACCTATGTTACCAACTTCGTCCAAGCAATTCATGAGTAAGTCTTGCAAGTTCTTTAGCTTCTCATTGAGGATGGAAGAATTGATACCACCGTCAGCCTTCACTTTTTGTCTATAGCGTTAATTACCGCCTCTTCAAGTACTGCTCATTGCAATCTCTTTCAGCTTGTTGATGCTGCAAAACTGCTGGACAAATGGAGGGATTCCTGTTACAATTGCCCAGCCAAATGTGCTGTTGAACTTTTGATGGGGAATTGTACCCTCTATGATGTGTATGCACAGTCTTGGTGCCAGAATTTGGCACTCGACAACATCATAAAATGGTTCTATGATTTTGGCTTAATCAAATTAATATTGCTAGTTTACTAGTACTTTCGCATGTAGATTTCTTTCCGTGACGCAGGAAAATAATTGAGTTTTCTATGATGGCTAGCAAAAAATAGTGACGTCATCTATGATATTGATGATGGGTTTGAGTTACTAAGGAGCAGTTTTAGTGCTCACACAACTACTTGTTCACACACATTTCCTCATGTCCTACGCAAATTTCCTCAATTTCAGACCCAACACTTTTTTCGCACAATCTTTTCCTGCAACTGGGAGACGTCCCACACAAAATTAATAGCTGCGAGCTCACAAATATTTGTGTCAATCGGCCTATCACACAACTTTTTTGGAACTCTTTTGCACACATACTAGCGCTCACAATTTAAATACATATTCGGTTCCCATTTATGTCTGGTCAAAATGAGATAAAATAAGGTTCGAATATTGTTTTGCGAAAACTTCTCAAACCAATATTTAAGTGAGTTTGAGTGCTAAGGCAGCACTTAATCACGTGCTGTGAGTGTATAACTGGTTCTCTAGCCTCAAAGGCTTATCTATGTTTTACATGCTCTTTTAAAAAGGGTAATACATCCTTTAAAAATATATCAAATTTTGCACTCGTGCAAGCCACACATGTGTAGCTAGCATGGAGTGAGCGCTAACTGGCTTCCACTGTTATCTTTATTTAGAGAAACAAGGCTTCTTCCAGTTTGCAGGCTCCTATTGCTGCTAAAAAATCTTGCAGCGGCTGCTTGTAATGGCAGAAACATCATGCGACGCTTTTGCGTACGATATCTTTAAAAAGTCGTTGTAGGTATCATCAATTTATATATCATACAGTAACCTATAAAATATAAGTTCTTTGACATATTGGGCGATCACCGCGGCGGCGACTAGGACGCTAGAAAGACGTAGGGTAGGTAAGGCATCATGTTCTGAACCTCATGATTGCCTCATGATTATGTGCTGATGATCAGAGAGCGCTGAAACAGCTGAAACCTGCTGAAACCTCCAAACACGTCCATTTTCCTCATCACTCTCTCGTAATTATTTCGCGAAGGTAGGCAACAGGTGGCAGCGGTTTAAGCGAGAGAACAGAGCCAAGTAAGTAAGGAAAAACGAATCGCCGACAGCAGGATTTTAGTGAATCGGCATCTCCACGTAGCGTAAGTTGTGAGTTCACCCTAGTTCACCAGCTAGTCGTTTTGATACAACGAACAATAGTGGAACTCAGTAATATCTAGCATCAAAAGTAACTTAGTTGACGCGCGATGTCCCTGCAACAGAAAGAACAGCAACAAGATACAAACACTACTGCATCATCTGCATCCACAGAAGCCTTTCAATGGAACGCACTCGCCATTCTGCAAGCCATAATTATTTTCATTTTGGCCGGCTTTGCAGAAATCATTGGAGGATGGCTCATCTGGGTGGCTGTCAAGGGCATTCGCGTTCAGGAGGAAATGCCTGTAGGCACGCTGGAAGTTGGAAATAGCAACAACACCCACAACGATGTCACCACAAATGTCAATGACGAAACAATCTACAATGAATCAAATGCACAAACTTCGCAATATACCACTATCAAGAAACCGTGGTATTACGCCCTCCTCGGCTCACTGACGCTCATAGCCTACGGTTTCCTCCCGTGCCTCCAACCCTCTGCCGCTTCTGATGGTTTTGCACGAATATACGCCGCTTATGGCGGTTTCTTTATTGTGCTTTCGTTTTTATTGGGGTGGGCTTTGGAGGGGAGCAGTGCCAAACCGGATGTGGGCGATTTGGTGGGTGGAGGGATTTCGTTGGTTGGTGTTGGTGTCATCATGTTTTGGCCGAGGGGTCCATCTTGATTGGATGGTTAGTTTGACATGTGATGAACTTGAAGAGGTCACTCGCGTTAATAATTGACTCTATCGAGTGCTTCTCGTGGAAATGCCACTTCTGAGAAGTCAGTTATTCAAAACATTCAATATAGTGAACCATGAGAACTACATTGGCAATCAAAGCATGACTATAGTGCCATATGAGGGTTTAGAACGCAACCTGTATGAGAGGAGGGTATAATTTGTGAGTTGCCTCATTTCATGTGACGCAAAAGAATGGGTTAAATGCAACTGACAGGACTGGTGGACAGTATTTATCATTTCAACCTTTTCTGAGATGATCTGTTCTGGCCTCCCCGAGTCCAAGTGCTCTCGCTGCACTGTCTCGCTTATTTGGAGTGTATGTTGCAACCAACTCGTCTTGACACGTCAGAGCATGCATGCATCTCTACTCTGACATTCAATCTCTACAGAAAATGATGCATTGCTTGAAGATCACAACATGTGAAACATGAGCAGCAGCTATAATGTAAATAAAAAGCATTAATGGAGTACAACCGTTATCACAGGACTGGCTGCAATGATTGTAAACATGATTATTATCCATCAATTACTTAGAAAATTAAAAACCATAAGGCAGTTTGCCATCAACTCTTATCACAAGGCCAAAGCGCATCAACCACCCTCCTCATCTCCTCCTCGTTGCCACCTTTCAATCTCATCTTCATCAAAAACTCTTTTTCATATCTCCTTCTCATTCGTTTCACCCCGCCGCCAAACAGCAAATCATGCATTTTCAGCACCTTCGTTGCATGATCCATAGCAGCCTTCTTCTCATTGCAGGAATAAGCACATAATGCCACACGAACATGCAAAGCCACTGTAGTTTCATCAATGGGAGGGAAATTTACAATGCAGAATTCGACGCACTTTTTCCATTCCTCCAATGCCTCAATGGACCTTCCTAGCTGTTCGAGTGTAATGGCATTCAGGATGCGAAGGTTGTATTTGTCACTTTGATAATCATCATGATCTGGGTGGAGGGGCTGCTGTGGATTTAGCAAGTCGGTTATCATTTCGAGACGATGGATTGGCGGAGTTGCCATTAGTTCGTTTTGCATTTCAATGTCAATAAGAGGCATCGGTGTGTCGTCATCATCATCATCTTCTTCTTCTTCGTGTTTGGTGGTTGTTCGTTGTCGTTTTCTCTGTGGTTGTCGGGCTTTCTCTGTTTTGTCCTCACTCCTGTTAAGCCCACCGTCAACGAAATCCATGTCCAAAAGTGCAGTCCTCCTTTCCGAACTTTCACACAAGTATTCATGTTCAATGTAGCTAAAGCACAACTCGTCGCCTTTGGAGACGGGACGGTTCGTGATGAAGAATATGACATCTCCAATGCAGTACCTTTTCGAATGCAGCAATAATAATGACGATAGAACATTGATCAGTTCAATCCAAATATTTCAAGACAGCACTTCAAAATTGCACGAAGCACTTGTCATGGGACCCCACGTCCTATCCCAACTCACCTACTAACATTTGGCACGCAGGAATGATTGAAAAAGCTCACTTCCGGTCCAAACAATCCCGTCCCCTCCAAACACACCAATCCACCCTTGTCTACATCAGGATACACAAACAATTCACTCGATGTCTCAACACTGAGGACATTGTATCGCACTATAAGAGGGAGCCGGGTTTGTACTTCACGAATCGTGGACGATTCAAAGAATTCTGAGCAAGAGGAGGCAAGTTGTTGGAATGTTGATTCAATTTTCATCCCGAGTGTAGCGTTGGCACATATCCAAGGCGGTAGCGACAATGCCTCGTCGATTGTTCTTGGGAATAATTGGGAAAGTGTGTCTGTCCAGAGGGAGGGCTTGGCAATGACGGATTCTAGAGTGTGTAGGAGGATGAGACCATTGCGTGTCGATCCGGTAGCTTGGGAGAGAGGATCGGAGGAGTCGCTGGCGTCGTCTGTCTGGTGGTTGTTTCTTTTTGTGGCGTTTTGTGAATTGTTTTTCTTGTGATTGTTATGGGTGTCACTTTCGTCACTCGGACCGTCCGCATCACTAGCATCACTCTCGCCTTCATCAAGATTGTCATCATGGCTGCATTCGCTGCCTTCACTGTCGTCTTCGTCGTCGTCCTCATCCCATTCATCCACCTCAAATCCCATGACCAAGCAAACAGGTTTGGCCACGACCAATCGCTCGCCCACATTCAAATCACGCTTGGCATAAAATCCCCTCCCCTTGGGACTCTCTCTTATTTCCATGATATCCCCTTGACGAATGGACGAGAGAGACGTCAAATGCCGCGGTGGGATGGAAAGAGATAATGGCGGTGGCAGACGGACGGTGGAATGATCCGAGTCGTCCTGTTGGTTGTCTTTCGCGAGGACGGATAGATGATTTTTGGCGTAGGCGATGGCTTGATCGAGGAGGTCGTCTGTTGGATCGTCATTACTGTTGCCTGTCATCGTAACTGGGATTTTCGGACGTGTTCCATGGAGAATCATGGGACTTTTGGTTGCTGAAGATGTGATGTGTGATGGATGGAAGGAGATGAAAGCTGATGGGAGGAGTTGGAAGGTGATGGTTGTTGGCGGCCAGCTTGTTATGGGGTGTGTCCGTTTTCCAAACACGATGGTAATAGCACATTAATTTTTTTGAATGTACAATTTTTTTCCGTATCACACACTCGCGAAAATAATAATGATGTGCACGCACGTTATTTTTTGTGCAGCCCACATTGCTATTGTATGCACCACTCCAGTGACCAGCTCTCGCTCGCTACTTTGTTATGAACTTTTTATCACAAGTGTCCACGAAACATCGCAAGCATTATATTATTTTCAGGAACATTTGCACCACAACAAGATCACAGCAACCCGCGCGTTGAGACGTCGCGACAATGACTATCCCCGCCCCAGCAACTGCGAACTCTTGGGGCCATCTCCAGCACTCTATCTCCCCTCCACCATGCCACCGGCTCCACCTTCTCCAACGAAGCAATAACCACATGATGGCCAGCGTCTGCGACCACTCACTCCTCACTGAGAAAATGGTTGGACAACGGAGTGGTCAGCCGAAGGAATCGTCAGTGTGTGTTTTCCTAGGGGAGCATGACTCTTGGCATTTTGTCTGAATTTCTTCGCATGACAATGGGACAGAGGACAGATGCCAATACCAGGATGTTGGAATGAGGTCGTTGGATGTCACCCTTCCATGGGGAGGGGGGGTTAAAAAGCAAGAACTGGAATGCTTTTTAGGTGACACCCTGTCTCTGCATCCTGTTGGAATGATATACGTCAATTCAGATACTTATGGCCAATGGAAGTGTTTTTGGTACTAAGTTGATCTGTGCTGAGTTGTCGATGATGGGTGCGGGTTTGCCAGGAGGGGTGTGCTGGTGTTTTGTACTTCTGTGGTTGTCGAGTGGAGGAATGGGTGCACTGTATATGTTTTTAAATGGACCGTTGTAGAATTGGTCCCTGGTGAAACTATTGAAACAGGTCATGGATTTGATAGGCAGCTGGGGCGAGAGATTTGAGCAATACACAAAGTCTAAGTGAACACTCCATATGTAAACCCACAGTTTCAAATTGATAATAATAAAAATGGGGCACAAAGATCTAATTCTTAAAAAAATGTTTCATTGAATTCCCTCGAAGATTGTTTCACCCATGATCCATTAATATAATATTATGGACAGTATCATATTTTTGTATAGTTGAAGGGACATTTTCCTGCTTACAATGGGAGCTTATTAGTATTAATCCCATTGAAGTACAAGTAGGGTTAGTTTTAAAAAGAATGAACACTAGATACAAGCTACCACCATAATGGGTGATTTTTTATGGAAGTCCTGCACATTCTAAACTTACTGCTTGTAGAAGCATGATTATTAAAATATTTAATGTTAACTCATCATCATGCCTGTCTGTACTTCATTGTTCATATGTGACAGGGATTGCTGCCTGATCTCAGATAATAGAATTGTGGGGATGAAGATACTGCCGGGTAACTCATAACTTAGAATATTTCATCCATGGGCTGAAACATCAACTTGTCACTATTGATGCAAGCAGTGTCACAGTTGTTCACGCATTGCGTCACAGATCGAGCGAGAATTCAACAATCAATCTCAATTTAATAATGATAGCAAGGGAATCACCAATTCAAACCAAACCGATCCTCATCATGTCTGCTTCAAATGCATGATTCGTGCTCCTGCAAAAGTATGAGAACAACATTATGACCCTGTCATTGTCCTAAATCATGTCCCTTTGCCATTCATCTGAACAAGATGAAACAATTGCGTGAAGTTTCAATGGCATATGCAAACTTTGATTTGTACCTGAAACAACTCATGAAAGTTCCTATGAGGGGCAGATAATTGAACAAAATGATCAACGCCAATTTGTTTTGGGAAATATGAGCAATCACAAATCCCTACAAAAATTTTATTTACACAAGCGACCAATTTAATGATAAGAATGCCACCCATCAATCGAATTTCCATTGCCAGCTGCAATCATTTCTCGACTTGGAGTCTCTCTTGGAAAAATTCAACAACATGAAAGAAATGAATAGGAACAGCAAGGTATATTCAGAATACATTGATATATGTAATACAACATATTCTAGCATTCAACAACTTCAGTAAAATCTGGAGAGAAAGCAAGTGCATGGATTATAAAGAAATTCCTTAACCTAGGTTTCGTTAGAAGGCTTGAAAGAGCGGTCACACTCCCGCCAACCTTGAAACAAACATTGCTACAATCCACATCTATCGTAGGAAGTATGCCATATTCTTTTGCAAGAGATTACATCTCCAAGTGCATAATCTAAATTGATCTGAAATGTAATACAACAAAAAAAAACAGTTAATGATACTTTATTATGACGTTGTGATCTGTTTTTGTATCATTGTTGTGAGACTTGATGTTGGGCTGATCTGGTTTGGCGCGACTGCGGCTTGTGTCTTGGAACACACGAGATTGGCGTGAATTTGGTTCGTGGATTTTTGGGACACACTTTTTGTGTGAAAATTGTATGCTACCATCAAATATGGAGAAGTTACTCACCCCAGATGTGCTCTATCGGTCACCATGTGAGAGTTTTGAGATTATGCTTGGGAACAAGAGCAGGTGGAATGCGAGCAAAATTTAGTCACTACAGCATTGTTTCATGGGAATTAGTCAAGTCTAGTTAAAGAATGGCAGCAGTCATGGAAAGATTATGAAAAGATGGAATAGCATAATGATGATATGTACCTGTTCTCAATGCTAAATATGTATGTTCTGAAGACGACAATTTATGATTATCATTGGAGTTTACAACAAGTCAAGCTTTGGTCCAGCATATCCAGAAAACATGTTAGGTTAGAAGTTTCGGACAAGGTAAAGAGGCGCACCGGCTTTCCTGACCTATCAGGTTTATTGTCCTATATTTTTGTTGTATGTAACGGTGATATATATCTCATACTGAAGCAAGAATCCTCACTGACATGGTTCGAAGAATGGTCCGTACACTTTGAGTACAAGCGGGGGAAGACACTGAACAGATACTGGGATGCAAAGAAAGTTTATGGTCCGAAAGGAGACATTCTCATGATGATTGTTGCATTTAACTATCAACTGGAATCCATGGCAAGAAAATATTACAATCAAAATTGCTTCAAAGGTGGTGTTTTCATTCAGCTGCTTGGTTGGATTGGAGTTGGAGATTTATGGCCTGGAGCTATGAGCGATTCTGATTATAACAGGAGGGAAGGTTATCTTGAACGTCAAATGGATTTTGCAAAAAATGATTTAGTCAAATTAGAAGAGGACCATGATCAGTTATCTGTCTTACCATTCACCAATGTTTATGACAAAGGGTACCGTGCAAAGATGGTCCCTTGGAAGTGTGGGAAGCAAAAAGTTCTCCAGCCAGCATGGGCGGAGAGTGACAAGTGATTTCGAACAGATCAGACGTTGCTGTCAGCGTCTGTAGCTACAGATTGTGGGGGGAATGCAAGAGGGGTAAATGTGTGTAAGAGGGAATGGTTTGTGAACAGGGGGTTTCTCACATGTCCCCAAAACAGCTCAATGATGCTTGGACAACATGGTCGTATCAGGCCAATTTCATGTTCAACCCAGTTTTGTAAAGTAAGCTACAACACAAGTCGTAAAATGCACTATCACTCACACTGGATAGGATTGACACCCATAAATTCACCACTGTAATCTCTGGTTTACCTTTGATTTGTTGCATGTGCTGTGTTGCAAATAATTATTGGGTGGGTTGTGGGTTGACAACAGCACATTGTTCTTGTTTATTGTGCACAGCTTGCGCATGGTCGAGTGTTGGAGGAGTGTGTGATAAGGTGATTGAATCATGGGATGCACGCTGCGCATGGCGATGTGGTCAACAAATAACTGTAGTAGTGCTGTGTTCTATAATATTTATGTGTGATTTGTATAACGGCAAATGCAGGGCTGCTTTTGTTTGGTGGTCGCGTCAATGTTGTCCCACATGATGTGGAGATGTGATTTTAACTCTTTTTTTAACGTCAGGCAATTTTTTTGTGCTACCATCCAAAACTACATGGGACACACCCCATTGTAGGAGATTGTAGGTATTATACAATACAATGCAAAACTAATGCAAAACTAATGCAATATCAGGCAATACATTTCTCTCTCTCTAGGGAATCATGAAAATCCTACACATTCTCGGAAATATAACTAGGCGTCCTACAAAAGTTGTATGATTTTCCTCCCTCCAAGAAGAGAGAAGGCCTAGGAAAAGTAGGCGTTTTATTATGCTAAACAGTTCTCCATGAAAAGAGGGAGGAGAATCCTACAAACCTCGTAGGATAATCCTCCCTGCCATATTTGCCATATCTTTGGTGTCAAATACCCTTGGTTTGGCCAGTTGTGTCTGCTCGCAGCTTGCACCCTTCTCTCCACACTCCCTGGTACTCCCATAATTTTTTGCACGTAAATAAAAATCATCACCATTGCCACCTCCACTGCCAACACCTCTCCCCCAATAAATATTCACGCCCGTCGCCTCCGCTCATCATGTCTGGCCGCCAACGTTCTGCCCGACAAAGGGGCGGCGGTCGCATCAATCCGCATGATCGACAATTAGATGACATCACCCCCACATTCACAGGTCCTGGGATCTCCGAAGAACACACTGCTGCCATCTTCACAACAGCAAATCAAGGCCTGAGTAAGAAGGTAAGGACAGAGTACAGATCGCGAATCCGGCGCTTTGTCAACTTTCTCTTTGAGCAGTATCCCTTGATCTACGAGCAATGTACCATTCTTGTGTCACAAGAAGAACGGGCTGACCCGACGAAGTATTTTACACAAAACAACATCCAAGATCTTATGTACTCTGGACTGGACCCACAGTATTTCCTCATCTTTTTGTCCCAGATGTGCATTAAGGATAATGGAAAACACTTCTCTGTGTCCAATATCTCCAAGTTCTATGATGCTTTGAAGTTTGGTTCCAAGATAAGTAAAAGATTGATGTCTGTGCATTTTTATGCTGAAGTTGACCAATTCATTTCATGCTACAAGAGAGAGCATGCGTCTGCAAAGAAGAATGGGCAGACTGATGAAATGGAGGCTGATGCAATCAGCAGTACTCTCTTCAAACTCTTACTGACATGGGTTGTCGAAGAAGGTAATGTGTTTGTTTGGTGCTTTGCATTGTTAATGTGGCATCTCATGGCGCGCATCAATGTCGATCACTTGTCTTTGCATAACTTGAAGCGTGGGATATCTGACTCTATTGTTTTTAAATATGATGAGACAAAAATGGACAAGACTGGCAAATTTGTTCAGGAGAAGAATGTGCATTCCAACCCTCTCAAGGGGCCGGAACATTTGTGTGTCTTCACTGCTTTGGGTTGCTACTTGTCTCTTTATTCTGAACAGCTTGAGGGTACACAGAAGATCTTTATCAGTCCAGGTTTGCAGTACCGTACAGCAGCTCAGAATTTTCCATTGCAAATTGGAGAGATTGCAAAAAGGTATTTTGATATTGTCTGACACTATGTCCGCCTATCTCATTTCAACATCCATGGAATCCGAAAGGGCAGTGGCACACACGCAGCCTCCGCTACTACCTGCCCCCCTCTTTTTACTTCAATTGCATGCAGAGGTGAGTGGAGCATGGGGAAGATTTGGGACATTTACTTCCAATTTGCTGCAGGGGGTGATTATTATTTGGGCCACCTCCTGAGTTTGAAAGATCCAAACAGTGTTGAGTTTGCTTCTCCATGCCCCCACTGGAAGGACCCGAATGCTCCTATTGTATTGGAGGTCATCCAGTTGACATTTGGTAAAGTATTGCTTTCTCGCGGGAAGTCGCTACATGACCCATTTGGTGTTCTTTCTATTCTACTGGCATCGATGTGCCATCACTCATCATGGATGTTGGGTGCTTGCCAAAAGCACCCAGGTCACCCTTTTAGCAAGATCCCCCTTCTGAGCAGTCCCCATCTTCAAGATTTGGTGAATGAGCACCTTACCTTGGAGTTGAATGATCATGTTCCTGTCGTGACAGGTATTCCTCCGCATGTTGAGCAATTGTGTCAGCTTCAGGAACTGAAGATGCACTGCATTGAAATCAAGACAGCAGTGAATTCATTTAACAAGACTATTGAAGAGTCCATTTTCAAGGCTATTGATGAGAAGATGAAAGAGTGTGGAGGGATCAATTCAGCAATTTTAGATGCTCGGATTCAAGAGTTAGAGGGGACCTTGTTGGCTCGCTTGGATCAAATCTCATGCAGTCCTCAAGTTAGAGCTGAACCACATGTTGATGTGGAGGAGGTAGAGGCTTCTCAGGTCCCGATTGTGTCAAAGGTAAATGAATTTCATTATGAAGGAAAGTATTGGTGCATACCCGAGAAATTTGAATTGCCAAAGGATACAAAGAGATTGAATGGGTGGCGCATGTGGTTGTGTTGATAGGTTGCCGTAAGTAATAATGTGTCTTACAAGCTGAAACCTTTTTGATTGTTGACAGGCAGAGATTTTCATAGGAGGTCCGTTGAGCGCGACTTTACCACAAAATGGAAACCAATCTTCAAGATGATGGATCAATGTTTGATTGATATTCCACCACAGGTGGATGAAACTTTTGTTCAATCTTCTTTTTTACAGGCAACACAATACATCAGGTCACAAGCTGGCTATATCTGGGAGAAGAGGGATGAGAGAGTTCTTTTGACTTGGTCGGTTGGTACTTGGAGTCGGTTCGTTCAAAGAAGTATGATAGAGAAACATGGCACTGTGTCTGACAAGGCTGCTCTTCCTGCTGCGACAGCACGGAACCAGCCGCACAAGGAAAAGAGGACATTTGTGTTGTTTGGAGATGCAAGGGCAGATGGTTGTGTTCTTAGGCCAAATAAGACACCAACAAGACATGCAATCAAGCAGAGAAGAGAGGCGGTGGCGGATGCTTTTGGAGATGCTTTTGGGGGAGTTGTTGATGGTTGAATGTATTATGTTTTGTATTGTTACTGAGTATGGTTGTAAAACACCACTGCATTAAGGAACTGCAACCCCCTCAAATAGGTTAAAGGTTAGGTTGGCCGCAGGCTCAGTTTGATTCATTTTGTTTAACTTACAGTATTACTACTAATCTACAATTTTTAGACTTCGTGATATTTTTGGTTGTGATGTAGATTGCATTAGTAAAGCATGACCTTTTTTCACCTTGGCACTTACTGTATTTTTTATGATCACATTAATATTTACATAGGCACCATCATTTGATATCATGTTGTCACGAAAACAGTATGACCTATTGAATCTCACGAAAGACTTGACTTGTATACTATAGTATGTTACCCCAATAAAGGTATTGCCATCCTACAAACTTTGTAGGATAATAACTAACGAGCGTATATAGAGCGGGATTCTTTGCCGCGGCGGCGAGCGGTGACAATGTCGTGTGGGCGATGGAGTTTGTGTTTATATGCCAACTAAAATTTGTCTCAATGCCCACATATTTACATTGTCACCTACCGCATAGGTATCCCAATTAGACAGGGATCCCAAGATTCTGTTTTGTCAGTAGCATTCAGCATTCAGTGAGGCTGGGCAGACGCCTTAAACTGCAAGGTCCCCTATCACGATGGATTATGATAAAATCCACAGGTGGATCATAAAATTGACATGCTTCGTACCTCCATTGGTGATCAAGATATCGTAACGCTTGTTTGAGAAAGGTATCTTCTCAATTGAAACTTGATCCGTTCTCATTTCATTTGGGGTTTGACCCAAACATAGTCGTAGAAAAAGTAAGCAGGTTGACTTATTTATAAGTCAACCGGTTGACTTTTTTGATAACCTGTTGACTTTTTTCATATGTTGTGGCCGACTACCTACCGTATATACCGGAGCATAAGAGCCACCGGGGTATAAGAATGACCTAAGCCGTTTTGGAGATAAAAAATATTAAGTACGAATACTTCAGGTAAACGTATGCAACTTGTTGGTGTTGATAAATTGTGAGCTAATTGTTATAATTTACTGGGGATGGAAAGGCTATGCTATCCCTTTCATCCTAAAATGAAACAATGTGATTTTGTGTAGATTTCTACACCAATCTGGCATGTTTATACCCTTCTCTTGAAGGTGTTCTGACCAGGGGCAGTGAATCTGCCAAAGATCCAAAGATATGGATCTTTGGGGCAGTGCATTTCTAAAGATCCAAAGATATGGATCTTTGTCCCTTTGTTGGGGCCTCCCTTTCTGGGGAGGTCTGATTTAATCCCTATCTGGGTGTTTCGATTTGGTACTTAAAATGTACTAAATAAGTAGGTTCTTGGCCTATGTCACTTGCCCCCACAAATGGAGGATCAGGGTGAATAAAAGAGCGGAAAAAAACCTTCGTGAGGAAATTTTTTTAATCCATTTCTCTTTTTGCTGTGCAAACTGAAAAGTCTGTACTAAATACTAAAGAGCAAATGTTTGTATCAAAGTAGGAGTTGACACACATAAAAATAACATGCTTAATTCTGGTTAAGGCTGTTGGGTAAAAAAGGTGTGACTCTTCTAATATTTAATCTTTCAGATTTGTTTCCATGTTGAACACTGATTGTCATGTTTGTGTGAACTGTTGTGTTATTCCAAGCATCACTTTCATACCGACTCTCTGATTTGCGGAGGATACCATCTTTTCTAAGAAGTACTTGATTACCAACTTTGTAATCCCAATCACGGCGTGAGCAATTTTCCCGCTTCGTGTTGGGGTCTGTCTGGTGTTGCCTATGTTCTCCTATTTTATTCCAGTCAGCCAGGAAAGAGACGTCAAACAACATGTTCCTGCCAAAAATTGCTGCTCCTGGGGAGGCTTTTAGTACTGTATGGTAAGTTGAGCAAATGGCCCATGCTGCGTTTGTTAGGAACGCATCTATGTCACTTGCTACTACTGTTTTGGCCACATCTAGTTCAGTAGTGCGGAGCATTGTCGTGATGACTTGATGCACTCGCTCCAGTATAGCATTCGCTTGTGGGTTCTTGACACTGGTTGGCTTACGCTTGATCCCATATGATTCACATAGGGCTTTGAAGTGAAGTTTGAATTCACTTCCATTGTCATAAATGATATATTGACAACGTGGATAACGGCTAAACCAGGTCTTATTCACTAAGTTACTTATCATTGCAGATGACTTGTCAAAGTATGGTAACATAGGTGTATTATGAGTCTTTATGCCCTGTTGCCCCTTGTTATCCATGGGAGTAACCGCGTCTGTGGTTACCAACAGTTCAACTATTTCAAACTAACTAGAAGCTGGATCTATAATAGTAAGACACATAAAGTCAATTTCTGTCCCATCTTTACCTTTGAGGGTGTATGGTCCAATAAGATCCACACATAATGCCTCCCAAGGGTTTGTGATGGCAAGCTTAGTAGGGAGTTTCCCGTACTTGTGCTTGTGTCATTTTGTGACTTGACATGTTCAACAGTTTTTGACATGTGATCGGACGGTATTTCGCATACCTTTCCAATACATCGCGGCATTGAACATCTCTTCAATACGTGTATGTCCAGGATGCTGCAAATAGTGGTGATACCAGCTAACTGCTCGACTTTGAAGAGCTTTGGGGATGATCATCTTGCCATCCTTACACAATACTTCTGTATCCTCTACCAATTGAGTAGAATACTTATCATGTAGACTTAGTCCATTCAAGTTGCATCTGTCGCCTGGGCTTGTGCAATTTCCTTCACTGTTAATGGGTAAATTACATCTTCGTCGCTGCGATTTGCAAACACCAGATTTATATTATCTTGGTGATTAGAAGTGCGTTCTGCACTTAGGGCATGCTCAGTGTAATGACACCAGCATTTCACGAATGTCATCCGATCGGCGTTGTCATCTTGGGTTGGACCAGAGTCTAACCTAGCGATGGCATTAGCAACAGTGTTATGGATGCCTTTGATGTGCCAATTTCGGGACCATACTCTTCAAGTAATAGCCTCCACCGATAGACGCGGTCAGAGGTTAGCCCAAGGGCATCTTGAATTAAGTTTTTATGGTCTGTATAGACCTTTATGTTTTGTCCCCACAGTATGCCTTTGAACTCGTTAAGTGTCTCCACTATGGCCAGTAGTTCAATTTCGGTCACACTGTATTTTTGTTGCGTTACAGACAGTTTTCTGCTGAAGAATGCTAAGGGCCTATTACCTTGAGTAATCACTGAGCCAAGTTGTTTAGACAAGGCATCAGTATATATTTCAAATTCATTTGAAAAATCAGGGAAGGCTAAAACTACATCTTTTGCAATAGCAGCTTTTACGTTATCAAATGCTATTTGATGTACCTCATCCCAGTATCAAGGTCGCTTTTCAGTCTTCTTGGCTTTGGTGACTTTGGTATGGCCACACTCTCCTACCAGTGAGGTGAGTGGGGCAAGCATTTTGCTACGTCTTGCCCAAAGATCTCTATAGTACTGGACCATGCCCAGGAACCTACGGAGGTCTTTGACTTGTTTTGGCGGTGAAATTGAGAGTATCGCCTGCACTTTGTTTGGTTGTGGCTTTATGCCCATTCTGGTTAGTATGTAAACTAGATACTCTGTTTTAATAGCGCAGAATTTCAATTTGGGGGCATTGACTCTCAATCCCACGTCTCGCAGTCTGGTTAGTACCAACCTTAAATGATCTAGGTGGTCATCCAAACTTGCCCTGGTGATACAAAGCAAATCATCCAGATAAGTTCTCACGAACTCTAAGGCTACCATTAGCTCTGACATCTCTGCGTGAAAGATGTCGGGAGATCCTGCAATCCCCATTGGTAATATAAGATAAGAGTACTTTCCCCATGGGAAAATAATGGTGCAGATTTTGGATGCATCAGGATCCAATCTTATGGTATAATATCCTATGTTCAAGTCAAGGGCTGTGGCAAAAGTGAATCCTTCTAACTCTTGCATGACTGTACTGATTTTAGGTAGTGGAAACAGTTCCCTAACTAGTCATTTATTTACCTCTCTAAAATCAGAAATAAAACGTACAGTCTTTTCTTTTTTGGTATTATAAATGTGGGCGATGCCCATTCTGATGCAGGCTGCAACACAAACACCCCCAGTTCACAGAGCCTGTTTAGTTCTTTGATTATGGTCTCTTTGTGAATTTTTGGGACTGGGAATGGTCGGCCATGATATGGCTTAGCACCTTCCTTTAGTTCTAGGGAGACGGGCTCTGTGTTCCAATCACCTAGTGTTCCATCAAAAAGTTCCTCAAATTCTGTGAGTAACTCTAGTAACTTATTTTGGTCTTGGAGACTAAGGTGAGTACAGTTGGTGCTAACAACTGAGTGGAGGTCTGCTTTTTCATAATTTGCATCTAGGATATGAACCACTCTTTGTGTCGCTTTCTGCGTACTACTGGGTTCATGTGCCATGCTGTTGTTAACAGCCCAGGCCTTTTCCATGTTAGACTAAGTCAGACTATTGATGTCTCTCATGAGCAAAATGGTGTCATCAATTGTTATTTCATTTGTTCAAAAATCAAGAACAATTCCTAACTCCTTCATGCTTTTACAACCAAGAATGAGGTCATACATTGGCTCAGTCATCTTCTTCTTGTCATATTCCACAACATCTGGTGTTACCAGATACTCTTTGCTGTTGGAATACTCAAAAAACCGAAGATTGACTTTGCTCCTTCCTTTGGTTAGGAAGTCCCCATTCGACGTATGCCAAGAATTTGGCACCTGCCTAGCCAAGTAGGGGAAATGCATGGATGTTCCCTTTTCATGGAACATCAAGTCACCATCAGATCCACTATCTAGTAGGATCTTAAGGACTTTGTTACTAGTGTTCCCAGAGTGTTCGTGACTCTGTGGAAATTGATTTTCTGTTGCTTATTTATGCCATGCTTTGGCTACCTCAGCTGTGACTCTTCCTTCTTTTGACTTTTGGAGGAAGTGTTCACACTATTGAGAAAGGCACCCGACAGTTCGGGGTCCGACAGTTCGGCAGTTATCTCACTCTGTGTGTTCTTTTCTATTTTTGCTGCAAGATTTTTTTGATCTTGCTTCATCATGGATTCGTAAACAATTCGATTATTTAAAACTGAATGTTTCGGTATCTCATTAAGATTTTTCAAATCTTTTATAATCTCTTTAGTTAGATTATTATTCAAATTAATGTTTGAATACGAGTTAACGGTAGTTTCACTCGGACTGGGGTAAGTATAACTTTTTCGTTTAATACTTTTTAATTTCTTACGACATTTACTTGATTCCCCAGTACTACTGTACCCATCCTTTCAGGACGAGTCGGAGTCATTGCTGTCACTTTCGTGACGGCGCTTGCATTTTTTCTGCGAATGCTTGAGTTTCTTATTTGATTTCTCAAGCTTTTCAATTTTCACGGAAGCTGCGCATAGACACTATTGCTGCGCTGAGAAGACTCAGTTCCACGGGAAGGCCCACGTGGCTTTCTTCCTGTGAAGTCTTTCTTGAAGGTTCCATCCTTCTCATACTTGCGGCAATCCGAAGTATTATGGGTCGTGTGCATGCCCCCATGCTTTTTGCACAAAATGAAGTGCTTCGCATTTGTGGTACTCTTCTTAGGAATTCTATCCTTAAACGAAACCATCTTCTTCTTGGAGGAATCTCCACACTTTGTAGGAGTCTTATGCCCCTCACGATCCTTGTTGGTCGGATAAGCCTTCTTGATGCATTCGAGGGCTTCTAGGAGCACCCAAACAATTCGGGGTACGGACACACCACTGAGTTTGTATTGGCCTTGCCGATTTCTTGGGACCATGTGTAGTATGTGACTCGCTAGGTCTGCGTCATCAAACGGCTTCACCACAGTGGTGAGCTTTGTTGCGCGATTTGAGTAATACAAACAGGGCAATAGATCTAAATAGCCGCTCAGCTGCTGGATGCGGCCTATGAACTGACGTATTGGAGCCCTGTTGGGCTTCTTCAACCCGTTACTTATGTAGAAGCGCTGCGTCTCTGCCGTGTCATTACGGAGCACGGTCAACAGATGGAAGTTGACGCAATCCATGAATGCGTCCCAGGACAGGTCATGCTTCTTGGGGTGTTCCTCCCCATAAAGATCAGTCCATGGTGCACAGTCAGTCTGTTCACTCATGATCTTCTTCCAGGGGTGCCTAGCTTTCTCCGTGAGTAGGTTGGAGTAGAGGCTGAACACCTGGGTGATTACGGGCTTTACAGCCTCGCTTGCTTTCGTTACAGCTTCTTGGGCCTTTTCAAATGCTTTCTTCTCGGGTGGATTCTCATCCGATCCCGAGTACTTCTTGAAAGCTTCTTCGGCCTTTGTTAGCCTCTTGATGCATTCCTTCTCATCCTTGCAGACTTTATTGTATGCAGTGTCTAGGCCTTTCTGACTGACTGCATCGAGTGCTGCTTGGACATGCATCAGGAACTGCTCAGGAGTCCCATGTGACCATACGGAGACTCTCAACTCCACCTCCCCAGGTAGAGTGAGCTTAAGAGTGTTGGCGGTAGTATCTGCTGCCAATGCTTCTTGCACTACATCCCTCTCGGGTATGTATGGCACGGGCGGTTTAGTCCGTCCCGGGTTCCTCTCACACTTCTGGCTTTTAAGTTCATCAAGGACTGCCTTAGAGGTGCTTCTCATAAGAGTGCATCACCTAGGCATGTACATATAAAAAGGACTTTAAAAAAGCTCCTAGTTGTACCGCTGACGTGCGTTGACTTGTTTTGCTTATGCGACGTAGTTGCATTTTGCAAACTCTTGTTTTTACGTAGCTGACGAAGGGTCTGCTTACAAAACAGAGTAACTCTCATGATAATGTAGCTGACGAAGGGTCTGCTTACAAAACGGAGTAACAGAGTGGAGGGAAAAAACTTTTTTGGTGGCTTTCAGGCGAGAAGATAGCGGAAATGGCTATCTATAGATAGCGACCTAGCTGTTTTGGAGATAAAAAATATTAAGTACAAATACTTCAGGTAAACATATGCAACTTGTTGGTGTTGATAAATTGTGAGCTAATTGTTATGATTTACTGAGGATGGAAGGGCTATGCTATCCCTTTCATCCTAAAACAAAACAATGTGATTTTGTGTAGATTTCTACACCAATCTGGTATAGTTATACCCTTCTCTTGAGGGTGTTCTGACCAGGGGCAGTTCATCTGCCAAAGATCCAAAGATATGGATCTTTGTCCCTTTGTTGGGGCCTCTCTTTCTGGGGAGGTCTGATTTAATCCCTATCTGGGTATTCCGATTTGGTACTTTAAAAGTACTACATAAGTAGGTTCTTGGCCTATGTCAAAGAACCACCCAGTCAAAATGACCGACTTTGGTGAACATTTGTTTTTTTTTGGCCAATTAACACACTCTATTTGTTCTGAACATGTCTTTTTTAGATTCTCCTTGCCAACACCAATTTGCCATTGACCTGAGCCGCTTCGTTGCAAAAAACATCACGCAAAAATATAGGTAGTTTTGACAGGTGTCGAAGATTTGATTTTATGAGCTTATTTTGCTACAATTGTGAGGATGGAAGGGCAGTGGAACTGCACTTCCAATCCAAAAGATACAAACGAACATTGTGTAGCTTCTACACAAAATTGGTATGTTTATACCCTTTTCAAGGGTGTGCTCTTGTTCAGGGCAATGAACTTCTGTGTTGGGGAGTCCATGCCGTCGGGAGCAGGGCAGTGGGCTCCTGTCATGGGGAGTCCATGTCTTTTGGATCGGGGGCAGTGGACTTTCCACCTTGGGAGTCTTGAGAATGTTCCTATTGTTTTTAGTACCTTAGGGTACTAAAAGTGGCAGATTCTTGGCCTATGTCACTTGCCCCCACAAAGTGAGTGTCAGGTAAAAATGGAACAAAAAAAACCAAATTGTTTTTAAGGTGAAAAAATAGGATCTCATGAGAGTAACTATAACGATCTAAAGAGTTTGTTAAACATGTGTAATGAGTTAGTGTTGTTTGAAGAGGGAGAGTCTGTTTTTGTCGTTTTGAAACTGACATTTTAATACGGTTTTAAGTTTGGTTGTTAAAAAAAGGTGTAACTTTGTGTATATTCAATCTTTCCGATTTGGTTCGATGTTGAATCCTGATGGTGCCATTCGTATGAACTGATGTGATAGTCCAAGGATCACTTTCATATCTACTTTCACCTTTTCAGAGTTTACCATCTTTTCTAAGAAGTCTTGATCACCAACTTTGTAGTCCCAATCACGATGTGAGCTATTTTCCCGTTCTGTGTTTTGGTCTGTTTGGTGTTGCCTATATTCTCCAATATTATTCCAGTGAGCCAGGAAGGGAATGTTGAACAACATGTCCAGACCAAAGATGGCTGCACCTGGGGAGGCTTTTAGTACTGTGTGGTATGTTGAGCGAATGGCCCAAGCGACGTTCATCACAAACTTGTCTATATCGCTTGGCTCTACTGAAGGGGCCATATCTATTTCAGCTGTTAGGAGCATAGATGAAATCACCTGATGGAAGCGTTCTAGAATAGCATTCGTGTGTGGATTCTTCACACTGGTAGGCTTACTCATGATCCCATATGAGTCACATAGGGCTTTGAAGTGAAGTTTGAATTCGCTTCCATTGTCATAAATTATGTATTGACAACATGGATACCTACTAAACCAGGTCTTGTTCACTAAGTTGCTGATCATTGCTGATGACTTATCAAAGTATGCTAACTTAGGTTCCTCATGGGTCTTTTTACCCTTCCGCCCTTTTGTATCCAGGGGAATAATCGCCTCAGTGATTACTGGTAGTTCAACTATTTCAAACCAGCTAGAAGCTGGGTCAATCATAGTCAGACACATGAAATCAATTACTGTCCCATCTTTACCTTTGATTGTATACGGGCCAATAAGGTCCACACATAGTACATCCCAAGGGTTTGTGATGGCGAATTTAGTAGGGAGTTTCCCATACTTATGCTTATGCCTCTTGTTGACTTGGCATGCATGACAGTTTTTGACATATTTATGGACGGTATTTTGCATACCTTTCCAGTACATTGCAGCACAAAGGGTTTCTTCGAGTCTAGTGTGTCCAGGGTGCTGTAGATAGTGGTGGTACCAACTAACTGCACGGTGCACGGTGTTGAAGTTCTTTTGGAATGACCATTTTTCCGTCCTTACATAGGAGTTGTCTACTTTCGACCAATTGTGTTGAGTACTGATCTTTTAGTGTCTTCAAGCTGGCATCAAGCTTTTGTGCTTCTGCACTCTCTCGTACTGTTAACGGGTAGATTACATCTTCTTCGCTGCGGTTTGCAAATACCAGATTCATTTCCTCTTGGTATGCAGAGGTGTCTATTGCACTCTCTTCTTGCATGGTGTAATGACACCAGCATTTGGTGAACGTCATCCAGTTCTCGTGCTCACTCAGTATTGGTCCAATGTCTAAGCTAGAGATGACGCCGGCAACAGTGTTATGTGTGCCTTTAATGTAAACAATTTCGGGGCCAAATTCCTTGAGGAGCAATCTCCATTGGTAGACACGGTCAGAGGTTAATCCGAGGGCATCTTGGATTAGATTTTTATGGTCTGTATAGACTTTTAATCTTTGTCCCCACAACATGCCTTTGAACTCCTTGAGTGTTTCCACTATGGCCAGTAGTTCTAGTTCGGTCACGCTGTACTTCTGTTGCATCGTCGACAGCTTCCTGCTGAAGAATGCAAGGGGCCTATTACCCTGGGTGATGGTGATAACTGATCCAAGTTGTTTAGGAGAGGCCTCAGTGTATATCTCAGATTCCATTGAATAATGGGGATAGGCTAAGACTACATCCTTGGGAATGAAGTTTTAACATCATCGAATGATTTTTGATGCACCGTGTCCCAGTACCATGGACGTTTCTTTGTCTTGTTGGCTCTGGTGACCTTGGTGTGACCACAGTCTCCTACCAGTGAGGTGAGTGGGGCAAGCATTTTGCTGCATCTTGCCCAAAGATCTATGTAATACTGGACGATGCCCAGGAACTTACAAAGGTCTTTAACATTTTTTGGCGGTGAGATCACAAAAATTGCCTGTCCCTTTTTCTGTTGTGGTTGAATCCCTGTTCGTGTGAGAGTATAACCTAGATATTCTGTTTCAAAGGTGCAGAATGACAACTTTCGAACGTTGATTTGCAAGCCCGCCTTGCTTAGCCTGGTAAGCACCATTTTCAATTTGTCAAGGTGGTCTTCCAGGTTTGCCTTTGTGATGTATAACAAATCAACAAGGTAAGCTCTTACGAACTCTATGGCTACCATTAGTGCTGACATTTTTGCTTGAAAGATGTCTGACAAACCTGTGATGCCCATAGGCAATCAGAGGTAGGAATATTTGCCCCATGGGAAAATGAGGGTACATATTTAGGATGAATTGGGATCCAGTCTAATGGTATAGTATCCCATGTTTAAATCTAGGGTTGTAGCATAAGTAAATCCTTCTAGCTCATGCAGGACTGTACTGATTTTGGGTAATGGAAACGGCTTTTGAACTATTCATTTATTTACTTCTCTAAAATCAATGAGAAAGCGTACAGTTTCATCTTGTTTTGAAGTGATAAATGATGGTGAAGCCCATTCCGACTCAGGCTGAAACTCTACCACTCCCAGTTCGCATAATCTATTCAGTTCTTTGATAGTTGTTTTTTTGCCAGATTTTGGTACTGGGTATGCCTTGCCATGATATGGTTTGCGCCCTCCTTGAGTTAGAAGGACACAGGCTCTGTGTTCCAATCACCTAGTGTTCCGTCAAAACGTTCCTCAAATTCTGTGAGCAACTCAAGTACTAATTTTGGTCTTGGAGACTAAGGTGAGTACAATTGGTGCTAACAATTGATTGGAGGTCTGCCTTCTTATAATTTGCATCTAGGATTTTAATACGCGCTGTGTCGCTTCCTGCGTACTTTGAGGTTCATTTGCCATGCTGTTGTTAACAGCCCAGGCGTTATCCAAGTTTGATGGGGTCAGGCTATTGATGTCTCTCGTTGGAAAAATGATGTGATCAATGGTTATTTCTTTTGTTCGAAAATCTAGAACAATTCCTAACTCCTTCATGGTTTGAAATCCAAGAATGAGGTCAAACGCTGGCTTTGTCATCTTTTTCTTATCGTACTCTACTACTTTGGGAGTCACTATGTTCTCCTTGCTGTTCGAATACTTAAAGAACTTTAAGTTGACTTTGCTCCTTCCTTTGGTTGGGAAGCTCCCATTCCGCGTGTGCCAAGACTTTGGCACCTGCCTAGTCAAGTAGGGAAAGTGTTTCTCCGTTCCTTTTGCACGGAACAGGAGATCACCATCAGATCCACTGTCTAGCAGGATCCTGATGACTGTGTTACTGGCACGACGCCCTGTAGAGTGCTCGATGTTTTTACGGGCTGGATTTTCAGGCGCTTTGTAGCGTGCTTTTGCTACTACAGTAGTGACCCGCCCTTCTTTACCTGTCAAAGGGGGGTTCACACTATTGAAAAGGTCACCCGACAGTTCGGGGTTGGACAATTCCACAATTGTTTCACTCTGTGTAAGGTTGGCTGGAAGATTTCCTAGGTCTTCTGCTGGATTCGAACTCATATAGTTTGAATCAGAAAACGTTATGTTGGCACGTGGGGAAGTTTTAATCAGGCTAAGATAGTATTGATCATTTCATTTCAATCGATTTTACTACACAATTTCTTAGTACTCCACAACCCATCATCTCAGGATGAGTCTGAATCATCACTGTCCCTCATATTGTGATGCTTGCGCTTCTTCTTACTGATAGTGCCTTTCATTTTCTTGTTGGACTTTGTAAGTTTGTCGATTTTCGCGGATAGCTGCGCATAGCTACTCCCTCCTCGAGCTGGTCTCTCTGGTCCATGAGAGTTTCCATTTGGTTTTCTCCCCTTGAAGCTTGACTTCGGGGTCCCATTGGAGTCATACTTCCATCAATCTGGAGTGTTGTGGGTGGTGTGTGCACCCCCATGTTTCTTGCAGAGAGAACAGTACTTCTCTGTTGACGTTTCTTTGGAATCCGGTCACTAAAAGAGGCTATCTTCTTCCTAGATGAGTTGTTAGACTTGGCTACATTCTTGGGTCCTCCTCCAACCTTCTCGGTGGGGCAGGCCTTCTCGATGCATTCAAGGACTTCGAGAAGTTCCCTGACACTCTGTGGTACCAAGGCTCCACTGAGCTCATATTGGTCCTGCCAGTTCCTAGGAACCATCCTGAGGATGTTGCTTGCCAAGTCGGCATCATCAAATGGCCCGCATACTTTCGTAGACTTTGCAGCCTTTGAAGAGTAAAACAGGCACGGCAAGAGTTCTACATAGCTGTTAAGGTGTTGGATCCTCTGCACAAAGTCCCTGATGGGTACCCTGTTTGGTTTCTTCAGCACATTGCTGATGTAGAAATATTCCTGCTCTGCTGCATCAGTCCTGAAGACAGTCTGCAGATGCAACTGGACACACTCCTGAGAGGGGGTCCAAGATGCCGGCGTTTTGTGGGATGCTCAGTCCCATACAAATCTGTCCAGGGTTTGCAGTTGATCTGCTCCCCAACAATGGTGGTCCAAGGATGATGTGCAGTCTCCGACAGTTGAGTGGAGTACTGCAGGAAGATTGCTTCGCCAGCAGACACTATGGCATCACTGGTGTTGAGTTTAGCAGCAGTTGCTTTGTTCCATGACTGGAGGATGGGGGAATTTTCATCCGTCCCTTTATACTTGGCTTTGGCCACAGTGGCCACAGTCAGTTTTGCCTCAGCCTGTTTATCTGCCTTGCAGGCTTCCTCATAGTCAGTGTCAAAGCCTCTCTGGGAAATTATTTCGAGAGGTCTGGGCATGGTTGAGGAACTGTTCAGGACTTTCCTTGTCGAAGACGGTGACAGACAAGGTCATTTAGTTGGAGACCTTGATTTTGTTGATCACCTTTGGGGTGTCCATGGCAGTGGGAATGAAGGAAATGGGTGGCTTGGACCTCCCTGAACTCTGTTCACACTCCTGCGGCTTGAGTCCTTCTGGGCTTGACTTGCTGGTCGACATCCTTTTTATTGCCTCTCCAAGGGGTGCATTATAAAACAAGGCCTTAAAAAAGGTCTTGGGTGCCCTGTGGAGGGTAGTATGGAAAAAAATATTTATTTTTAAATTTTTCTTCTTCACTTTCTTTTTCTTGAAAGTCTTGCTTCTAACTATTTTGCGAGAATTCTTAATCACAAAATTAATCCGACTCATAGGAATCCCCGATCGCATAAGTTGATCGCTCAAAGATGATCGCTTAAGTTGCCGATTGCAGGATAAAATTTAGAGAGCTCATTGATCGCAAAACCAAAGGGATTCGTTGATTGCAAAGATGATTTTGGAGAGATCGTCGATCGTGCAAAAAAATGTATCGCTGACGCAAAAAGTTAAAAATTGCCGCTCGCGATAAAAAATTGTTAGCGTACCTCGTGTCGGAGGGGTTGGATGTCGCTGGCTTTGGTGCACAAAGGTCGCACCACGGGTATCTTAAGATAGTGACCTGAGTCGTTTCGTTGCAAAAAAACATCACGCAAAAATATAGGTAGCTTGGACAGGTGTCGAAGAATTGGTTTTATGAGCTTATTTTGCTACAATTGTGAGGATGGAAGGGCAGTGGAACTGCACTTCCAATCCAAACGATGCAAACGAACATTGTGTAGCTTCTACACAAAATTGGTATGTTTATACCATTCTCAAGGGTGTGCTCTTGTTCAGGGCAATGAACTTCTGTGTTGGGGAGTCCATGTCGTTGGGAGCAGGGCAGTGGGCTCCTGTCATGGGGAGTCCATGTCTTTTGGATTAGGGGCAGTGGACTTTCCACCTGGGGAGTCCTGAGAATGATCCTATTGTTTTTAGTACCTTAGGGTACTAAAAGTGGCAGATTCTTGGCCTATGTCAGCCATATGTTTAGCTCCCAGTGGGTCCAAAAATTCACCGAGTTGCGCAACTATGACCGAAAACTCACTACGCATTACCACACAACACCGCACATAGACCGCACATCACCTCACATCGCAGCCACCACACTTCTCTTCATCTTAATCTGAAGCAATCTTGTTCAGAAACATTCACTCATAACTTTGGTCTGTTTCTGTTACCCCCCTCCGCATCTCCGCATCATCATTGTCAGATTTTTGGAATGCAGCAATGGACGCACATGCAATTCACATCCTGACGGCTGCGTGAACAAGCTTGTGCTTGAGAGACATGACAATGGAGTTGGGATGGTGCTTCATGTTTGGATGATGACTCCTGAGGAATTGGCATGTTTTGTCATGGGAGATGATGGCAAAGATGGTTGCCGTGTTGCCATTTTGGCAAAAGAATACGCAGCAGGTGAGAGAGGGTTGGGTTTGAATGGTGCGATTGTTTGGATTGCGGATGAAAATTTGCCCGACAATGAGAACGGCTTGGCACGTTGTTTGTACCACCACAATTGTGGTTATGCTGTTGGCAAAGTTGTTGTCTTACACAACAACATGTGAAGGGATTAATGTTTTGAAATAAGAATTAACAATATAATTTAGAAAGAACTTCGAATGTGATTTGCAGAATAACCAACAGGAAATAATTATTATTTTATTCTAATCAATAATCCACTGAAATCCCTTCTTCCTCCAGGCATTACGGGATGTCTCTTCCGTGATGACCTTGTACGTGTCAATTATCCACTCGGCAACCAGTTTGCGTGATGGAGTTTTCGCCACGCCTTCTATGACCCCACCACCAGCATACATCCAGCCTTCCCACTGTTCCATCATTGCTTTTTTATTTGGACAATTAATTCCAACATCAATCAGTTGGCACAGGTAAGTGTATCTGGCGGGGATGTGCTGGACCTCAATCCCAAGGGACTGGATCCGGTTCACAATGGAACCCATCATATGTACCATGTACGCATCAAGAATCAGCAAATTATCAATCCACTTATGCATCATCTTTTTGTCCATCCATGCCTTGGGTTGCATAGTGTACATGCAATTTTCCGGGTAAGTCTGAAACTCATTGGGCTCGATTCTACGGTTTGCTTGGCCCTTGAAAATTAACATGGGCTTGAGCAACTTTCCACTGGCAGTGACAGTGGCAGCAAGAGTTGCGCGCTTGGTGTCTGAAGTTGACGAGCGCCGCACGTGGATGGTCTTGACTCCTTTCTTCTAGAGAGTCCGGTTGGAGTGGTATGAAGAGAGAATGGGTGTCTGATCCATGTTGACAATGTCATCTGGATCCATCCCAATGATCTTCTGTCTCATCAGAGACAAGAAGTGGAACGATTCTTGAGTGGTTTGTTGTGGTTGTTTTGTGCCACATTCGTCGAAACTCAGTGAGAGAGTCCAGCCCACAAGATGTACCTGTTGACACAGGAGATCTTGGCCATCCTTGTCTTACCCCTGAATTCAGGGGATAGATGTGCAGCCTCTTTACACAACGTACGCGTGTTGACTTGGAGACCCTGCTCCCTCGACTTGTATATGGAACAGATTAAATCGTTCTCAATTGCATTGAGTTGACTCTTTGGACTGGGGTGGATCTTGTGGCTATCTCCCTTGATGTTGAAGGGAACCCATGCCTTGGTGGAGAGTATCTGGTCCACTTGGGAGACAGTCTTTCTCCAGCGCTTGTAATACCAATGAGGTATTCCAATCTTGTCAGAAGCGGTTCGGATGGATTCCCCGCGGAGGACGAGTTCATTGACCGCATTGAGCGCATCATGCTTTAACTTCATGGAGTAGGACTTCCTTGCTTTGACTTCTTTGTCGGGGCAAGGAAGCGTAATGACAGAAACCATTATTAATAATTATAATTCAATTATTATGAAACTTGTGTGCTTATAATTATTCTAATTATTCAATTACAATTACGTTTGCCGTACTACAAACAGCAATTGACATTCTGATTTCACGAATACAGTGGTGTGGCCAACCATACCCTCATAAAAATATGGTGCAGGTTCAAACAAAGATCACGCAAGAAGAACAATGCTGTTTATGTGGGCAACTTGTCCTTTCTCCATGGCAAGGAGAAGTGCGTAACGTTAAAAAGCAGAACATGGTGTCTGCATGGCCGGACGTGAGGTGTGGCAGCAGATGATGCCGGTGATGGTTTGATGTGATGTTGGTGAGATGTGTGTGATGTGTTGTGTACAGTACCCTCAGGTAGGGTAATAGAAGTAAAAAACAAAAAGACAAGAGATACTTCTTTTCATCGCGTGAGGACTGCTAGCTTCATTCGGGGTATAAGAACCACAAAAGGTATCATTTCAAAATGACTGCACATTTTGTGGTTCTTATGCTCCGGTATATATGGTATGTGGTGAATTTTGTATTTCTTGGTCTGAATAAGCCTCTATAAATACCACGAGCACCTCTTCACAACACAACATCATCTTCTTCATTTGGCATCCGCAGCGCACACTTCTGCCAGCCATGACACAGGGCTGCACCACTGCCCCTCACTCATCAGCCTCCTTTTCAAATCTCTTGCTATTGATGGGACAACCACCCATCATAGCTGCCAGATGGCTGCCTCCATCCATGTCTCCTTGGGTTTTATCACATTGGGTACACTCGTTCACGATGATGTGTTTGATGGTGATGTTGTTGTTGTTGCCGGCTTCGATTTTTGTTCACTCTGTTCACTCTTTCATGTCATCAATTGTGCCAAATGAGGAAAGTAGAGAGGTCTACACGTCACTCAATTTTTCAATCCTCCTACAGCCAATGAGGATTGACAAGACGTGGGGATTGTTGCCAATCATGCTGGTAACTGTCCCTTTCAGTTGTCTTGTATGTTGTGTCTGTTGTTGGTGTTTTCCCTATGTATTGGCTTTGCTCCCGTCTTGGCTTGATTTGCTTTATCTGTGAGAGGGGATTCAAAGGAGGAAGAGTTTCTCATTTGTTTTTGTGACAGCATTTGCTGAGCTCATGTTATGTATTCATGTTTCTTATGTTGATAATCCACTGGTTTTTGCCCGGAAAGGAGTCATCAATGTAAAGATAATATTGATGATTTGCCTCTTGTGATGATTCTCTTTTCATCTCATCATTGTACTTAGAATTACATGCAAATGGACGTAATTCCTGCGTGTGTCATTCAATAGTTGTTTTGATGTCCCTATAGAGAGGTAGGGCTCAAACAACATGTTGGAGAGTGAGAGAAGCTGTCATCATGTATAGCAAGGAGCACATGTCATGTCTTGACGTTATTGTTTGGTTGTTTTTTGTGTCGGAAGGAGGCATTGGTGTGTGGATATTGTTGTTGATTGGCCTCTTGTGATGATTGTTTTTCATCTAGTCTCCGTACGTTGAATGACACACTATCGGACGGAATTCCTGCATGTGTCATTTGATAGTTGTTGGACTGTCACAACAGAGAGGGCACGACACCACAACGTGTTGGATAGTGAGACAAGCTGTCATTGTGTATGGCGTGGAGCTCATGTCAGGTCTTGATATTATTGTTCCGTTGTTTTTTGTGCAAGAGGGTTTTTCAAGCTGACCATTTTTGTTCATTCTAGTGTCTCTCTCATTTTCTCATCAATGTTTTTGAAATTCGACTATTCCTACTCTCAGGAGCGACACCATGGATTGTGTTGCTTGAGTTCGCCTGTAAGTCCGAGTGTCTGGAAGGGACAGCAAGAGGAGGAGAAGGAGGAGGAACATACATACAACAATGTTGGTTATCATATATATCTCTGCCTTCATGTGCTTCTTTTTCATCCTTGTTTCAACGTTGGATGCATCAATCAAGCATCTTGTTAAACGGCAAATCCCAGATCCCAACAACCACTGCGCTCCTGCCTCCAAATCCACTTCAACTCCTTATCTTGAGTATTATGAATTTGTATCAGCAAGTATTCTCTCTCTCACAGTATAGTACGCGACGTAAAATATTAATATATCATTGTCATATTAATCCTTGTAACTCTCACAATCAAAGTCATCAGAGCATGTCAATGCCATTTCTTCCTGTGAAATCCCCAGTATGTCTTCATCAAAATGTCCATCTAAAAGTCTCTCTACATCTTCATCTGAACAAATCCCAAGGTCATTGAAGAGTACGACATGTTCGTCCCCTTCTTTCTTTAATTCCTCCTCGTCCTCTTGTTTTGTTTGGTCATCTTTATTGCATTGATACACCCAGTAGCCTCTTGGTCTACATGCTTCCTAAATACTTTGAGTGGAAAATCTTGATACTCCACTCTCATTTCACAGAGAATTGAAGCTTCGGCTGGAATGCAAGTCCGCTCTCAACATTGCATTTGAGTGATTCTGCTGCCTTGTGACTATCCCGAAATGAATACCCCCGTGACATTAATTGCTGTCTTGGATATGCTGTTTTCTCCTTTCTGTACTCAGCTTCATGCTGTATGATGAGATTGTGTGTCGCCCTCAGCTTTTCTAGATATTTCTCAAAAGTCCTGAAGCCGTACATCTGGAATATTTGCTTTGATTCGTCGATTTCCTTATTTGTCATACTGTTGATTGATAAATCATTTTTGAGCAACCATTTCCAAAGAAAACACATCGCTAAAGTGTTTTTCCATTCGATCTTTTTATTGCCATCAGTCTTTTTTTGTTTGCAGTTCTTTTCTCGGGGAGGATGATGTTATGCTTTTTCAGAAGGCTTCTGACATTTCTCAAGAAGTTATTCCATTTGTAACAGCGGTAGCTGGTGTCAGATTCATATAATTCTTGTATCGTCATTATCCTTATGCCCGAATTAATGTCAAGAAGCTGCTCTTCTAAATGTTTTTTACCACACTTTTGTTCCAAAGGGACAACAACATCATTATCCATCAAAATATCATTGTTCACTCTCCTTGCTTGTTGCTTGCATGGTGCTTTCTGCACAAATTCTTTTACGATTGTACATGATTGCTCGCTCTTTTTTTATGCTCTGTTGATGTTTTTGTTAAACCTGTTGTTGGCTTCAAACTATCATTCTTCATCTTGGCTCCTTGATTGCTCATTGTACGTGGCATGGATTCTGTTTCCGTCATGGATGATTTCCTTTCTTCTTTTCATTTTAATGGCATTTTCATTGATTCTGTCAACTGCTGAATAGAATTTGTCTTTCCTATAATGAACACCATTGTATTCAATACTACTGTGATATGCAGTTGTCAATGATGAAAGGAGTTGTGGGACGATCAGGATTAGATTTTCTTTGTGCCTTGAGGGAAATGCATCCTATTCAATGTTGTGTAATATGCTACTTTAATTATAGCTTAATTATTATGATACCGAGTCTTTCCCTCCTTTAAATCTCCGTTAAGATGTGTCGTTGTGAACATATTACCTTTAAATAACTTCATTTTTTAAATTAAAATTATCTATATTTATATTCATTTTATATAAAATACCTCTCTTTTGAGAGGTGACCAGTAAATCTATTATTAGACACACATAAATCTATGGTATGGTGGGTATGATATTATATTAAATCTACATGTGGTATGGTACATCATCTCTTTGCAAGAAGAGATCAGACAACTCTAGCATGTGTGCTCTCACACGCTATTGTAATGCATCTATGATGATAGATGATGATGCCTTCCAAATCATGACTATGATACTCCCGACAACAAATGATTGCCACGGTCCAAATGCCGATGCTCAGTCTAGTAGTGAAGAGGCTGTGACAGCTGTGCACATCATGTCTTTCAGCCATAATATCATTTGGGAATTTGTTGAAGGTAAGTGAGAATTTTGTTCTATTTGTCTTTCCTCTAAATTTTTTACACCCCATAAACTAAATTTGCTGGGATGACACAAGCATCATAATTGGCAAACATTTAGGATTGTCACATATTCCCCAAAACACCTTCAAGGTAATCAAATGCATTACCATGTTTTCTCTGAAACATAAACATCACCCTCCATAATATAATCCCCAATCCTATTCGCTGACAAATCAATTATTCATCAATTCCAATCATTTCCCACACCGTAAAACTTTCTCGGGCCGGGCTTGCTCCTGTTTGAATCGTCATCTGTGATAAATGATCCATGGTAGCGCTTCTTAGGGATGATGGGCATTACAGGGACAATATTATATGGAGTATTAGCAATGGCCTCTTTTCCATCCATGACCAATTTGTCTATCGCCTGGTCAACATATTGAACACCACTGCTGCTGTATTCCATGTTGTTGTCATCCCCTTCTTCCGTGAAACTGAGACTCCTGTTGTCATAAGGAAAAGAATGAAATGTTGTACCCGCAGGCGTATTGGTGTCTGATTGCTGCATCTGACCTGACATATTATTTCCAAGCATTTGAAGTAGCTGCTCCTTGGTTCTTGTATGATCAGCTTTGGCATCGACACTCACTTTTGGCTTGGGTAAGAGAGTGCAATAGGGATTCTTGTGGAATCTTGCAATCATAATCGGAGTTTTCTTGACTGGTTCTTTGGCAAATGTTTCAACAATCAACTGTCTCCCGCTTTCCACAATTATGATGTCACGGTTGAGCACTTGGGCTGCAGCAACAATTTCAGCATTGTCAAACCATACACCATCCTTCATCACGCATTCCACATGCCAATGGAAACCAAAAATGGTAGAGTGAATGACACCCATCATGTATTCATCATTATTAAGCATGTATTTGGCCACCTCCTTTCTCAAGTTTTGGTGTTGCTCTTCTTTCATTGATGCAGCCAAGAGCATGGCACGAGGGAAGCAATTACCGTCTCCTGTGACTTGAATAACCTTCATGTTCAAAACATTCTTGATGTATTTCACGTTTATTTTGTTATCAAAACTATTGCCTGATGATGAGAATGGCGATGAGTATGCTTTATTTGACATTGCTCGAAATGAATGAAGAATAGAATGGTTGATTGGATAGCAGGTAAGTTGAGCAATATGATGATGATCATGATGTCAAATCGAAGCGGTGAAGTGCTTACCTCTTCCTTTTTTAACTCCTCCATGGTGATGAAATCCATGATGCATTTCAGTTTCTTCTTCCACACTAGGTTGCAAATTCCAGTGGAATTCCGGCAGAGCTACGCGTTACTCTGGAATATTTGCTAATTTTGACAGTAATGTGATTACTGTGATCGCAAGATTACTGAGAAAGACTTACTTAAGTACTTTGCTCAACACTTAAGGACTGTGACGCCATGACGTCACAAAATAAGGCTCATTTTGACAAAATTTACCGTAATATTTCTGGAACTGACCAGAATTACTGCAGTAATTCTGATTGGTTACTGGTTACTGTGTTTTTCAGACAGTAACCAAAATTGGAATTTGCAACCTAGCTTCCACATCTTTTGCAGTATTGGTAAGATTCATGCATCGGAAATCATTTGCAACATCAGTGATGTAATCATCAACATCCACCTCACCAACATGTTGGATCTCCTTAAACTGCTGCCATAGATCATCTGTCACAAGCAACCGCCACATTGTGATTTCCAAAGTTTCATAATCCTTCAATCCTTGAGATCCGTTGCATCTCACAATTTGTCTCAATGATTCTTGGATCTTCAAACAAACCCTATTGAAACTGGCCGTTGTTGTCATATTTTTCCATGCGTATCCATGTGTACCAAGTGAGCACGTAACTGAGTCAAGGTTCCTTTCGGCGATGAATGGCTGATCCTTGTACTCTTGTTGTTTGCAATGATTATACTTTTTACTGATGCTCTCTTTGATTGATGGCATTGCATCTCTCATCTGGGCATTGCAGTCAATTGCCAGAGTGAAGATCCCCCTTCCACTTGGAGCAAGACTAGAGTACTCCAAAGCTGGTACTAGGATTGATGGATTTGAATGGGACAAAGCAACCAAAAAGGTCTACACGAAATGGCATTGATCGTTTGTCAAGAAGTCATTTGTGTTCTTCGTGGTGACGACCGTGTGAGGTGAGGATATCTTTCCTTCTTCTTCCAACATAACTTTGTAATGCACCATTACACCCTCAACTTTGACAAATGGAGGATCGTACTCTTCACTTGGATGGGACCAGTCCTCAATTGTCTTATCGGTGAGTTTGGTTGGTTTTTGAAGCAGATGAGCATGAAGTGACATAGCCTGACTTAATCTTTGAGGGAGGAGTGTTGAGAAAAGTTGATGCTTTTGTGGGTCTTGGTGGTGTCTTTGGCGGTTTCTTGTTATACCTGGTTTGACTGGAAGCAGTCTTCATGATTTCAAACTGATGTTGATACTGATCAGCTGTGATAGGGCCTGTGATCAATTTGTTTGGACAAGTGTACACTAGTGGGTCAAAACTGTTTGGTAGAGGTGTGTAAGAGGAAGTTTCTCTTCTTTGGATGTGCCTGTCTGAATTTGCGATACGAGCAAAACGTTCGTGGCTATGGACAAATGATGTTCGCCGGGTTTTAAGATAGCTTTTGTTACCAAGCTTTGAAATGAGAGCCGTTCCATCCAAACGCAATGTTGACGCCTCACTCAACCTCTTAACTGATTCTGGTCGGCAGAAAGGAAGTATTTCAGCAGTTTGTCTTCAGCTTCACCCCAATCTTCAGGCTTTGTTGCTGACATGAAAGGAGAAGTATGACAGAAGTAAGTTTGCATCTCTTGAGGTCAATGTTGTGATTTGATCTCATCACACAGCGTGCTTGCGATGGTTATGATGCCTCTTCTTGCTCACAATCATGCATCGCCAATTGTTGCAATTGAAGAAAGTTCACATGAAAACTATAGGATTCACATGAATAGTTTGTATGTATGTAAGAAAAGATATCATTGATTTCTTTTTCAAGATCTTGATGTACTGCTGGAATGTTAGATTTGCTGCCGTCACTCATGGCACAGATTGCAGATGGAAACATAAATCAACAACCAACCAAGCAACGAGTATGGCGAGGCGTTTTTTCGAGGTTTGGGTTTGCAATAGATTCCACAGTTCTGCAATTAGCCAGTTGACCATAACTACCACAAATCACAATATACTATTAATTTGCCGGAGTCCGAATCAAAATGGTGTTTCAGGTTGGCAAAACACAGCCTCTTTGGGCCAACACTGCTACGAACACTGCTCCAAGCCATGTCATTGATGAAAATGAGACTGTGGGCAATTTGTTCGAACAAGAAGAAACAAATACTGCTGTGAAAATATCCGACGATGAGATGCTGTCATTTGGTCTCAGATGTGTTGGATTCAAAGAGAACAGGCATCAAAGGGCCAACTGTCATTTGAACTTGGAGAGATTTCGGTCGAATTATGGTGTTGGACCTCCAGCTGTTTCAGCAATGTGGATTGATTTGATCAACCAACTTTCGGACATGACTCTTGATCTGAAGTATTGTTTGCTCGCACTGAATTGGTTAAAACTTTACGTCTCCGAGCATGTTTTGTCAGGGTGGTGGGACTTATGTGGGGATATTATCCGAGACAAGGTCAAGAGTTACTCAAGACTGATACAATCATTGAAGCCCGACAAAATTAAATTCGAAGGCTGGGGCAGTGATGAAATACAATCATTTCTGTTGATGGAACTAATTTTCGAACTGAAGAGTTCCGTCTCAACCCAAGCTCAAAGTGATATGATCACAAAACTCATAGTTGCGGTTTGAAATATGAGTTTGCTTTGGCAGTGAGGAGAAATAATCTTGTTTGGATTAGAGGTCCTTTCCTAGCTGGCAAACTGCACGACCTCACTGTGTTTCGAGGAGGAACTTAACAACAAGGAGAGGAGAACTGGGACATGGAAGCATTGTACTTCCATTTGCCTCCTAGAACCAAAGCAATCGGCGATTCAGGGTATCAAGGCGTTCCAAAGAAGATGACAACCTCAAGTGATGCTCACTCTAAAGAGATGTGCAGCTTTCTAGCTCGTGCAAGGAATCAACAGGAATCATTCAAATTCAGACTGAAGGTGTTCAATGTGCTATCTCAGAGGTTCAGGCATGCGAAGTCAACTGCAGATAAATCGGAGAGACGCAAAACCTGTGTTGAAGCTGTGTGTGTTCTTGTTCAATATGATATGGAACACGGTCACGCTCTTTTCGATATTTGACGTGCACCCATCATTTACTAGTCAAATAATTCTTAGTTGTGGATTTATTTGGAGAGTTAAACAAGCATATTATGTTATCCATGTATTTGTGAATAATCTTAGTTCGCTATGTGGCAATCTTGATTCTTTTTGTGTTGTAGCTTGTTATTCGCAAAAGTACCATAAGGGTTGCTTGTCTTCTTCATTTTTATAAACTTTCTCTCCACTTTTTTCACTCTGTCACGACTGTCCGAAGTACGAACGCTCACCCTTCTAATCCACGAAACGTTTTCAAACTCTACCGTTTGCCCCCCCATCCAATTCATTGATCCCAATTGCTACATAATCTGATTGTTGATTGTTAATTAAATGCGGACAAACGAGCCGACACCTGGTGGAGCTCATCATGATGTCGACTGTCGAAAATGAAAAATAGGAGAAACATGACCGGAATGTCGGGTGAAAACAGAGTAGTGGCAGGTAGTGGTTGTGTCGATGACAGTAGAGAATCAAGCGGACCGCTTGGAGTGGGCGGCCATTGAGATTTAGAGAAAGGAGAAAAAGGAGAGCAAGACGACGACCGATGGAATTGATTGAGTCGATGGTGTCTTCGCCTTGGTAAAAGGTCGGGGCTGGCGCGAGCTGAGGTTTCAAATAAACGTGAGGTGAGAGGTTGAAATAGTTACGAAATTGACTCAGAGGGCGTGAAAGCGCTCGGGGCGAGCTTGGAGATTTCAGAGATGGATAAGGGCGTGCAGAATGAAGTAGACTGAGTGAGGTTTGAGAAATTAGATGAAGTTCGCCGGAGACTGGCTACAATACAAGTTGTGTGTTTCAGACGCCGTTGTTTTAAAGCGCCGTTGTTGTGAACAACATGATGTCAGATGATATCTTATTACTATGATCTCCCCTGTACGTCAACTCACCTCAAACGTGACGATTATCTTTAATTTCCAACGATGGAGTGGGCGTTGCTGGAGAATTGTCGGTGGACGATGAATTTGATAAATACAAATTTGAACATCATTATGCTGGGTGGGAAGAGGGAAAGATGCGTTTTTTGATGATTGAAACATAAGATAAGACAAATTGAAGTTAATATGATTTTCATCATTAATACAAAACAAAAAAAAAAAGAATTCACGAGATTGGATCGCCGCGTTGTTAAGAACGAAAAATCAACCAGATCCTTTGACGGCGAGTGATAACACTCCCGAATGCCTACGAAGTCGCCAAACCCCGAGGACGCGAATCTGATTGATTTTTCAATTCAAAGACAACGTGCAATCAGGTCAAGTGAAGCCAGCAACAAAACACCACTAATCAACATCGAGATCAGTGTGCTTACTGATGTTTATATTGCCGCCACCCCCGATGACTTTCGCTTCAATCAGCGGTTCAAATCGTCGGAAAGGAAGTCCACTATTGATTGATGTGGAGGGGAGATTGCAGCGATGAGTGTGGAGGGGACACGAGACGAAACGTACAATAGTGGTTCTCAAAGTTTTTTTTTTCCTCAGATGCGATCTCCAACTCGACACTCCGCCAATTTCTGTGACGTAATATACCGGGCTACGTATGTATAGGAGATGATTGCATCTGAGGCATTTTGTCACATCCTTAGGACATTTCGCAAGTCCCTTGGGTGTTCTAATGCCAGAATTTCCTCGTTTTTAGCGACCAAACATCAGATCTGAGTGATCGCATCTGATCTAAGCCGATTTTGGCTTAGATCAGATGCGACCTTCTCAGATCTGATGTTTGCTTTTTTTCATGATCGATCGTATTAAATGGATTAAGTTCAATATTTATTAAAATACTGCTGGTTAATAATTAATTAATATTGAATTAAAATAATATTACATTCTAAGCATATTCACAATGTCCATACTCTGTTTGAGCATGAAGTCATCTGGTTTATTGTTGTGTTCAATTGAGATATTATTATCATTGAATGGGCTGCTTATTCGTCAAAGCTCAACCCACAAAAACAATACATCGTCAGGAACAAACATTTGCGCATAGCGAGAACAGTTTGTCGTTGGTTGAGAAGAAGAAGTTGCACACTGCAAACCCTAGCCTGGTTACGCCGTCTCATCCCAAAAAACAGAAGAGACACCAGGTGCCTCTCTCTTTCATCGGAACCCAGGCCATTTGACGATGCCGTGCTTCTAGTTCGCTGCAATGGTGAAGTGCACCATCCAAAAGTGAGAAAAGGTTTATTGTTAAGTCAAAACAGATTCTTTGTTGAATATCCCCCACTGTTGAATGCAGTCAAAAGAATGGTGCGCAAACATAAAGTGAAAGCGTACCAGGCGATGGATGTTCACGGACAATTGTCCTAACGGCGCAGTCGGCGTCGGAAGACGAGGCGACGGTGGCAGAAACATCCGGGTGGTGACGGAAGTAAACCATACAACACAGGCGGCAGCGGCGGAACCGAGAAGAGGGAGGGAATTTGAAGGCACGACATTTCGATCCGGAGGGAATTGAACAGAGAATTCTTCAGTACACGACGAAGCGGCTGGGGAAACGTCAATAATGGATGCGGCGAGGCGAGGGTGGCAGGGGACAAACAACTTAGTCGTCGTCGTCGACGGACGGGAAGATGCGGTGGATTATTGTGTTCACGCCGAAGATGGGGAGGACGTGATGGGAGACACGACGGCTGGTGAAAACAGCTCAATTCCCACGGCGGCGGGGAAATGATTTGGCAGGGGCAAGATTCGGCGTCACGGGGGGGCGAGGGGAAAGCACTCCAAGAGGAATTCATACCTACGACGCCCTCTCCCCGATCCTCTAACTCGCCACTTCGACGATGGGTCCCATTTGCCGCAATCATCGCAGAGATCAAAATGCCCGTGGTTGAATGAAATCGGAAAATGGGCGTGATGTGTGAAGCCACGTAAAAATAAGAAAAAAATCAAAATAGATAGGTAATTACTGCTTCTGATGATGTAAAAATTGTTAAAAAAGGGATCTCATAGTTTTCTGATCCTCAGGCGTGATGTCTAAAATTCGCATGACGTCTGACGTAAGTGGCCTTAAGTAGTTTTCCGTCTATTGTAGCAAAAAGAAGAGATCGCATCTGAGGAAAAAAAAAACTTTGAGAACCACTAATACCATACGTCATGATAATATATGTTATGATACGGTATGGTAGTCTGAAGTATCGCATCTCTCTCTCTAGGGAACTATGAAAATCATACAAGTTCCCGTAAATTTTACTGGGCATCATACAAGAATTGTATGATTTTCCTCGCTCCCATGAAAAGAGAATTGCTTGATATAAGCCCTCTTTTATGTGCGAAACATCTCCATAGAAAAGAGCGAGGAAAATCATACAACCTTTGTATGATTCTCCTCCCTCTCACCAGTGCCCTGTAGGGCATCCCTTGCATACCCTGGACATGGGCAATCGTGCATTGCCCGCATCATCTGCGTGCTAATGGGTCCCATTTTTATCTTCACTCACAACACGTGCGTGCGCAACACCTGCAAGACATCCTGCACATCAATTGAATTATTTTCCGCCGCTGCCATCGCCACCGCTAACACCTCCCTGACCAAACAGTCATCGCTCTCATGTCCAGTCACGATGTCTAGTGGCGCACGTCGTCAACGTCAAGGGAGCGGCGGCGGGATCAACCCACATGACCGTGCTGTGGACGACGTCACACCAACAGTTACATTGCGCAGAATCACGACAGAACACGCTGCTGTCATTTTTATGACTGCTAACCAAGGAGTAAGTGAAAAGGTGAGAATGGATCTCAGATCTCAAATTCGCTGATATATTAACTTCGTGTTTCAAGAGCACCCCAGCATCTGCGAGGAATGCACTGTCACGGTGTCTGCAGAACAACATTTGGATTGCCCTAATTTTTTCACCGACAAGGGTATCAGGCACCGTTCCTACTCTGGACTTGACCCAGTAAAGCAACAAAATGGAAACCAATTTTCAGATTGATGGAACAGTGTCCTGCATTTGAGATTCCAGAACACATTGAGGAATCTTTTGCTTTGTTTTTGCATTCCAATGAGTTTCTGAAATAGAGAGAAGGAGTAGATTCTTTTGACTTGGTAAATCAGTACTTGGAGTAGGATGGTACAAAGAAGTTAATAGAGAGAAGGGTACTGCGACAGACAGGGCTATGTTTCCTGGTGCAACGGCGTGGAACCAGCTTAAGAAGATGAAGAGGAAATTTGTTGTGTCTGGCGATGCAAGGGTAGATGGACCAATACAGAGACTGAACAAAACTCCTGGGAGGCTTGATGATGAAAGGAGGAGAGAACTGTGGCTGACTCATTTGCAGCCAAGTTTGGCTAAGATGTGTTTGAATTTGATTGCCTTGTTTCTGTGTCATCTTTCCATGAGTATGGATTAATTCCACGCTGCATTATGGAATAGCAACCTCCCCCCTCAAAGTCAATGAGGTTAAGGGTTAGGTTGGCCGCAGGCTCATGGTTTACTTTAGACTTGGTTTAAGTTAACATGGTATTTTTAGTGTGTCAATAAGCTAGTATTTTTTGCTGTCTTCGTTATTAATTTTACTATGCATTTCAACTGGTGTTATCTTCGTCCGTGATATTTTCGTGAAGACTTAGATACTAGTTAGTAGTAGGACCTTTTGTATTTCATATTTGCCATTCGTTATTTACATGTGTTGGAATTTTCGGATAGGTAAAATCTTAAAATCGTTTTTACGTGCTTCTCTATATGACCTCCAACCTTCGAACGCAATCACATGAGTTTTACTAAATATTAACATATGATTTATAGGTACATGCATCATACAAACTTTGTATGATATTCACGAGCGTATATAGAGAGGTAAATATTACTATGTAGGATATGACAATACGATCGCATTAATTTTTTTCTATATATCATCAAAGGTACCATACCATAGACTGCTTACTTATTCAGAACCGGTTGACAAAAATGACCTTTCTCTCTAACTAGCGGGATGCTGTCGCGTGGGCGATGGAGTCTATGTTTACCTACCTACTCAAAATTCGGCCTACCGCATCGGTATCCCATTTGTTTAGGGTCCCAATATTCTGTTTCGTCAGCAGCATTCACCATTATTCAGTGAGGCTCGGCAGTCGCCTGAACCTGACGGATTCTGACGGATCACCATGTTCTCATACCCCTTGTAGAGTGCTGTCGACTTGACATTATCGTACCCGCGCTGCCAACCTTTCACCACAAGCAAGCACGTGACGCATGAGATCCGCGCGACCAAGGACCAGTAGGCACGTGATAACGTAGACCGAACTTGTAGACTGTGTGTAGCGCCCCTGACTCTTGACTTGAGCAGCAATCTCCGTACTCCCTGTCCTTGCATTAGCTTTGCCACAGTCACTTGGGCGTGATGCCCATTGATCTTTCGTTCATCCACCCATTTCTTCCTTGATGATTCATCGTATTATTAGCCAAATTGTGAAAGAGTTAGATGAATTTTAGGCTTCTTGCTTTCCTTCGACTGAACCGATTGGTGCTTTGTTTTACAAATCGTTTTGTACTCGCACCTTTTCTCAACAATTGCACTTACCCACGACCTTTTCTCATAATTGAACTGTTAGAAACATTACTTGGTGCAGATTCATCCAATATTCCTATAATTTCTCTTCATCATCCTAAATCAAACATGACCGTCATTCAGCCGTGACGTTTTGCAGCCTGATCTCATCGCAATTCACTGATCAAATCAGCATGTTCTCCCGTTATCGAAGAACACCACCCTCATCCTCCAACGGAAATGATGCATTTCGATCTCCGAACAAAAGGCGAAATAACAGTACCAGCGGCAACAACAAGCAGGATCCTTCCATTGCATTGGAAGAATTGAGATACGCATTAAACAGGCTGGATCAATTGACAGAGAATTTTCATGCGGTGGGTACTGCGCTACTGGAGGATCTGGATGCCGCCAACGAGAAGAAGGAGGCCAAAGAGAATGAGAATATTACGAAGCGAGGGGCGACAAATACAGACGACAAAGTACTGACAGGAGCGATTGACGTCTCAACAGAAAAATTATCTGTCGACAACAGAGAGTCGTCATCAAATCCGACAACAAAGAAACATTATCAACGGTCTCCCTCGGCGACAGCCGCCGACCTCCTCCTTTCATCGAATGCACACTTTCTCTCAATTTCTGAAAAGGATGAGGCGGAAATGGTAGAGTTGATACGAAGGGTGGCAGAATTAGTGGTCCTTTCTGAACGGATGGCGGGGCAGATTTTAGAGGGTACTACTAATGGCAATGTCGACAGTGGGGATTCCAGTGGTGGGGGAGAACAGAATGATGATGGGAAGGACGGTGCAAAAAATAAAGATGGCGCAGATAATGATGCGGCGGCATCGCCGTATCTTGCCCTCTTCGAACTGTTCTGTGAGAGGAATGCCCTCGCGAACATTGTCAATATTGTGACTGGTGTGGCATTTGCGCCACGACAAGACCTGCAATCGAGGGAGCATAGCTCCAACAACATACCAAACACCCCAGCCACCAAAACACCAACATCATTTCCAAAATTCAATGCAACATCAATACCCCATCTCTTACCACCCCTAACAATAGCAACGCAAGCTATTCAATCGGTCTCTATTCTTATTCAAAACGTCTCCCGCGCCACTTCCCTTTACTTTCTACTCAGCAACAATCGTGTCAACGATCTTATCGCGCTCCCCATACACTTGTACAAACGTGCAGAAATGAATCATGCTCATTATGCACGATTTGCAAAACGAGGGTCCAAACGGCCCGTGTCGTATGTGGGCCTGCCTTTGCCTGTGTGGCCGACGGCTCAGAGTTTGACGAACTATACGAGTATGGAGATTGGGGAGTTGACTACTCATTTTGTGAGCTTTTTGAAGAGTTTAGCTATGAGAGTGAATAGTGAAACGTTGCAATTCTTTTTGACTTTTCCTCTGACAAATGATGCGGGTTTTTGTGCGGATGATGATGCCGTGGGTGACGTAGATATGTCTCGAGTGGAAAGTGTAGAAGCAACGTCCTCCACTGGTGAAGGTAGTATGACAGAAGAAACAGTGACAGAAGTTATTGGAGACGAATCGACATCTCCTCCGAATGCACATATTACACAAAACATCGCCGATGTAAATGCAGTCCCTGCGATGGATACAGATCATGTTGCAGAGGTCCCTTTACCACACGACAATACGCATACTTTAGATGATTTGGCAGCTACAGCGAAAAAGGGTGATGCCTCAGAAGGTTCACCTATCTTGACACATGCATGTGCCGAGTCAGAAGTTGTCCATTCAACCACGGAGGAGTTGTGTGAAAATACATTGTTGCCCTCTATTACTGAAATTTCGACAACAAAACATGACCAATCAACAGTGGATGATTCAAAAGAGGCAGTCAAAAACGAAGTCTCTAGCACTCTGAACTCTATGCCAACGTCCCTTTTAACAGCCGGCGCATCAATATCAAACCCTCCAAATCAAATTCCTCCATTAGAACGACGACAGGTTGTCGAATTCCCATTATATTCACGAGCATTAGAGTTTTGCTCTAATGAACAAGATTCCTTTGTTCGCGTAACTGCAATGAATGTCTGCATGAATATGATAAGATTAGCTACAGTTCAGCGCAATGATGTTGCTGATAGTAACACGATTGATAACGAAGAAAAATGTCACTCGGAAGTTCTGTCTCAAACTGATGCGAATATGATTGGGCCAGACGGTTCTAGCGACGATGATACTAATCGGCAGTCACTGCCAACACTGACCCCATCGGGAGGTTTGTATGAAGCGCCAGCTTTGATGCTGAGAGATCAAATGGCCATTGCTCATTATGCATGCGATCCACGTCGAGTGAGCGACCTTGTGTCACCCCTATGTGCTAGACTAACCAGCCAGTTTGGCCAGGTAGAGGCAACTGTTCGGCTTTTGGACGAACTTAGTAACACATCAATACATCCCAAAGAATCAACATCAAGATCACCTCTATCCAGAGTCGAAAGGAAAAGTCGTTTAACCAACACAGTTCACGATCTCGTCGCAAATGTTCAAGACGAGCTCCTTTTGCTTGACGACCTTCTCAGGGTAGGACTTATATCATTGAATGAACAGGCAATTGAGATGGTGCTTGCTACTTTCGTATATCCGATGTTACTTCAGCCACTACTTTTGCCATTGCATCGCTTTTCGTCGTCAACGATAACGGAAGGACGTCAGCGGCAAGACGGGGTGCCAGTGACATCATCCAATCGACCTGCCAGAAGTGAAGAGAAGTCGGTTATCACTCTGCAATCTCCGCCTCCCTTTTCGAAAAACGTCATTTATGCATCAAGCGAAGGGATTGGGAACCGAGACGATGATACTCCATCGGCATCCTCGGAACAGTTTCCTCTTTGTCAAAGCCATCTTACGAAAAGTTATTCATCTGAAGACATGGACCTTGCGCCATCTAAAACAGCTCTTTTTGGCATTACAGCCATTTTTCATACAGTTTCAAATCCTTCTTTAAAGCACCTCTTATTGACTGCATTGTTGCACCCCTTCTCTCCCCCGGCCTCTGGGGGTTCTGTTGTCAGGTCCCACCGCAAATCACAATAGATCAGTCAGGCATGATAAGGATGGAAGAGAACTGTTTTCTTCACTTGCAGTCTGATAGAATTGTGCGGGTGTACAGTTTCGGAACAGGTCACCGGCAGGAAGGCGAGGATGCTTCTGAAGAACGAAATGAAACGAATCTTTGCACATTTATATTAGCGCCGGCACTAAGTGGCATGTTATCAAGCATATCAGGCTCAAATCAAGATATTGAAGACTCTCCAAAACGGTTGAATCCTTATCGCAAGATTCTTCTGTCTTTTCTATCAGGGCTTGGTGAGATGGGATGTCTCCAAAAGCTCGCTGTCGTGGCACTTCACGCAGTTGTTTCATCTGTAGAGCGATGGGTTATTCAGGAAGTTATGTTTGCCTTCATTTCGTCCGGTCTTACGTCAAAGGTAGTGAATAATTCTACCAACGAGGTCGAAACAGACGACTCTCTTTCACTCAACCACGAAACATGTTTATTGATTCGAGATGGGTTGGAAGAGACTATACATTGCTTGTGTCATAGTGTTGTCAACAAATCGGTCACTTTTGACGGTTGGTGGAAAGTCAAGTTCAACCGTGTTGCTGCCCGAACCCTTCTGGATGTAATAAGCAACAACTACCGCTTCATGTGTTTAGCAAACAACCATCTCACGAAAATACGTTTGGAGGCTGCACACTTTTTGTTGTCTCTTCCATCCCGATTAGATGAAAAGTCTCGAGAATCGAATGAATCGCCCAACAAAAGCAGCGGTAAATCGAACCCAGTTGATAAGCAGCACCTTGAAACATGGTTGTTGGACCGATTTTACTTTGACCAACCGAACAAATCATCCAATAGTGTTGTCGAACATGTTTGCTATCTTAAAGAACATGTGGAAAACGTTGATTCGAAGTCGCAGTATCGGTATGGTCTCGAGGTGTTGGAGTCTCAATCTGTGTCTGATGCGACTAAACTTCTTTGCGAAGATTTGCGTATAGTTGAGAATATGCTTGTGTCGGAGACAAAGGGAAACACCCCATTCCATTGTGCTGCAACGTGGGCTTTAGCATGCTTGTCTTTGGATGCATTCTGCATTAAACTGTCCAAAATGAAAGCAGCAATTCCAGAGCACTCAGAGAATGGAATTTCAGCAACAGCTTGCCAAAATCTTGTTAATGGAATGTTGTCGTATTTTTCAGCTTCGAATGATGATGGAAACAGACCTACGACCTCTGATTCGCTTGCACACATATCTTCGAAATTTGCCATGGCCTTACTTGACGAAGGTGACACCTCAGAGGATTCCAAGAAGAATGAAGTTGCTCCAGCACATGGATCAGTGGTATGCCTCGTGGGCAAAGCTGCGTTCCCCTGTGTGTGAAGTATCACCTACATTTGCATCTCTGTTCACTGGTAAAACTTGTGTCTCCAATGAAGGTGTCCAGTGGCAATCTCTTTATTTGGTTGTCGTTGGAAGATTTGTTGTTTTGGCCGAACCAGAGCGTGGTGGAAGTGGCGGTGAAGGGAGAGTTATCACCTCATGTAAATTGGCGTGTCTTGCTGTTAAAAAAGACACAACCGTTCTTTCCAACAACAACACACCCGCCAGAAGGCTTTTGTTGCAGCATTCTTCAGTCGACCCTCGGACTCCTCCTCTCTTCATCGTTGAATCAAACTCATCGAAAAAAGGTCCACATCTAGGTTCTGATGGATTACGTTTAACTCGAAGTCGCATGGACCTTTGGTTCGAAGATTCAAATGCTGCAGGGCAGGCTTGGAAAGCACTTGCTGGTAAGATTGCAAAAGCACGTGCAAGACGCGGGTCAATGATTCGGTCGGCATTGCTGGCGAGTGATCATTGTTCTGAAAATTAAGGTTTCTTCTAAATAGTGGTAACTTATTTCCTAGAGGTCGATTAAAATGTTTGCAATTACTGTAAACAATAATTGTTGCAAAAGTGGCTGGCAAGCGAATCATTGATACGATAGTAGGATGGCTAGTGATGATTTTCCTGTTCTACCTCCATCTAGTGCATATGATGGAATTTTCGAGGAGTAATTTGCATCAAGACGTTCAATATTTTTTCCACAATTCGTGATATCTGTTAGAAATCCCAGTTGGCTTTGCATTCTTTTTGTTGACATGCTGAAATCAATACTTTTGATTGCTTTCCTTAGTCAAACTGCTTTCCATCATCTGGTCGCAAATCCCTCACGAATAGCGACGTAAAGCTCTTTAGTAATTATTCTAAACTATGCATCTGGCGATTTATAAGTGTTTCTGCAAGGCATAGCAACAGACCTTGCTCTATTGAAATTATCTGACTTGTTGCATTATGTGATCCCAATCGCTAAAGTTCATCTGTAACTAAACAAACCGACTCATCCTCTCAAGCACGCTTCCTAATACCAACCAAAGCCCCGGCCGTTGCAATCAAGAGGCCAAGTGCTAAATAGTTACGATCGCAACGTGAAATTCTCTTGGCGATTTGAAACGGACACAAAGTGAACCCAGCATCCTTTTTCCCCACAGAACTACTTGCCTCTTCATCTTCGCTCACCATCACTCTTCCCTCCACATCCAAACATATTGGACTGAGCTTCTGCCGTTCACACAAAAATTCTGTGCCTACCCTTCTCACTACCTCACCCACCAATTGCACAAGCTGAGCACCCCGTCCCGCGACGGCAGCCAATACCTCCTCATGATTGGCGTGCTCCACCTTCCCATTGGGATCATCAAAGAACACTACCTTGTTCGTGATGAGCGAAAGACACAACACTGCCATGCCAGCATGATGCGCCGCCAATATTTCCGGGACAGTTGACATACCCACAGCATCGGCTCCGAGCATTTTCAACATGTTGCATTCCGACTTGCTTTCGTAGTTGGGCCCAGACACAAAGGCATAGGTCCCATCCCCATGCATGTATTGCTCCATTTTCACATTCCTCGCGGCCTCCATGACAATCTCCTGCAACTTTCTGTCATACAAATTACTCGTGGGAGGAAATCGCGGCCCCAACTCTTCATCATTCATCCCCACCAATGGATTCTTCCCACACAACAACGGCAAGGCTATATGATCTCGAATGACAGCCACATCCCCCACCCTGTAAGAATCCTTGAGCCCACCCGCAGCATTGGTCACAATAACGAGTTGCACGCCGAGACATCGCATGGTCCTCACGGGCAAAACGACGGTATTCATATCGTGCCCCTCGTAGCTGTGAAATCGTCCGCGGAAGCAGATTGTCGACTTTCCGTGCAATTGCCCCACGACCATTTCTCCCGCGTGGCCCGCCACGGTAACATTGGGGAAGCCTGGCACGTCTTGATAGGGGATGGTGACGGTGGAGTTGGCATCGAGCGCCTTGGAGAGGGAGCTCAGTCCCGATCCGCAGATGATGCCGATGGTGGGAGGGGGGACGTCGTATTGCTGCAGCGTGGAGAGGATGTAGGATGCGGCTTGGCGGTAGGGGACGTGAGTGGGGTGGAGGGGGGTTAATCGGGTGAGGTTGCAGTCGGATGGCACGGACGGGTAGCAGAGGGAATCGTCGCGGTTTATGACGGGGCGGGGTTCTTTGCGTGGTTGGTTTTTGGAGGACGGGGTTGGTTGGCACATTATTCTTTGTTGAATGGTGACGGATGATCCTCTTGTAAGTGCAGACCAGAGAAACAGAGACAGAGTTAGTCAAATACAAATGGCAATGAAAAAGGAGAGAATTCTTCAACAATGATAATGTTCAATCAATAGCCCGATTTGCAATCACATTTGAAATATCCAGTTACCAGAAACAAACTTGGGCTATTTAAATCCTCGATCATCTTCTTGTCATTTCTTTCGTCTTCACGCAGTCGCAAGAGTCGTCGCGGCAAAACAATGCTAGAACACAAAATAGGAATGCTTACAATAATGTAGGGTTTGTTGTAATGGTATGATCGTTTGATTTGGGTTTGATCGAATGGATAATGCACGCCTCGTGTTGTGAGGGTGTTGTGTTTCACCCTCCTTCCTCTTGAAGACGCGAGACGTGGATTGGTGAAATCATGGCAGATAAACCAGAGCAGAACAAGATGCAGAATATCAATATATTTTTTGTTCGTGCGGATTTTTATTTCTGAAAACGTACCATACTGATTCCTACATCAGAATGGATTCGAAGGTGACATTATTCTGGCGACGACGCAATCTCGATCCAGTCTTCACTGATCATGCCAGAGGGGAATCGGGGATTTTGGCGAGTCAAAGGATTCCTATGTAAAATTTTTCCTGACATTTGGCGATATCCCGGTTATATTCGACCTAAAGATACGTCCATTCGACGTCCGCAAGATCGCCCGGGCGTCAAGATGATGATAAAAGAGTGTCCGAGAAGGACGAATGCAGGATCGGTTTCGTGATTCATAATGATGGGTTGTTGTCAAGCGTTTGTTATTGTATGGTATTGTACAATACCTACTGGAGAGCGTACATGGTTTACAACAAGGAACATCAGATCTATGAGAACACCACTAATCGAATTCCTCGGTCTTTTCCCCTGTTATTATTATTGCAGTGGAAGTTATTCGTAATCTTCATAGGAGAACTCTGAACCATCACATAATCATTAACTATCGCAGTCGACCCGAGCGCGGTGAGTGATATTGCTGAGTAGCAATATGGCAAATGATTCGTTCTTTTGAATGCATCACGTCTACCTCGTCTAGTCGGCTATGCTATCTTGTGGGGTTTTATTCGAACCAAGATCATGCCGAAAGAACTGTCATGTTTGAAAAGTGTCGTGCTTAGAAAAACAGTCTGCGACTACTCTTGACTAACGAGTAGACGTAGATGGCACATGGCGTGCTCTATCGATTCTTTGATTCATGATGTGCTGTCGTTCTTTTGATCAATACGCCGCAAAAAGAGATTGCATGCTAGTGTGTTGCCATTTTGTAAGTTGCGTTGTCCCTTTCTAGTGCATTCGCCTCACTCTGCATGGCTTCATCTTCCTCTCAATCATGACATTCAATTATGTCCTATTTCTTCGCGATGTTACTGCGCAACCTCCTTGACCTTAAGCAAACCGAGGACCGAGTTTTCACTCTCAAATTCAGGTTGGAATCCTAATCAAAATACTCACTCAATCTGACCTTCGGTACCACCACCGTAAGGCAACAGAGGACGCACTGCAAGATATTTCTTCGCCACAGCGAGTTTCTTAGATTATAGAATAGAACATTCGCAAATGAAATCGAATTTTCTGGGGACCTTAATCACGGTTGCCGTGATCATCAATGACGGATTTGCTTTTGTCCCTGCAACATCAAGGACCTCTGCCAGACTCAAGCGAATGAAACTTTCCAGTTCTTACCAACCCAAACATGTCCTATTCTCCACTGCTGAGCAATCAGAAACCGACACCAAAAAGAATGCAGAGGTCGGCAGCAAAGAAGACTGGCTGGAGAGTGACTTACTGGCCAAACTGGAAAACTTTCAGACAAGCACAGATGATGTCGTTCATCCAATGATGGAACCTGACATGCAACTCCTAGACGAAGACTTTGTCCTCACAACCAAGTCTGAAATAGAAAACGACCCCGCGCTAAATCTCTTGTCCTCCGAACTCTCGGTATGGAAACATTTACGAAAGAATCCTCTTCGTAGTGACGGTGGACTTCCTCTCGATATCATCCTTCAAAGAACATGGGACACAGTCGAAGACATCTGGCAACATCTAAGACGTATTCCCTTCGAGAAGGGATGGGCCGAACTTTCCAGCGAATCACAACTCACACGCAAAACCGTTGTAGTTCTGGGAAGTGGATGGGCATCCCACGCCCTACTAAAAGTGGCAGACTGTCAAAAACTACGAATCATTGTCGTATCTCCCATCAACCACTTTGTCTTCACTCCAATGCTAGCGTCTGCTTCAGTGGGGACAGTCGAATATAGAAGCATGACGGAGGCGGTCCGGGCAGCGAATCCCATGATTGATCAATACATAGAGGGGAAGGCGGTGAGCGTGGACGTAAAACAAAAGTATGTTGACGTTCAACTCAATTCGCTGTTGGATGGATTGGTCGAGGGCACTCCTCCCACGATACGATTAGATTATGATCATTTGGTAGTCTCTGTCGGGAGTCGGGTTGATGATCGTGGTGTCCCGGGCGCAGATAGAGCGCTTCGATTGAAATCATGTGATGATGCAAGGAAGTTGCGAACAGCGGTGGGAGAGTGTTTTGAGTATGCTTCGAGACCAGATTGTCGAGGAGATAGTGTGGAGAGCGTTGTCGAACGAACGAAGCGGGTAACTTTCCTGATTGTTGGGGGGTGAGTGTCGCAGGGAACACTGTCGAATTACGGTTTTTGTTTTCGTTCTTACTTTTTCCGAATGTGTTGTGATGCATGTTTATTTCCTAGCGGTCCAACCGGAGTCGAGTTAGCAGGAGAACTCCATGGTAAGCGCAGTATGGCAGAACTTTTAGGGATCTTCGTGTGTTTGACCCTTCTTTGCCTGATGAATCCTACGTGATTTCTTTTTTCAGACTTGTTTGAGGATGTAACAAGAAAGCACAAAGGAACCTATCCCAACCTCAGAGGAAATACTCGCGTTATTCTTGCTCATGGAGGACCTGATCTTGTCCCACAATTCGAACCAGCTCTTCGTCAAGAGGCACTCCGCTCAATGAAAGAGAAGGGCATTCAAGTAATGCTGAATACACGAGTAATGGAGCTCGGTGATGGATTCGCGCGTCTAAGTAGCAAAAAAGTGGATCCGACCACTGGAATTATTTTGGAGGAAAGAGAGGAAAGCATACTGCCACTTGGACTGGCGGTCTGGTGCGCGGGAACGGCTCCAGTGCCGTTTGTATCGGATCTCCTGTCACAACTTCCTCCGGAAGCACGATACTCCGATGGCCGTGTTAAAGTGGATCGTTGGATGAGAGCACCAATGGAAGACAAAAGCCTACTTGGTAGTGTAATTGTTTTGGGCGATGCTGCAGCGTTTGATGAGATGGGCGATGGAGTCTTGTTACCGGCCACAGCACAGGTTGCTGGTCAAGCTGGTGCGTATGTAGCACGGTTGCTCAGTAGAGGATTCGATTTAGAGAGCACACCTCCATTGCTGCCTTGTGTTGATCCAGAAATGCAAAATCCATGTGATGTCTTCTACGATCCGCAGCTTACTCGTTGGTTGAGATTTCGTGGCTTCGACTTTTCTCCTCCATTTCGATTCCTTAACCTGGGTATGCTAGCGTACACGGGTGGCGGTGAGGCTCTCAGTCAGGTGCAATTAGGGGATGTGCCAATATTGTCTGTTGCTGGAAGTGTCTCATACCTTCTTTGGCGGTCGGTATATCTTGTGAAACAAGTTGCAACAAGAAACCGTATATTGGTCACGTTTGATTGGTGGAAATCAAAGCTCTTTGGACGAGACATAACGAGGCTTTAATTCTGAGCTGTCAGTGACCTGTTCAACACTCTAACCTTGTTGTTGGAATTAGATAGAATTTGAAGTTCCTTTTTCAATTAAGGCTGTTTTTCATACCGATTCACCTGCAATATCTTGGGTGTTGTTTGAGGAAAATTAACTGAAAATTTGCACAATCGATTGAATTAACGCCGAATTAAAATCAACATGAGATAATTCTATGCTTCAAGTTACCAATGTTATCTAGGGTTCAATCCTGACAATTTCTTCCTTAAACCCTCAGGCCAAGATTTAACCTGACTTTGTATGCCAATATTTGAAGGAGACTTTTGTCACTTAAGGAATATCAGGGACAATCTCCTACTAAATTCTTGGGTATATCCCTCTCAATGATGACAACATCCTAAGTATTGTACAAAGTACTTAAGTAATTCTTTCACAGTAGTCTTGCTACCACAATAAGCACTGTTCTCTATTGAATGCTGACTCTGAGACTGAGGGTGTGCGCGTAGGCAGAAAAAAATCACACCCTGCAAGAATAATCAAACCTGAAAGCATCTGGCCATCACAGGGGTGTGTATTGTGATGCGTAGGCAGAAAAAAATGATCATACTAGTCATATCATACCCCACACCGGGGCTCATAGAGATGACAATCCGGACACTGCTAGAGAAGACATGTTGAGATTTGGCACAAGGGGGGTATGATTCTTGGCGTATGATATTTTTCTACTGTACAGTTGGAGTCGAACCTGTATAATCGAAGAAAAATCATACCCCCAAAATCATATACTCAAAACATATTAAGGTGTATGATTTTATGGGCAGGGTATGTTTTTTTCTGCCTACTCACACACCCTGAGCAAGGTCCTGACAATGCTTCACAGCCTACCATTTTAGCTGCATGAATCTCTTAAATGTGTTGATGGAGAGAATGCAGGTATAACAAGAAAGTTGTATGATGGGAGAGCAGGTAGGCAGCAATGAGAGAAAAAAATGAAAAATGAACTTGATCAAACACAAGAAAAGTTTGTTTGTTGAGGAAATTTATGTTCATGAACAATGTCATACCCCTTGTTGTTGGAATTGGAAGACAGAGGACAGGCCAAGTAAGAGCACAAAACATTCCAGTAGAAGCACCAAAACCCAAAGTAGGCAAAGAACAGATACTGGCCGGATGTCTTGGGCTTGAATGTGTAACAGCTACCTACACATGAGGGTATATATACCTATCTAATGTCTTCATAGATACTTCACTTAGTCCTGCTAGAGTTGCACAAATTTTGTAGCGCACAGAAATAGAGTAATCAAAACTTTACTCTAGCCAAAAGTTGCTCTCTTAGCAGTGACCCAAAATTACTCTGTGTAATGTATTTTGTATTGCCAATGTATTTCTTTCAGTCCATAGGAACTCCCCTGATGTGATCCATGGTTATGATCAGGAAAAACTTTTAACTTCAGATTGATCCACTTGGCATCACATTGGTATGATGATTAAGGGAATGCATAAAATATCTCAAGGCCCCAAGTTAGTCATATCTGAGATAGGGACTTTTTGGGTCAAATAAGGGGCCCTTGTCATGAATATGACCATGGAGGCAACATACAGGTCAAAATTTGACATCTTGTATTCCAAAATTGACACGGCTGGTATTCTTTTGTGCATAATTGTGAGAGTTAAGGTCTTTGCAATGGGTAAGGACTTTTTAATTTAGCCGGAAGGTCACAAGAGAGGTGTAATAAGGGTGAGAAGGGTGCCTTAACATTGGGTCTGAAAAACTTAATGCTAGTCCCTTCTTGTGATTCCACTTACACCTTTTTGAACCACCACTATGTCTGTCACCACAACAAGACATATCCAGTTGACTCAAAATTCTTCGATCAATATGAAAATGGGAAGTTATTATGATCATACAGAACTGCCTGGGTTCAACATCAAGTTGTTGTTTAGACATCCTGATGACACTAAATAAAAACAAGATTTTCAACCGGAACAATGGAATTGGTTTCATTGAAAATGGGTAGTGAATGATGACATCATTTTCCCAGATGATGCCATGTCAATGGTCAGACATCCTTCAGCCTGCTGTACTGGTTTATGTGCATTTGACTAAACAGTTTACTGCATCCCCCTCTAGATAATATGGCTCCAGATTCCAGTCTCTTTGTGATACATTGTAACTCAATTGACAAACATTTCCATGCTTAACACCTGCAAATAAGATCCAACCAACGTCAGTAACATCAAGTTGTTGTTTAGACATCCTGATGACACTAAATAAAAACAAGATTTTCAACTGGAAAAATGGAATTGGTTTCATTGAAAATGGGTAGTGAATGATGACATCATTTTGTTATTTACCCTGTCTTAAATCCCAGATGATGTCATGTCAATGGTCAGACATCCTTCAACCTGTTGTACTGGTTTATCTGCGTTTGACTACACAGTTTACGGCGTCTCCCCTTCTAGATAATATGGCCCCAGATTCCAGCCGCCAATATATCTCTATTTTCTCTCTGTGATACAGTGTAACTCAATTGACAAACATTTCCATGCTTAACGCCTGCAAATAAGATCCAACCAACTTCAGTATGCCTTTGTTGGATCAGTGTACTTCTGGTATACCTTGTGAATCTTTTCAAGCACCCCTTCATCTAACTTGACATCATAAGCCTTAATGTTTTCATCTAATTGACGCAAAGTTGTTGCCCCGATAATTGTCGAACATACGTGTTCCCTGTGATAACACCAACTCAATGCCATGGTAGCAGGGGACAACCCTGCTTCTCTCGCCATTTGGATGTACGCATCTACAGCAGCCTCATTCTGGCTGTCACGATACCGCGCCATGAATCCCGGAAAAAGATTCATGCGTGCATTGGGTGATACAGTGGAGTCTTTGGAGTATTTCCCAGTTAGGACCCCTCCTGCTAACGGACTGTATGGAAGGAGAGAGACATTGTGATGATAGCATACCTCGGTGAGTCCGGCCTCGTAGTTTTTTCGGTCTACTAACGAATATCCATTTTGGATGGAGACAATACGTGGGTACAACTCTGGAGAATGCTTCGCCATTTCCACCATAGAGCACACGCCATATGGTGTCTCGTTTGACACACCAATGTAACGGACTTTGCCGGCATCGATGACCTCTTTCAGTGTGGATAGCTGTTCTTCGAACGAGACTCCCTCTTTCCCTTCTAACTCTGAAATACTGAAATCGCGTTGCCCAAATAAGCCTCCCGTGTATCTATCTGGCCAATGAATTTGCAATAAATCAATGTAGTCTACGCCCAATCGTGACAAAGATGCATCGACACTTTCTAGTATCTGCTTTCGATTGACTTCTGTAGAAGAGCCGTCTTTTCGGAGCCATTTGATACGATCTGATCGGCCAGCGACTTTGGTCGCGAGAATGACATCAGAGCGGGGACGGGTTTTGAGAAATTTGGCTACTGCTTCATCCGTTTTGCCAGCTGTTTCTGGTTTGGTTGGAACTGGTTCGGAAGTTAGAGGTGGTAAGATATAAACGCCGTTAGAACATGAGATGAGAGAAAACTTTGTGGCAGTCCTCCAGTGTCAGGGTAATATTAAATCACCAACTCACCTGGGTACATTTCTGCAGTATCCTGTATTATTGATCAAGCAATCAACGAAAAAAAAGGGTGCAAGACGACTTAGTTTACGATAACAGGATAACAACATGGCCTCTATGTTAACTGCTCTCACCAAAAAATTGATCCCATACTCATCCCATGCTCTACTAAGCTGTTCTACACCTTCATCGATTGTATTTTGCTGTCGTCATTTCAATAAATGAAAAAGCCTCCTCGTAAGAAATGATATGTCTACATTGATGAATGATGATGTCACCACGAACACAGAAAACATCGTACTCACTTCCCCAAAAGTCATAGTCCCCATACAAACTTTCGAAACCAACAAGTCCGAAGTCCCAACCTTGACGTAATCCATCCCATTTTTTAATCCTGGCACAGCTCGATTCTCTATGATCGACCGTGATGATATAGTGGACAGGGCAGAACAGAGTAGCGGGAGGAGAATAGTAGTGTGAGAGATGAGCAATGCTACTCTTAGCGGGTGCTTATTGAGGATGGTCATGGCGTTCGAGTGGAAGGCCTCACGTTGCGATGTCGGTTTCGTTAGGTTTCAATTGAGCGATCAGTTAGTTGATGTCGTACAGGATTTTGTGTGCTCTGAGATAGAGTCTCAGACTACGGTGTAATTATAGTTGCATTGCGATTGTACGGTACACTGTATGTACAAGGTGCCATAGCAATAACAGCAGTTGGACGATGAGTCATCGTAGAATTCTCGTAGAATCGCCAACCCAATTTTGATCTTGTCTTATATTATTGCAATCAACAAAGGAGATATCATTCAATTTCCCGCGATTTCATCTGCCATGATACAAATCTAGTATTATCAAGATTTTTTCAATATCTTAGTTGTGTTGGAAACTGAGCCGCTTTTCTCCTTCTTCTTCTTCTTCTTCTCCTCCTTCTTCTCCTTCTCCTTCAGTGAGACAGTTTTTCACTTTTTGCCAAACAGGTACTTAACAAAAATTTGATGCAAACTTACCTGTAAATAATTTATTTTTCGGCTCGACTTAAATGGGTAGTCATGATGTTTTAATCTCTATCTACCTTTAAAATTATATCTTTGTGAATAGCTTAAAGAACAGCCCTATAACATATCGGTCCGTCTTCCCCACCCATTGAATTCAATTAAAACAACTGATTTCAATGCCAGTTGCCCGTAGTGGCCAATTGGTCAAAAATTGAAATCATGTTGGGGAGGCAATACAGTTGTGTTCGCAATGATCTAATGAGTGGTGAAACGAGTTGGTACAGTTATGGTACCATTCCCCAATCAGTTATGAAGTTCTGTTGAAGGCACTAAGTTTGATTTTAAAAATTTTGACAGTTGTAACACAAAAGTTTTTTATCGCCATTTTTAAATTTACGTAGGAATTAGTGAAAATGGTACCAGACCTCTACCTCCATTTTTGATGCCACTTCCACAAAACCACCATGGCCCGAGGAAAGAAGAGGATTGGTGTCAGAGCGCAGTGCTCTGTCCTCATCAAGAGGTTGCATCCTCAGAACCTCATCGCAGAGTACCACCTGAACTACAGTGCCAACAAATGGCTTCACGATGTCGTAGTGGTACGACAATCATCGGTAACTCGTCGCGGCAACCAGTTCATTGCGATTTTCGTCACCCATCCATCCTTCCAGGGCAGTGACGCGATCCATGTCGCTAAGCGCTTTTGTGTGGTGAAACAAGAAGGGGATCCTCAAGAGTTCTTTGACGATGATCACATGGAGGAGGAAGTGGCAATAGATGATGACGGGAACTTTGTTCCCGAGATCAATCCGGAAGTGTTCACTGCTTCAAATCGTGCAGAGGATATTGCCTTGCTTCGGAATCAAGGCTACGATGTCAACGATGACAACGAGCCTGCTCCGGAAAATGTTCCGGATGCTACAACCCTTCCTCCACTCGACAATGCAGGGCTATTTGAAGGCCAGCGCTGGGGTGTGGATCACCATGTAGATCCAATGGAACTTCACGGATCCAAGAGAACTCCGCATTTTAATGAGTTCGATCCATCAAGATCTGTCTCCTTGTCCATCTTTTTGAAACTGTTCCCATGGAAATGGCTCCGTATTGTTGTTATTTCCCAGACAAACAAGATTCTGGATCAGGAGTTGAGCTGGGGAGAACTGCTCCGATACTTGGGGCTTTGGTTCCTAATGTCTTCTGTTGGAGGCGGGTACAAAAAGACAGACTTTTGGAGTACCCTCCCATTCGACGAGAGGACAAACCCCTATAACTTCCGCAAATACATGAGCCTGAAGAGGTTCGATGCCATCACGGCAGCACTTTCTTTCATGGATGCAAGTAAGCCCACCTACAGGGACAAGTTTTGGGAGGTTCGACAGTTGATTGTCGAATGGAACAAGAATATGGCTGAGGCATTTTCTCCGAGTTGGATTCTTTGCCTCGACGAATCAATGTTGATTTGGCACAGCCGTTGGACTTGCCCTGGGTGGGTGTTTTGTCCTCGCAAACCCCATCCCTTTGGAAATGAATACCACTCTGCTTGTTGTGGTATGTCGGGGTTGATGTTCTCGGTGGAACTAGTTGAAGGCAAAGACCAGCCTGTCGATCTTGGTCCACCGGAGTATGAAGCTGGCATTGGAAAGACAGGAGGATTGCTCTTGCGGATGTTAAAGAGCTGCTTCCATACCGGAAGGTACGTTGTATTGGATTCAGGCTTTTGTGTTTTGAAAGCTCTTGTTGCTTTGCATGAGAAGGGGATTTATGCTGGGGCCTTGATAAAGAAACGTCGATACTGGCCGGCATTGGTTCCTGGAAAGGCCATGGATGAAAGATTCGCAGGGAAGAGCCCAGGTGAGTGTGAGGCAATCACTGGTACATTGAATGCCTCACCTTACTTTATTTGAGGCATGAAGGAGCCTGACTACGTCATGAAGATCATGGCAACTGGCGGAGAGTTGGCGGAGGATGAGACTTGCAGGGTCACATATCGTGGTTCGGGCGATGATAGAACTACCTTCCACTACAAGAAGCCCTTCGATTGGCACTTTAGGTATCGGCATGCTGTTGACGACCATAACAATTTATGCCATGCTCTGCCTTCTCTGGAGGATACCTGGGTGACACAGAGGTGGGAGATCCGTGTATTTGCTTTCTTCTTGGCTATTACCGAGGTCAACACGTACCTCTCATGCAAATATTTTGTCTTGCTGGGTGTTTTGGAGAGGATTCCTACGCTTGTTGAGTTTCGTCAGAAGTTCAGTTGGGCCCTAATCGACAAGCAGTGGATCAGTTCCAGTGAAACTGTGGATGAGGATGATATGGACATGGTTGGGGAGGTACATGGACTGGTTACGGTGCCTCCACATGCCAGAATTTATCGCAACCAGAAATGGGTATGTGATGCTACTTCGAGGTACCAACAATACATTTGCAGGGCAGGGAAGTGCAAAAAACAGGTTAGAACCTGTTGTAGGTGTACCATGGGACATTGGCTGTGCAATGAGCACCTCCTAGATCATGTTGCAAAGCGTTCGAAAATGGGGTAAATGGAGTGACATTGAATTCAATAATTGGTTGTGTTTGTAACTTGAAGTTGATGTAGCACGTAATTTGACTAGGTTCTACTTAAGCAACTACCAAGTATGACCGCATTTTTGGAATCTACCCAAAATTTCCAGTTCATTTGTAATGTCAGATTCTGCATAGCACTACTTTTTCATATAAATGACCCTACTCAAAGTCGACATTGAATTCAATTAATTACTAGGTTTACGGACCGATATAACATTTTTTTCAAGAATGTTTCTGTAAACTTGAAGGGAACATTAACCCTCCGAGCTATACTTCTGCAAAAACAAGCAGTAGTATAGCTACTTCTGCTAAAACGAGCAGTAGTATAGCCCGTTGTGTGAAATCTCCGTGTTCACGTATTTGCCATGTCAATCTGAGCACACCGTTGAATTCCTCGCGAAAAAACACTCTAGACAAACCCCCATAACCACTCATAGTCATTTTCATCGCTATTCGATGAAGCATGTTGTCCAAAGACACTGTCCTTTTCTGTCGAGATCCGTGTGCACAGACATTTTTAGGTACCTCTCTAGTTAGTAAAGGTACTATGGAGTATAGTCACTACTCCATGCTTGATAAATAATTATCGTAGAAAAAATAAATTTAGTTCCCTTAACCCCCAGCTTACATGCGCTCCTTTCTGCGCTCACGTGAGCACATCCTCATAAAATAACCTTAAAACCCATATACTTCTGCAAAACTAGCAAAAGTACAGCATATACTTCTATTTTTTAAGCAGTAGTATAGAGATTTAAGACGAATCTCGCTTGCAGGGTTAAAGTGTCACAAAACATTTTAATCATACAATACTGGTTCTGTAAACTTGAAGGGAATGTTATCATGTCACAAAAGAGTGTCAAACAAGAATGATTTCGCTAACTAAAAGGGAACCTTCGTAAACTACTTTATAATAGTGTATTATATCTTACACTTCAAAAATGGGCGCGAGCGCAAGCGCGGCGCATGCAAAGCGAGCGAGGCGCAAGCGCCCATTTGCAACTGCTACATATTAATTAAGCGTAGACAAGCAACTGTGGCATACTACAACATGCTACTTTATTTTAAAAGTATGTCTCCCTCTGTCTCTACAAATCGCATTCTGTCTAGCTTGCTACAAAAAATCTTGCAGTGGCTGTTGGTAATTTTGCCTGATTTTGCTGAGTCCAGGAATCGGACTAACCCATGCTCAATATCATAGATGACGTCACGATTTTTACCTAGCCATCATAGAAAGAATATATGATCCCAATCTAAAAAAATCCGTGACACGTAGTCATCACGCAGTATCGATCGATTTTTTCAATATCATAGATTCGTTCTATGACATTTCACAATCCGATTTCGGGCCACACTGCGCCCCATGATTAGGCCTTTTAATGCTACGTATCATACAAATTAACCCCCTTACGATACATTTTAAGGTATTGTACATAAAAAATAAGTACTATATTAATGGGCCTTTGAGCTTTACCTTCTAGTGTCACCTCCCCCATGCCCCCCAACCAATACACACTATAGTATGGAGTCTTAACTAATAATTGTTTTTAACACTAGTTTGGTTGGACATGGCCATAAGGGTCCATTTGAACAACAATTCCTGTTGCTATCAGAGAACCCTCAATTTTGTACATGGTACACATATCATGTGTGACATATTTATGAGTTTGCTTGCAAAACACTTGTAAAATAAGGTGCATATATGTGTAATATAACTAGAATCTGAAAAATGTCATATATTTCGAAAATTCATTCCAATATGCAGTGGCATTACATATTACAATACAAACATAAAATTTAATAAGAATCACAACCTTAATTCCTTTTGAAGTTGCTACTTTGAAAGTTGGGACAACACATGAAACCTCATTAAGCAAGACATCTTCCTGTCATCCTCTGCTTTGTACAAAGATGTACAGAGCAGGTAGAACAGTGCCAACTAGTTCTTGGAGGCTTATTGATTTTTGATTAGAGTAACTGCAGCCTTAATGCACTACATTTATGGAGGATGTGTGTGGCTGCTAATGGATTGAGCAACAATTTTTAGCATTATTTCATGTTCGTTAATGAAAATTTCCTTTGATCAACCATTTTGAATAGTAACTTATTGTTTCTTCTTGTTTTCGTACGGGTTGTCATACCCATACACTTTGAGGAATACCATGGATCATCAATAAGGCACAGTCAGCGATGTTCCAATAATGATTGTGTATTGCTCATTCATTGTAGTGCACACATATCTTGTGATGATACTGTATTTTATACACAAATACCCTCTTGTTATTCAATTAGTATGACTCATTCTTACACACTGCAATAGATATTCATTTTACTATGCTGCACTTATATCTTTGGTTGCTCATCTTTCATCTTCTTCATGTTCACAACTGGGTAAGTCAGTTGATTGTACCACATGTAGATTTCAGGTGACTAACTCTATTTTTCAATCGATGCATCCTTTGTCGTCATTACAGATGATAGCAATTGCAATAGGTTTTTTTAAATATTGATGAGCATAGTTGCCAAATTTCCTTCTAAAATGGTAGCAATAAGGGTAAGGTCAATGTTGAAAGATGATACATGCCGCCAGACTCTCACATAGTGCAACTTTGTTTTTGGGCATACTCAAAAACTTGACTAACAATACAGAATTGATACAAAACTCATCTAGAATAATTTCAGAGTATCTCTTATCTCTTTGTATAGTCCATGTTTTCATTGTCAATTACATCATTGATGCAACTGTGTGCCAAAGGGATGGAGAGAAAGAGGAAAGTTGCTTCTGTGATTGCTATCAGTAGGCAGACCAAATGGCCGGATTCAAAGTCAAAGGTTGTGCAAATGAACTATTTGGGGAGATATTTGGTGATCTTCCCACATAATTGGACAAGTTGGATTAGCCGGAAGGGTTTTTCATGTCTGTGAGAGGTGGGCATGTACCGGTATTTATCATAGTGTTGTTCAGTTGTGTGTGTTGTGAGCTCCTTACTCTTGGTAACAGGTGGGCTCACAGGATTTTCTCATCATCTGGAGGCTTTAGTAATGGGGTAAATGATGTAATGGTTCCAATAGTAGTCTTGTTCCAGTCTTGTGAAAATTGACTGTGTTGTGTGCTTGCAGTGTTTCAAGTAAATTTTCAGTCATGGAGAAATATTTTGTTGTACAAAATAACTAGGTAATTGTTAGACCTTGTTCAAGGTATTATTTTTGTTGTAATTTATTTATTGAAAATGTCGTAAATATAGGAAATATCTTAAGATATTTCATATTGCGCGAACAGTAGTATGACCTATGAGTTCGATCACGGTTCATCATTATTATTAACAATCACATCGCTCGGAATTGTATAGGTAATTCATCATAGAATCGTTCTATGATATTGACGACCGGTAATAATTATTAATCTTGTGTGCTTGCGTCGGACACATCAATCATTTCGGTATAACACGTCTAGTAGAGGGAATCGTGACAAAAAATATGGTCTGTCCGTCTCATGAGCATCCTTGGACGATCGCCTTCACGTGGAACTACTTCTTGTCTTTTCATAGTGGATAGTTACGGGACACAAGTTAAAATATGATACCGTTAAAGGTTAAAAGATTTTGTAGATAATAATTTGCATCAAGTAACTCAAAGAAAGGTATGGTACACGAATAAGACTCACCATTGAGATTGTGGACCGTGCAGGTGCCACCCACCCTCCTACACATCGTCTCCTCCCACAAGCCTCTGTAGGACAACTAATAACGCCGCAAGAAACCAAAGCCAAGGCAGTCAAGCACCACACCGAGTTTATCGTGCAACACTTCACCATGGCGTCTCTACCACCAGCACTTGACTTCCCTAAAACCGAAGAAGTAATCTGTGCCAAATGGGCTGAAGAAAACACGTTCAAAAAGCAGGATGAGTTGGCGTTGGAGCGGGGCGATGAGGTGCGTGTCCCTCTTCGGTGCTTCATGTTACTTCTGTGTGTGCTGTATCTTGTTTGCCGAACGGCCAAGCCCCGGTCCCGTTGATGCATCGTCGTCTCGTACTGGATTGATGAACAATTGACAAGGAAAACTTGTGTGTGTTCTGAACAACAGCTTGAGTGAACCCCCACAGCTGAATATTGCTGCCATCTTTTTCGTCACTGACGCACAATTCGAAACCATAATCAACAAAACCAACAACAACGATAACCACGCACACTGACAGGAATACACGTTCTACGACGGCCCGCCCTTCGCCACAGGCCTCCCCCACTACGGCCACATCCTCGCCGGCACCATCAAAGACGTCGTAACGCGCTACGCCTGCCAAACTTCCCACCGCGTGTCCCGTCGCGCGGGCTGGGATTGCCACGGGCTGCCCGTGGAGTATGAAATCGATCAGAAGCTAAACATCACGCACCGTGATCAGGTATTGGCCATGGGGGTGGATAAGTACAATGAAACCTGTCGGGGGATCGTCACCAGGTATACCAAGGAGTGGGAGAGGACTGTCACGCGATTGGGTCGATGGATTGACTTTCAGAATGATTATAAAACGATGGATGTCACCTTTATGGAGAGTGTGTGGTGGGTGTTTCGGCAGTTGTTTGATAAGGGGTTGGTGTACCAGGGATACAAGGTCATGCCTTATAGTACTGCTTGTGGGACCCCCTTGAGTAATTTTGAGGCGGGCTTGAATTACAAGGATGTACGCGATCCTGCCGTCGTGGTTCATTTCCCCTTGGTGGAGGACGAAAATGTCAGTTTTGTGGCATGGACTACCACTCCGTGGACGTTGCCCAGCAATATTGCGCTATGCGTGCACCCCGCACTGGAATATGTCAAGATACTTGATAAAAAGGCCAACCGCAGGTTCATCCTTGCCAAATCCAGATTGCCTCAGTTGTTCCCCATCATGAACAACAAGAAGAAATGGAAGCCTGCCATGGCGGATGAATTATACGACATCGAAGCCACATACGTTGGGCAAGACCTCGTGGGGAAGAAGTATCAACCCATCTTCACTTATTTCGCCGACACGCCCCAGTCTCATCAATACTTTCGCATCTTATCCGACAATTACGTGACCGATGATGCGGGAACAGGAATCGTGCATCAAGCCCCTGCCTTTGGAGAGGACGATTATCGCGTTTGTCTTGCTCATGGAGTTATCGAAAAGGGGAAGGAGTTACCCTGTCCTGTCGATAGCAATGGGAACTTCACCGAAGAGGTGCCGGAGGTGAAGGGTCTCCATGTCAAGAAGGCGGATGACACTTTGATTGGACTGTTGAAGGAGGCGGGGAGGTTGGTTCAGAAAGATAATTTGGATCACTCTTATCCCTTTTGTTGGAGGTCTGATGTGAGTACTACGTTCCAGAGGCTCGCCTTTTTTCCTGTTTGGGTGGGCAATCGCTGCTTACTAACCATGATGTCTCTCGGCTGATGTTCCTTCCTCGCAGACCCCTTTGATCTACAAAGCCGTACCTTCTTGGTTCGTCAAAGTTGAAGAAATCCGTGACAAAATCGTCGCCAACAATAAAAAGACCTACTGGGTTCCTAACTCCGTCAAGGAAGGTCGTTTCCACTCCTGGCTTACCGATGCACGTGATTGGGCCGTCAGTCGAAATAGGTTTTGGGGTACGCCCATCCCTATTTGGACCAATGACGATATGAGTGAGGTGATTTGTGTTGGAAGTGTGGATGAGCTGGCTGAATTGAGTGGAGTGAGGGTTACAGATTTGCACAAGGATGTGGTGGATAATGTTACGATTCCGTCGAAGAAAAATCCTGGTGAGGTGCTCCGACGTGTTGATGAAGTGTTTGATTGTTGGTTTGAGAGTGGCAGCATGCCGTATGCACAAGTGCACTATCCGTTTGAAAATAAGGAAAAGTTTGAGAATGGATTCCCCGCCGATTTTATTGCGGAGGGCTTAGACCAGACACGTGGTTGGTTTTATACCCTGATGGTCCTTTCGACGGCCTTGTTTGATCAGCCTGCATTCAAAAACTTAATTGTCAACGGATTGGTGTTGGCGTCGGATGGCAAGAAGATGTCCAAACGTTTGAAGAACTATCCTGATCCCAATGATGTGATTAATAAGTATGGTGCAGATGCGTTGAGGATGTATCTCATCAACTCCCCTGTGGTGAGAGCTGAAAGTCTCAAGTTTCAGGAAGCTGGAGTTTTGGGTGTCGTGAAGGAAGTCTTCTTGCCCCTTTACAATGCCTTCCGTTTTTTTGTTCAGAACATGGAGCGATGGGAAGCTAAGTCTGGTTGCAGTTTTGTCCCATGTAAAGAGAAAGTCCAATCGACAAGTAATCCCACTGACGTCTGGGTCTCTGCTGCCACGCAGGGTCTAATCAAATTCGTTCACGAGGAGATGAGAGCTTACCGTCTCTACACCGTCATGCCAGCATTGGTTAGTTTCGTGACCCAACTCACTAACTGGTACGTCCGACTCAACAGAGATCGTCTCAAGGGGTTGGAAGGGGGAGAATCCGAATCTGAGACTGGCTTGCAAGTCCTCTACGATGTTCTGTTGGACGTTACCATTTTAATGGCACCATTCACACCGTTCATCACCGAGTATTTCTACCAGCATCTCCGCAAGATGCAGCCTTCCTATGCTGAAGCAGCGAATGGAGGAGGTTCATCCAATCCTGTCTTGCCTGGTAAAAGTGACTCGGTACACTACCTCACCCTTCCTGCCTATAACGAGAGACGTCTCAACCAAGATGCCGTCGAGGCCATGGCAGCTTTGCAAGTTATTGTCGAAAATGGGAGGAATGTGCGCGAAAAACGTAATATCTCTCTTCGTACACCGGTGAAGTGTGTTACAGTTGTCCTTCGGAATCCCTCAATTAATGTGGTGGAGATTATCAATGGTCCATTGAAAGGATACATATTATCAGAGTTGAATGCCTGGGATTTGGTTATTGTTCCGAAGGAAGATGAACACAACTGGGTTACTTTGGCGTTGACTCCGAACTTTACGATTTTAGGAAAGAAGCTTGGACCGAAGATGAAGGCGTTCAAGTCTTTTGTAACGGAATTGTCACATGCGGTGAGTGGCATGTGCTAGCATGTTTGGCATTGATTTCATCAAAAGATCCCATTTTTATTGGTTTTGATTGTTGTTTTGATGTAGGATGCGGTTGCTACTCTTGAGAAAGGAGAGCTGGACTTTGAGGGATTGAGCATTAATACCAAAGAAGAACTCATCTCAAAGCTTTCATTCTCAAAAGAGGGGGATCATTGGGAATCTTCGTCCACACAAGAGGGTGATGTGGTCGTTGCTGTCGACTGTACTCAAGACGAAGCCATCCTCTCCGCGGGACGATCACGCGAACTCATCAATGCAATCCAGCAATTGCGAAAGGCGGCCGGGTTGGATTTGAGTGATCAAGTAGAAGTTTTCTTCGAAGAGATGCCTGGAATGAACACGATAGAGAGTGCCGTGTCGGCCAATGTCAATTTGTTTGAGGCCAAGTTTCGGGGCGCAGTGCCTGTTGCGAAGAGGTACGCCCCCAGTTGGAGTGTGGCACTTCGCAGTGACACTGTGGAAATCGGCGGTGCAAAAGTTGATGTTTCCATCTGTCGACCTGCAGTGGCTGGGAAAGACGGATTGGGTGATGAGGTCCAGTACTTCCTCTCGACGCTTGAGCCATCCGATGTTGTTGGGAAAGAAAGCCTTACTTTCTCCGTTGATGGTAGAGAAATCACTATTACCCAGGGCCAAGATTTCTGGGTTAACACTATTGCAAAGTTGAGGTTGACCAAAGCTGTTCCATGGGTGTGATAGATGCAAGAAATGTCGAATTTCTAGTCTACGTTGGCTTGGAGTTGCCTATAGGTTCAGTGGGTCCTTAGTGAAACATGTGTCAACTCGATCTAAGAACGATTAAGAACCCAAATAAGTAAGAAAGACTTCTCTATCTACCATATGAAAGGATGGCTATAATTTTAATAACTGTCTACTGCTGTGTCAAACATTGAAGTTACCCAAAGACGCTACTTGATCAGTACATGCCTCCATTTGGCATCATGCCAGGGTTAAGCATTCCTCCATTGGGCATCATACCCGGTGGCATCTGCTGAGGCATACCAGCAGCATTCGCAAAGCCACTCATGTCAATCCCACCACCTTGTGGCATTCCCATTCCAGGCATGCCAATGCCAACTCCATTCTCAATCATGAGCATGTTGTTGAAACCACCTAGCTGACCATATGTTTGGGCCACTTCATCAACATTATCTTGCTCCTTGGGAGGCTTAGTGCGATCCTCGAGAGCACGGAGACGGTCATACGTTTGGCGCATGTTTTGGATCAAAAATGGCATGATGAAGTGTTGGTATCCATTGAGCCAACCCAGTTCAAGTGCAACATCCGGACGCACATGAGAGAAGCACGTGTACAGTGTGGCACAGAAGCATTCTTTCTCTGACGTTTCGCAGAAGAAACGGAGTAGATTTTCGATGATTTCAGCGTCTGCAGATTCATTGGCAGTGTCAATGCAGTCTTTCCACATACGATCATTCTTCGACAATTCAATTGATTGAGACCATTTACTGTTGCATCGGTAAACATAGGCAGAGATACGACGGAACTCCAAAAGTTCATGGGTGGCAAGTTTTGAAGCCAACGCAATCATATTGAAGTTCTTGAATTTGTCTATTGACTTTCGCAACGACTCATAATCCTCATCTTCAACGTAGAGCTAGCGTCAAAACGATGGAGCAACGAGTGAGATAACTGCGTATAAACAACACACTAACCAACATGACGATAATTTTCTCACCTCGTTGAGAGCTTCGTTGACTGCACTGAGATTCGACTTTTGAACTGCCTTCATGTAGGCTTGTCCAATTTGCAATGCCCAGTCCCCTGTGCGGCGCAGCTGGTTTACAACCCTTGAGTGGTCAACGAAATCTTCAAGAACTTCCATCAACCTTGTGAACAGCATGGGGTGCATAGTTAGGTAGAAGTTCACTGCCTTGTACATGATTTCAGCATTGCGAACCTTCACGATAGAATCCAAGAACAGATCATTGTCAAATGCAGGGGCACGTTCGGACATAACCTTGACGGCATTGTCGTATTGTTTGTCGGCCATGTACAGATAAACAGCAGGAGCCCATAGGCGAGCTCGTTCGCAGGCACGAACAACCTTGGACACATTTAGTTTACTGAAAAACACCTTACAGTGCTCCATGACCTTCTCTGGTACATGTTTAGTGTACAGAATGCCAAGCTCAGTGAAGATTCCGATGTGGGCGTCTTCCAAGCCAAGACCTTGCTCGAAGAGTGAAATGAGATGATCAAAGTGGCCCAGGTCTGAGTAGTAGGTGACAACCTCATCCAAGTGGTCAGGATACTTGATTACCTCAAGTCCGCACGTGGAAGCCAGCCTAAACTCATGGGCACGAAGGCATGCAAAGCAAACTTGCTTCCAGGTGGACACATTGTTTGCCTTCGTGGCTGCAGCCACTGCCTCTCGGTATTCCTCCAAGTGAATGTGGCAGAGTGCAAGCTTCGAGTTGTTATTGATATTCGTAAAGAGAATTTTAGCAGCATTGTAAAGACCCTCTGAGAAACATCTATCACCAATGTTCTGAATATTTGCAACATTGGGTCCATTCACAAACACTTCAAGATCAGTCAAATTGTTCGTTTTGGCATATGCATAAATGAGTTCGGTATCCAACAAATTCTCTTGAAGACTTTTCCGGGCCATCTTGAGGTATGGAATGAGCTCGGCAAAAATCTCAGCTTCAGTGGCTTCCGCACACATTTTAACATACTCGCTAGGATCCTCTGCGTTGATGAAACTTATGATAGCATCAGCAGCCATCTTTTCTTCCAATTGAGATTTAGCAAGTTTGGACCAAACAGGCTTTTCGTCCACTTGAGTGGCATAGCCTTTCGCACGATCCAGATCCTTCATGTAGTCAACAAGCACACCGATGGCAAGGACTTGCATCTCAACCTGCTCCTCCTTGTCCTGCGTGAATTCAGGCTTGGCAAACTTGTTATAAATACTGTAAGCCTCTTCGTAGAGCATGTGACTCTCTGAAACGCAAATGAGTGCTATATCCTTGGCATCAAAGTTATCCAACTGGTCGATGTAAGACGCAACACGAGAGTGATCGGCGCGGATGGCAGTGAGGATGAGCAAGTTCTGAAGATTTTTGTTGTCAGAAAAGTCTGATCCTTGTAAGATGATGCGTTCAAGAAGAGTGATGAGCTCGCCGGGGAGATCCGCGGCCATGAAAGCCTTCACAGTGCAAGAAACTTCATCAGCAGAGGTACTCTCAGGAAGGGCCCACTCCACAACTTGATCGATGAGCTGTCTGCGCTGCGTCTCCTTTTCCATTGCGGCTTCATCACCAGACTCATCTTTTGTGAGAACCTTGCTCCACAACTCCAAGTCCTGACGCTCGACAAGATACCTGGCAAGGTCCCGATACAGCCCATGAGTGAAACTAATCTTAATCAATTGTTCGTCGCACTCTCCCGCACCCTTCTTGTACGCCACAAAAGCAAGAGAGGGATCCAGACTCTCACAGAATGGGCCAAGGACCTTAGGCTCATAAAACATGTTGTTTGTCAAGAACGCTTTGGGGTCCTTGTTCATCTGAATGTAAATCTTACCAAGGGCATTGTGTGTCCCGGGCTCTGTGCTACCCGTTGCGACACGAGCTTCAAGCCAAGGCTGAAGCATCCGAAGGCGGTTGCGAGTTTCGGCAATTTCAACCATGTCATCAACAGGACAAGCAGTGCCAACAGCCATCAGGATGCGCTTAATAAAGTCTTGGTTGGCTCCAAGATCAAACAGCTTTCCAACCACCTGTGGCGTTTTGGCGGGGGAGACTTTGGTGACATAAACCTCGACATATTGCAGCAGACTATTCAAGTACAAATACTCCGTGAGCTCATCCACGAAATCGAATCTGTCGCACACATGGATAAGAGGTCGGGGATCCGGAAGTTTTGCATTCTTAAGATAGTCCTTGACTTCCTCTGGGTTGTAAATGTTGGAATCCCGGCATACACGCTCGGCCTCCTTGAACTGCCCAAGCATACACGCCGATTGAATGTATTTCATATGAACAACTGGATCTTCAGAGAAATTCACAACTGCACCAAGGAAATAGTAGAGTCCCTCTGTGGCCCTGTGACTCTCGAACACTTTGACAAGCTCTGCAGCGCCGAGTTCTTCGTGGTACTTCTTCGCCACTTCAACGCACACCTGCATGTTTGCGGGGCCTCGGGACATCATGTCCTTCAAAAGAGCGAGACTTTGCTCCTGATTCAACTTGCTAAAGTAGGTGACTACGAACTCAGGATTCATTTGATGGCTGTTCTTGAATACTCGTTTGATGTCATTAATATCAGTGTAATGCTCGGCAGCGCGTTGCCACATGCCAGCCCGCTCACATAGTTTTCCAACATGAGCTCTATCATAATGCGTCAAAATACCATTCTGCATAATGGCATCTGCAACTTGAGGTGCCCCTCCAATAAGGTTGATCTCGAGCAATTTTGTTTGGAGGTACGCATGCTCCTGCTTGTTGTCTTTGAGAGCCTCGAGCAAGAAGGCGGTTGTCTCTTGCACCCTGTTCGAAGACAGGAATGCTTCCGCCGTAGCCTGAATGTCGATTAGAGGTCCTCCCTCAACATTGACCAAGCCTTTCGCCAAATCCAACGCTCCTTGAGGGTTGTTGAACAGAAGTTGACTGAGCATCGACGAATAATCCATAGTATATCCGACCGAAGTCGAATAGGGAACAATTTTGTCATATTCCCCGCGTTGCACAAAGCATTGAATTGCTTTGGCATGACACTCGCTTCTCAAGTACACACTCAGCGCCATGGCTGTGTCGTGCGGCATAATCAAATCTCCTAACGCCTCCGAACAGTGAAGCTTATCATCCTTCAACCACTTCTCCATCAGCTGCGGTCTTCCCTGCTGCAACACGGGCTTGGCTAATTCAATACTCTCTTGCTCATTCAACTTAACGTTCTCCAACAAAGTCGAAAAGTACTGAAACACTGGCTGAGGAGCTCCAGGCTGAGCCGGTATCTGCTGAAACCTCGCAATAGTCTGAGGAGTGCGCAACGCCGACCCACTGTTTGCCACCAAGACAGCAGCCTCCTTGACTTGCCCCGCAGAAATGAGCCTCTCAAACTCTTGGGTATATAAATGCTCCGCTCCTGGAAGCCCCAAACGCCCAGCCACCTTTATGGCCAAATCATTATCTCTGAGTGTGTTGACAATGTAGGGTACCAAGTTCTGACCATTCAATCCAATACGGAGCACGCGTCCTGTCCTCACGGTAATTCCAAAAACTGCCCCAGTAGAAAATTGGGGACAAGTCACGAAGACAGTTTCTTGGGTTATCCGTGTGCGGAACATGGTCTTTCCGCTCGCAATGTCAAAGAGGTACACAAACCCCATTTTGGAAAGCATGAATGCTACATCATCCTTAGCGTCGATGATAAGACTGACGGGAAAATCGGAGGCGGCTTCGGGAGGAACGGGGATGACAGTAGGTTGAAGACGGAACGGTGCACCTTTCGAGGGATCGCGACCCACTTCCATAACGAATAGCTTGTGTGACGGATCCTCTACCTTCTTCTCGTGGAACACCAACACTTGAGCGTGGTCCTCCCTTCCCGGAAGCTTGAGTGTGTGAAATGCACCGGCGTGCCCCTGAAGTGGCTGGGACACCTTCTTCTCCACCGAGTATAGTTGCATGTTGCCCGCCACGCCGCCCTGGGGGTTGGCGCTGATGCCACCCAAGAGACACCATTTCGAATCGGGGGAGACTTGATAGTTGATGATCTGGGTGTTCGGGCCGATGGTGGGGTGACGATCAAACATTTTGAGCGGAGAAGCTTGATCAGTTGCCGACCAGTGATGAACTGCTGTGCCCGTAACGAGTGCAAGGTTTTCAGCGCTAGTCCACTTCCAAAAGACGATGGGACTGTCCATTTCGTGGCTCTTGAGCTTCTGCTTGGTATCGAGGTTGAATAGCTGGATCATTTTTCCGGAGCGGAGTGCGAGGATGTTAGACGAAGGGTTCATGACAGCAGCTTCGGCTTTGATGGGGCGGCGGGTAACAGCGGCCTGGTTGTGGAGGTCGATCAGGGAGACTTGGGTGGGCTCCACGGAGACGATCCATTTGTCCGATTCCATCGTCGTTAGGCCATGCTTTATGGACGTTTCGGGGATGCCTAATTGTTGGAGCTGATACGATGATTTCATGGGGAGAGCATTATTTGACGAAGTTGATGAGTTGATGGCAAAATCAGATAAGAACTTTGACATTCAATTTCCGGATCTCCGGCGACAAATAGATCAAACAATCAATCTCCTTCCTGGTTTCGTCACGGCTGAATCGAACGGATACAGTGCCATCGCTGCTCCCGTTCACGACTGTTGCATCCCCTCCACTATACTGTCGCGACATTGTTTACAAATCCAAACTAGAAGGACCTAATATCATGAAGCTCTGCCTCAAGGATGCCAAACAATCCGAAAAATGTGCGTTTCAGACGTCCCTCGCCGTCTCCAAAAATGTTTCCGTCGTATTTGGTCGCCAGCTCATCAGCAAAGACAACACCCCCGAAGTGTAGCCCTCGACCACCTTGCTGTGACCTTCGTCCAATGCCCGTTACGGAACGCACCACGCCCCAACGCAACGGCCCATCAAAAAGAGGCCACGGCAGGGCGCGGGGCAAAAACAATAAGAACGAAAGCAACAACAAACATGGGGGCCAGGTCAAACGGAAACAAGCCCCAACGACAAGGACGACAGTCCGCACCCGAGCAGGGCATGGACGACTACACGAGACTCACGTTGAGCACCTCACTGAAGGCGATTGGGACTCCCGCCATGATTTCGCTTCCTTTTTACTATCTCTAGCAGGGAGGATCGGAGAGTTGGCCAAGGGGGGAAGTTAATAAGAGGGAGCCTGCGGATTCTTTGATTCACTTGAAAGTGTTATATTCGACGCGAAGAGATCTTGACCACAAGAAGGCTCCATGCCACTATGGTACAATATGGTATGATAAAATACTACAATATTGTGTATTGTATGGTGTTGTGTGTTGTATCTTGACCCAATGTTTGTTGTCGCTGATGCAGGCTACCTTTCATACATGTAATAAAAGAATTACACGTCAAAGGTAACGGCTCCATAAGAGCAAATGCAGGATCTTGGAACGATCCCATGAGGTCATTGGATTTATGGCGAGCGTGCCTGTCATAAATAATATTTGTACTGGTTCCCATGTTCAAATGAGAAACCAATTTTTGATGCGTTGGGGGGGTGAGGGTTGCTTGAAGTTGTGGTTTGGTTTGAGGTTTTGTCCAGACGTGTTTGATCCGGTACCTATTGTACCGTCACTGAACAATACAATACTTCTATAATTTGGCTCCATCAAGGTGTGTTTTGAAGGGTGGTACAATAGTTCAAGTGTCAAAGGGATTCAAACACAAGTAGTGACTGTGGTCCTTGTCCCCGGCTTCATCATAAGAGGTCCTCTCCTTAAATTAAGTCGCAACTTGTTCCCAAGCATAAGCCCCATAGAGGGTAGCACCTCATTGAGGACCTCACGAAGAACTTCCTTACTTCTTGTAATTCTTTGCTCCATGCACGTGACTCATCATGGAAAGGAGAGGCATCCTGAGGCTGATATGCTGTGTTTGAAGCTGCAATGCTCTGTTTGTGGCTGTGGTGCTGGGAGTTATAATTTAAGCATTCTATTATTATGTAGAACCTACACAAAATCCAAATGTTTCATTTTAGGATAAACGGGATTGTATTGTCCTTCCATCCTTGTTTGTTCATTGTAATCAATAAACCAATAGCTCACAAATCACCAACACCAAAAAGCTGTACCTGGTTTTACCTACAAAAACAATATTTAATATTTTTTACCTTCGAAAAGCAAAACAATTGGATTTTGTGTATGTTCTACACAATCATGGTATATTTATACCCTTCTCTTGAGGGTGTTCTCCACAGAGGTGTTCTCCTGTTACATAGATCCATTGTTCTGGATCCTTTGCCTTGTAAGGATCCCTCGTCACTTGGAAAGTTAGGTTGAGTCCTTACTTGGGAGTTTTCAATTGGTATCTAGGAGTACTATATACAGCAGATTCGTTGTCACTTTCCCCACAAATGGAGGATCAGGATGGCAACAAGGAGAAATAAACCTCTGATGAGGTAAAAAATGCATCGATGTCTTTGTAAGTGACACATTTAATGAACTGATAAGTCTGTTACATGTTCTAGGTTGAAGCATATGTGTTGAAATAGGGGAGATGGAGATAACCCACACACAAAAACATCTTTTATAACTTGTTAAGTCTGGTGGTTAAAAAGGTGTGACTCCCCTGATATTTAATTGTTCTGATTTGGATGCACTTTGAACCCTGATTGTCCCATTTGTATGAGCTGTTGTGATAGTCAAAGGATCACTTTCATGCCAACTTTCTGATTTGCGGAGGATAGCATCCTTTCTAAGAAGTATGTTATCACCAAGTTTGTAATCCCAATCACAGCATGAGCTGTTTTCTCACTTCTTGTTGAGGTCTGTCTGGTGTTGCATATGGTCTCCAATTTTTGTCTGGTCAGCAAGGAAAGGAATGCTGAACAACATATCCTGACCAAAAGTTGCTGCACCTAGAAAGGCTTTTATACTGCTGTATGGTAAGTAGAGCAATAATGGCCCATGCTGCATTTGTTAGGAATGTGTCTATGTCACTGAGTACTACTATATTGACCATGTCTAATTCAGTGGTGTGGAGCATTGTTGTAATAAAGTCAAACTGTATTTTTGTTGCGTTACAGACAATTTTCTGCTGAAAAGAGCAAGAGACCTATTACCTGGAGTGATTACTGAGCCCAGTAGTTAAGACTAGGCATCAGTGTATATTTCAACATCCCTTGAGGAATTGGGGTAGGCTAAAACTACATCCCTTGCAATGGTAGCTATTATATTGTCAAATGCTATTTGATGTACCTCATCTCAATACCTAGGTCACTTCTTGGTATTGTTTGCTTTGGTGACTTTGGTACACCACACTCGCCTACTAATGAGGTGAGTGGGGCAAGCATTTCACTATGTCTTGCCCAAAGATCCCAATAATACTGGACCATGCCCAGGAACCTATGGAGGTCTTTGACTTGTTTTGGCGGTGTAATTACAAGAATCACCTGCTTTTTGCCAGCTCTAGTTAGGATATATCCTAGTACTCTGTTTTGATAGTGCAGAATATTGATGTTGGCGGTGTTGACTTGCAAGCCTGCTTCTGCAACTGGGATAGCACCAAGCTCTTATGTTCTGGGTGGTCACCCAGGCTTGCCCTGGTGATGCATAGCAAATCATCCAGATAAGTTCTGATGAACTTTAAGGCTACCATAAGCTTGGTCATCTTTGCCTGAAAGATGCTGGTAGAACCTCTAAACCCCATCAGTAATCTGAGGTAAGAATACTTTCCCCAAGGAAAAATGATCGTGCAAATTTTGGTTGCATCTGGATCCAATCTGATGGTGTAGTAGCCCATGTTTAAATCAAGGGCTGTTGTAAAAGTGAATCCCTCTAACTCCTGCAGAACTGTTCTGGTTTTGGGTAATGGAATTGGTTTCCTAACTAGTGTTTAATTACCTCCCAAAAATCAGTTATAAAAGATAGAGTTTCCCATTCTGATGTGTGCTGAAACTCAAATACCCCCCAGTTCGCAGAGCCTATTCAATTCTTTGATTATGGTCTCTTTATGAAATCTTCGGATCGGGAACAGTCAGCCACCTAATGTTCCAATCAACAGTTTCTCATATGCCGTGAGTAACTTGGAGACTTAGGCGAGTGCAATCGGTGCTAACAACCGATTGGAGGTCTGCTTTTCATACTGTGCATCTAGGATATGAACTACTCTCTGTGTTGCATCCTGCATACTACTAGGTTCATGTGCCATCCTGTTGTTCACGGCCCAGGCTGTTTCCATTTTTGACTTAGTCAGACTATTGATGCCTCTCATTGGCAATGATTTCATCAATTAGTGTTTCTTTTGTTTAAAAATCTATAACAATTCCTTACTCTTTCATGGTATTGCAACCAATAATGAGGTCATACATGGGCTTCGTTATGTTTTTCATGTAGTACAACTTCTGTTGTTACCAGATACTTGTTGCTGTCTGAGTAATCAAAGAATTTTATATTAACTTTGTTCCTGCCTTTAGTGAGAAAGTTCCCATTTGATGTGTGCCAAGAAGTTGGCGCCTACCCAGTCAAGGAGGGGAAATACATGGATGTTCCTTTTTCATGGAACATCATGTCACCATCATATTTACTGTCTAGGAGGACCTTAATGACTTTGTTACTTGGGAAACTTCCCCGAGAGTGTTTGTGTCTCTGGGGAGATTGATTTTCCGTTGCTAAATAATACCTTGCTTTGGCAACTACAGCAGTGACTCTTCCTTCCATTTTACTTGTGGAGAAAGTAGTCGCACTATTGAGAAAGGCATCTGACATTTCGGAGTCCGGCAGTCTGCCAGTCCAGCAGTTATCTCACTCTGTGTATCATTTTCCATTTTTGTTACAAGATTTTTTGATCTTGCTCTAGTACAGTATCATGAACAATTTGATCATTGAGATTTTTAAATCTTCTTTCCTTCAAATACTTAAATTACTGTTTTTATTTAAAATGAAATTGAATTTTGAACTAGCATGAGTGGTAGTTTCAACCGGAATGGGGTAAGTATCACTTGTTTATTGTTCTTATGTTTCTTAGGTTCATGCATTTATTCCCAAGTACTACAGTACCCAACCCTTCAGGAAGAGTCTGAGTCATCGCTGGCACTTTTGTGATGGTGCTTGCACTTCTTCTACACATACTTGAGCTTCTTTTTAGACTTCTCAGGCTGGTTTTCTGGAAAGTTGCTCATAGGTACTACTGTTGCAATGAGAAGCCTCAGTACCACGTGAAGGTCCATGTAACTTTCTTTCTGCAAAGTCCTTTTCAGAGTACTGGCCTTCTCATACTTGCAACACTCCTGCATATTATGGGTCGTGTGCATGCCCCCATATTTTTTGCACAGCATGCTGTGCTTCGCATTTGTGATTTGTTCCTTGAACAAAACCATCTTCCTCTTGGAAAAGTTGCCTGACTTCGCAGAAGTCTTCTGTCTTTCACGATCCTTACTGGTTGGGTAGACCTTTTCAATGCCTTGGAGTGCTTGAGGCACTGATGCCCCACTAAGTTTGTATTGGTCTTGCCAAAATGACCCCCAGGACTGCTCATGCTTCTCAGGGTGTTCTTCCCCATAAAGATTGGTCCAGGGTGCACAGGCAATCTGTTCACTCGTGATCTTCTTCCAGGGACCCCTAGCTACTTCCATTAGTAAGTTGGAGTATAAGCTGAAAACCTGATTGATGATGGGCTTAACTGCCTCGTTCGCTGTTGTGCAGGCTTGTAGGGCCTTCCCTCCTGCCTTTTTGGGGTGCATTCTCATCCAATCCTGCGTATTTGCTAAGGACCTCATCGGCCTTTTGCATTTTCTTGATGCATTCTTTCTCTTCCTTGCAGACCTTTTTCTATGCAGAGTCTAGGCATTTCGGCCTGACGGCATCCACTACTGCTTCAACGTAGGAGGGGGGGCATCTCCTTGACATCTGGTAAAGGACTGTAGTACTTTTTCAGATCCACCTCCAGGCTGTCTGTCACTAATTAGCTCTAGTTGTGACAATTTATTTGGCACTACGGTACTTTCCCCCAACCCTACTTGTCAGCCAGTCAGGTACCAGGGTCCATAACACACAATTGTACATAAACATACTACTGAGGGTAAAAGTACATCTACCTATTAACATTTTGGCGCAGTGTTGACTTATGATTTGGTACTATAGTACCTTCATGAAACAGAGCTGAGCGGTGAGTTTACAGGGTGTTTTAGGGGGTTCGGTACTAAAGTACCTTCTTCGGACCCCTCTGCCAGTCCAAAATGGTACCAATGTTACAGTTAGTGAAATTAACTAGGATGTCCCCCCTCCTTTGGACATGCATCAAGAATTGCACAGGAGTCCCCAGTTATGTCAGTCAAATATTGTCATTGTCCTGTTCTTTTCCAGCATCCGTGGGTGATTGAACTGGAGACTTGTGTTTGGCTGTTAGCACCCAATTATGACTGATATAGTTGACCCATATCCCAAGAAATTGCAGCCAATCATCATACTGCATAGTGTGCAAAACCTTGGAACATTGTGACCAATAAGAAATAAGTTACGAAGCTCTGCATGCAGTCAATAGGTGCTCATTTAATACAGGCCTATTCTCTAAAATAATGTTTGCCCTTATGTGTCTAATATGAAACAGTAATTAATTGACATGATAGGTCTAGTTATGAAACAACAGCATGACCTGAGCCGTTCGGCGCAAAAAAATATATCACGCAAAAAATATAGGTAAGTTCGACAGGGGTCAAAGAATTTATTTTTATGAGCATATTTTGCTCCAATTGTGAGGATGGAAGGGCAGTGGAACTGCTCTTCCAATCCAAGCGATCCAAGCAAGATCTGTGTGGATCCTACACAAAATTGGTATGATTTTTCCCTTCTCAAGTGAAGGGGCAGTGGACTCTGGTATTCCGGAGCCTCTGAGGCAGTGGACTCCTGTGGTGGGGAGTCCTAGCCTTTTGGACCAGGGCGCTGGACTCCAATGTTGGGGAGTCCTTGCCTTTTGAACCAGGGCGGTGGACTTCCTGTCTGGGGAGTCCTGAGAATGCTCCTTTTCTATTTTGTACCAATGGGTACAAAAGTGGGCTGATTCTTGGCCTATGTCACTCGCCCCCATGTATGGAGGTATCAGGTAAAAACGGAGCAAAAAAACCTAAAGATGTTTCTAGGTGAAAAAAAGGTGTTCTCGTGAGAGTAACGATAACAAACTAAGGAGTCTGTGAAATATATGTAACAAGTAAGTGTTGTTTGAAGAGGGAGATGCCGTTTTTGAAAACTGTCATTATTTTTGGTTTACGTTTGGTTGTTAAAAAAAGGTGTAACTCTTCAAATATTCTATCTCTCTGATTTTGTTCCTTGTTGAATCCTGATGGTGCCATTCGTATGAACTGTTGTGATAGTCCAAGGATCACTTTCATACCTGCATTTGCATTTGCGGAGTATACCATCTTTAATAAGAAGTACTTGATCACCAATTTTGTAGTCCCAATCACAACGTGAGCTATTTTCCCGTTCTGTGTTTTGGTCTGTTTGGCGTTGCCTATATTCTCCAATTTTATTCCAGTCGGCCAGGAAGGGATTGTCGAACAACATGTCCCGTCCAAAAATGGCTGCACCTGGGGAGGCTTTTAGTACTGTGTGGTATGTTGAGCAAATGGCCTAAGCAACGTTCGTCATGAACGTATCTATGTTGCTTGGCTCTACTGAAGGGGCCATGTCTATTTCAGCTGTACGGAGCATAGATGATATCACATGATGCACCCGTTCTAGAATAGCATTCGCTTGAGGATTCTTGACATTGGTAGGCTTACTCGTGATCCCATATGATTCACATAGGGCTTTGAAGTGAAGTTTGAATTTGCTTCCATTGTCATAAATCATGTGTTGACAACGTGGATACCTACTAAACCAGGTCTTATTCACTAAGTTGCTGATCATTGCTGATGACTTATCAAAGTATGCTTACTTAGGTTCTTCATTGTCCTTTTTGCTCCTACGCCCTTTTGTATCCAGGGGAATAATTGCCTCAGTGATTACCGGCAGTTCAACTATTTCAAACCAGCTGGACTCTGGATCAATCATAGTCAGACACATGAAGTCACTTACTGTCCCATTTTTACCTTTGATTGTGTACGGGCCTATCAGGTCCACACATAGTACTTCCCAAGGGTTTGTGATGGTGATCTTAGTATGGAGTTTCCCATACTAATGCTTATGCCTCTTGTTTACTTGGCATGCATGACAGTTTTTGACATATTTACGGACAGTATTTCGCATACCTTTCCAGTACATTGCAGCACGAAGGGTTTCTTTGAGTCTCGTGTGTCCAGGGTGCTGTAGATAGTGGTGGTAACAACTAACTGCACATTGTTGAAGATCTTTTGGAATGATCGTTTTTCCATCCTTACAGAGGACTTCTGTACTTTCAACCGATAGTGTTGAGTACTGATCTTTCATCCTCTCCAAACTGGCATCAAGCTTTTGTGCTTCTGCAATCTCTCGTACTGTTAACGGGTAGATTACATCTTCTTCGCTGCGGTTTGCAAATACCAGATTCATTTCCTCTTGGTATGCAGAGGTGTCGATTGCACTCTCTTCCTGCATAGTGTAATAACACGAGCATTTTGTAAACGTCATCCAGTTTTCATGCTCACTCGGAATCGGTCCGATGTCTAAGCGAGAGATGACGTCGGCAACAGTATTATGTGTGCCTTTTATATATTCAATTTTGGGGCCAAATTCTTCGAGGAGCAATCTCCATCGGTAGTCACGGTCAGAGGTTAATCCAAGCGTATCCTGGATTAGATTTTACGGTAAGTGTAGACTTTTAATCTTTGTCCCCACAACATGCCTTTAAACTCTTTTCATGTCTCCACTATGGCCAGTAGTTCAAGCTCGGTCACGCTGTAATTCTGTTGCGCTGTGGACAGTTTCCTACTGAAAAGCGCAATGGGCCTATTACCCTGGGTGATAACTGACCCCAGTTGTTTAGACGAGGCATCAGTGTATATCTCAAATTCCCTTGAATAATCGGGATAGGCTAAGACTACATCCTTGGCAATTGTAGTCTTTACATCATTGAATGCTTTTTGATGCACCATGTCCCAGTACCATGGACATTTCTTTGTCTTATTGGCTCTGGTGACCTTGGTGTGACCACACTCTCCTACCAGTGAGGTGAGTGGGGCAAGCACTTTGCTGTGTCTTGCCCAAAGATCTCTATAATACTGGACCATGCCCAGGAACTTACAGATCTTTGACATTTTGTGGTGGTGAGATCGTGAGAATCGCCTGTACCTTTTTCTGTTGAGGTTTAATCCCCGTTCGGTGAGGGTATAACCTAAATACTCAGTTTCTATGGCACAGAAAGACGATTTTCGGGCGTTGATTCACAAGTCCGCCTCGCGTAACCTGGTAAGCACCATTTTCAGTTTGTCAAGGTGGTCTTCCAGATTTGCCTTTGTGATGCATAACAAATCATCAAGGTAAGCTCTTACAAACTCTAAGGCTACCATTAGTGCTGACATTTTTGCTTGAAACATGTCTGGTGAACCAACGATGCCCATTGGCAATCGGAGGTAAGAATATTTACCCCATGGAAAAATGAGGGTACATATTTTGGATGAATCGGGATCCAATCTAATGGTATAATAACCCATGATTAAATCTAGGGTTGTAGCATAGGTAAATCCTTCTAGCTCTTGCAGAACTGTACTGATTTTGGGTAATGGAAACGGCTTTCTGACTAGTCATTTATTTACCTCCTAAAATCAGTGAGAAAGCGTACCGTTCCGTCTTTCTTTGCAGTGATAAATGATGGTGACGCCCATTCCGATTCGGGCTGAAACTCTACCACTCCCAGTTCACATAGTCAATTTAGTTGTTTAATCGTTGTTTCTTTACGCGATTTTGGTACTGGGTATGCCCTACCATGATATGGCTTAGCGCCCTCTTTAAGTTCAAGGGAGACGGGGTCTGTGTTCCAATCACCTAGTGTTCCATCAAAAAGATCCTCAAAATGTGTGAGTAACTCCAGCAACAAGTTTTGGTCTTGGAGACTAAGGTGAGTACAATTGGTGTTAACAATTGATTGGAGGTCTGCCTTCTTATAATTCGCATCTAGGATTTTAACTACCCGCTGTGTCGCTTCATGCGTGCTTTGCGGTTCATTTGCCATGCAGTTGCTGACAGCCCAGGCTTTATCCAGGTTTGATTTGATCAGACTATTGACATCTCTCATTGGCAAAATGACTTGGTCAATGGTAATTTCTTTTGTTGGAAAATCTAGAACAATTCCGAGCTCTTTCATGAATTTACATCCAAGAATGAGATCAAACACTGGCTTGGTCACTTTCTTCTTATCGTACTCTACTACGTCGGGAGTCACTAAGTACTCCTTACTATTTGAATACTCAAAGAATTTCAAGTTGACTTTGCTCCGTCCTTTGGTTAGGAAGCTCCCATTCGGCATATGCCAAGACTTTGGCACCTGCCTAGTCAAGTAGGGAAAATGTTTCTCTGTTCCCTTTTCAGGAAACAAGAGGTCACCATCAAATCCACTATCAAGTAGGATCTTGATGATCGTGTTACTGTTACATCGCCCTGTAGAGTGTTCGAAGTTCTTACGGGTTGGATTTTCAGTCGTTACGTGCTTTGGCTACTACAGTAGTGACCCCTCCTTCTTTACCTGTCAAAGGGGAGTTCACACTATTGAAAAGGTCACCCGACAGTTCAGGGTCCGATAATTCAGCAATTGTTTCACTCTGTGTTGGTTCAACTGCAAGATTTCCTAGGTCTTGTGTTGGATTCGAACTGACATTGTTTGAATCAGAAAATGTTATGTTGGCACATGGGGAAGTTTTAATCTGACTAAGATAGGTGTTGGTCATGTCATTACAGTCGAGTTTACTACACAATTTCTTAGTACTCCCCAACCCATCATCTCAGGATGATTCTCAATCATCACTGTCACTCATGCCGTGATGCTTACGCTTCTACTTGTTGATAGCACGTTTCATTTTCTTGTTGGACTTGTAAGTTTTTCGATTTTAGCGGATAGCTGTGCATAGCTACTTCCTCCTCGATCAGGTCTCTCTTGTCCATGAGAGGCTCCATTTGGTTTTTTCCCCTTGAAGCTAGGCTTCGGGGTCCCATTGGATTCATACTTCCGGCAATCGGGAGTGTTGTGGGTGGTATGTGCGCCCCCATGCTTCTTACAGAGGGAACAGTACTTCTCTGTGCGACATTTCTTCGGAATCTGGTCACTAAAAGAGACCATCTTCTTCTTAGTCGAGTCACTAGACTTGGCTGCATTTTTAGGCCCTTCTCCAACCTTCTTGGTGGGGTAGGCCTTCTCAATGCGTTCAAGGACTTCAAGAGGTTCCCTGACACTCTGTGGTACCAAAGCTCCACTGAGCTCATATTGGTTCTGCCAGTTCCTAGGAACCCTCCTGGGTCCAAGGCCTACGAGCAGTTTCCGACAGTTGGTTGGAATACTGCAAGAAGATCGCTTGGCCAGCGGACTCTATGGCCTCTTGGCTACAGATTTTGGCAGCAGTTGCCTTTGTCCATGCCTGAAGGATGGGAGAACTTTCTGCTGTTCCCTTGTACTTGGCTTTGGCTGCAGTCAGTTTTTCCTCAGCCTTCTTGTCTGCCTTGCATGCTTCCTTGAAATCCGTGTCTAAGCCCCTCTGGGAAATGATCTCCAGTGAGGTCTGAACATGGTTCAGGAACTGCTCCGGACTTCCCTCATTGAAGACGGTGACGGACAAGGTCATTTTGTTGGAGACCTTGATTTTATTGACCACCTTGGTGGTGTCCATGGCAGTGGGGATGTAGGAGATGGGTGGCTTGGACCTCCCAGAGCTCCTCTCGCACTCCTGCGGCTTGAGGCCTTCTGGGCTCGACTTACTTGATGACATCCTCTCAACTGCCTCTCCAAGGGACGTATTATAAAATAAGGCCTTGAAAAAGGTCTTGGGTGCCCTGTGGAGGTTAGTTCGAAAAAAGATTTTTTATTTTTGATTTTTTCTTCTTCAACTTTTAATTCTTGAAAGTCTTGCTTCCAACTAATTCGCAAGAATTCTCGATCTCAAATTTAATCCGACTCGTAGGACTCCCCGATCGCCAAAGTTGATCGCTCGAAGTTTATTGCTTAACTCGCTGATCACGGGAGAATTTTTGGAGAGCTCGTCGATCACGAAACCGGATGAATTTGTCGAACGCGTAGCTGATTTTGGAGAGATCTTCGATCGAGCAAAAAAACGTATCGCTGACGCCAAAAAGTTAGCATACCTCAAGTTGGAAGGGTTGGATGTCGTTGGCTTTGGGGCGCGAAGGTCGCACCACAGCTATCTGCAGATAGTGACCGGAGCCGTTCGGAGCAAAAAAATATGTCACGCAAAAAATATAGGTAAGTTCAACAGGGGTCGAAGAATTTATTTTTATGAGCATATTTTGCTCCAATTGTGAGGATGGAAGGGCAGTGGAGCTGCTCTTCCAATCCAAGCAATCCAAACGAGATCTGTGTGGATCCTACACACAATTGGTATGATTTTTCCCTTCTCAAGTGAAGGGGCAGTGGACTCTGGTGTTCCGGAGCCTCTGAGGCAGTGGACTCTGGTGTTCCGGAGCCTCTGAGGCAGTGGACTCCTGTGGTGTGGAGTCCTAGCCTTTTGGACCAGGGCGGTGGACTCCAATGTTGGGGAGTCCTTGCCTTTTGAACCAGGGCGGTGGACTTCCTGTCTGGGGAGTCCTGAGAATGCTCCTTTTCTATTTTGTACCAATGGGTACAAAAATGGGCTGATTCTTGGCCTATGTCACAGCATCACAAGTCAAAGTTCACTCTGCCTCCAGGCACCTGACAATGCATAGTTAGAGTTGAAATGATTGTAATCCATATGTATGGTACTGGGTTCCCAAGCAAAATTGTCATGATGTGTAGGGATGAATTTTATAGACCCGTCAGTTCACAGCTCATTGTTTTGATTTATTGCTATTTGACAAAACCAAGTTGTGCTACTTGATAAAATGATTATAATAGAGTCAGATAACTTACCTCATTACACAAATGAAGGAACATCCAACTTGTGACTTGATATTGGATTCCATGACCTTCCTAGAAGTTAGGAGGTAAAATTGTCATGGCAGGGTCATGACAAGCAGTGTACAGTTGTCTCATATCAGTAAAAATTTCATGTCCAAATCCAACCCTTCTAAGAATAGGGCAACACCATAAGTAAGATTTGTGCCCCATCATTGAAACAACTGAGATACAAATAAAAAGTAATAGGATGCAAATTATGCGACTTAAAATCTCAAAATGCATCAAGACATTTTTGACATATTCTTAACCGTGTTGAACAAGTGTTTCCAATCTGGAGCCGGTTCATCATATTTGTCATGAAAAAACACATACAGCTATTAATACTTGCTGAAAAGAAGTTCTGCGCATTTTTGGTAGTGGCAGATTTTTCTGAGCGCAACAGTGCCAGGTTGAAAACACTTTGGGATTCTTGACCCCTCTGGTACCAACAATATACTTGTGGGCTGCCTTGATTAAAAGTTGTTTTTGAGGAGCTTTAATCAGTTTGTTTTGTTTGAGCCATAAGTTACATGAAAGGCTCCAGATGACGTGGTCATATTATATAAAATAGAAGAATTATGTGTCATTGATTTGGTTTATAATAGCATTGTTTCTTCCAAAGCTTGTACATATTGGATTTATTACACACCACATTGCATACACATGGCAAAGTTTCAACCCACACACAAAATTCTTCACAACCAGAATTGCCAGTCTCTGACCCATCTTGACAAACAGTCTGCTTGCCAGTAAACGTACACTGTAAGAGCATCCATTCTCTTTCACAACCTCCATTTTCCAGTGCCGGCTTGTAAACACTGTAAAAGTATCCCTCAACCTTAATTGTATTTAGAGAACACAACGTCAATCATGGAAAATGGCTATTGAGTTATCACATATTGGATGGGGGACTATTATGCCCTCGTTAGTGATTGTCTTCTACATAGTAATAATGGCTACACATGCCATCAATATTCACTCTATTTAATCTTGAACTGGAACCACACAGATGGATGAAGCATGTTTTAGCAGTATCTGGAAGCTGTAGTCAATGACAAAGCAAAGAAGTGGCTATCAGACAACTCAAGGGATAACAAAAAATAAAACTCTGTGCAAGTTTGATTACATTGGTGGCTCTATTGTATTCCAAACTGGGAAATGTATCTGAACATGAGCACATGCAATGAGTTTCAAAGGTATGTATTCAATATTAGTATCCAATATGGTCTAGAAACAATCAGTGAGATTCATGAACATGTAATCACTGTTGGAAAAGTTCTGGGTGGAGTTCTGTTCTGGAGGACTTTGATTCCTCTTCAACATTGCACTGCTGAGCAGCAAAATAGAATTAATTAAGATCTGGTCACAATCCACTATCAATTAGGTCAAATTGAAGCATTGAATGGTTTTTTTGACACTTGCCCTCGAAGATTACTACCAAACCTTGAGTATTAACACTGTGGGGAGTCTCACAAACTTGTAGCTCAATCACATCATTGTGTAACATTGGTGTATGAATGATATGCTTGACACTCATGTTCTTCTAATGATATTATGAGAGATATGAGGGTTGCTAGATTGGGTTGCAATGGAGGCTGAATAATTGGAGAGTATATACCATTAAACAATTAGATGAAAAGCACTGAACATTACTTGGCCAGTGGGGTGAGTTGTGCTGGACACCTTGCAAAAATCTGCCAGAGAAATCCTGATGAAATTCTTCCTGTCAATAATCTTGAACCTATCTGTGAAAACATATCCAAGCTTAATACTCCTCCTTGCCAAACTGACAGACAAATTTTTGTGAACACCATAAAATTGCACTTTATGAGGCCAAAGTCACATTGGACGAGACAGGGAAGAGAATTGAAACAACTAAGGCAGAATAGAGAGTACTTGTTATTGGAGCTTGAAAAAATCACTAATCTAGATTTACTGCAGATATATTCATATCCTCTGTCACTTCCATTTGGCATCAAAGCACTTTGGAGATTATTTTTTCCTCTGCTGCTTCCGTTTGGTATTACCGCACTTGACATCAAGGCAACCCTTGCAATTCTCCAAATACAACCAACTGCATTCAAAATTTAGCATTTTAATGCCTCTATTGCTGTCATTTTGCCTCCAAAACAAGGTTTGCAAACCCCTCACCACTTAAGTATACTTCTTGTGACATTCGATGCATTCATTCTTACGCTCTGGTTTGCGATAGTTGTAGCAAAAAATATCTTCGCAGATAGCATGGACACAAGATTTGGAGCAACACTTCTTTCTTTGCTTTTTCATGCTGCTGACTATTGTGATAGGTTTTGCGTTTTCCATCAATGCACATTTTCGAATGCATTGGGTTCTTGACATCTATTGTAACCAAACATCTTTCCCCCATGAGAGAAAGATCTGCAAACTATTGCGGGCCATCATTCTTTGGTTTTCTTCCATGACACTCTTGCCTCACTTCATGGTCTGTCTTTGCTCATTCTTGTCCCTCTTTATATGAAAGTTTATGTTCTTCTGCAAGCTATCAAGGAATTCCAATCAGTACCAAGCCAATAACTGCTCAGCTGAGTTGCTTCTCAATTAGTTTCAAAAGCATTGTAGAAGGTTATTTGTTCAGAACTACTTTGCCATCTTTTGCTAGGACCATCCCACCATTGTCACACAATTCTCATACTGATGCATAGACCATCAAAGTGTCATCTCTGTATATGTTTTCCCAAAAATAGATGGCATTCCATCCAACATCTTGATCAGAAATATTCTTACTTGGGGTTGCATGTTCACTGACGAATTCTCTCAGTCAATATTCCTGAGGTCTTGTGAAACATATTTCCTGAATTACACCATTGAATTTTCCAGGATGCAATCCTTGTGCTATTGTTTGCACAGCCCATAGTAGCATCCAACGATACATTTCCATTAAAGATGTCCACTGCTGTCTGACAACACAATGTCACTGACATCTTACATTCTTTCAGATCGGTTGTCCAACAGTTCCCCCAAGCTCAGAAGAAGTCAAAACTTCAGGCTTTTGGTTTTTCCACTCAGATGATGGTCATGCTCATGTATATGTACCTTTTCCTACCCATTCATCTTGTTTCTTGTTTAGCCATTATAGCCTGACAAATTCTTTACCCCCAACTGAAATAAAACCTGCAAATTGTCAAATATTACATCGTCTCCTAAAAAGCACACTCAATCTTTCAGCAGACTATTTTTAAACACAAAATGAGAGACCACTTGTAGCTTCCCAGTCACCCCAGATCCTTGTTTCAGCTTTCTCATATGACACAATCTGATCAACACGGAAACACTGGAATACATTCTTTCACCATTCCCATCACTGATATATTCTTTTATGTGATGATTTGTTTTTTAAGTCATTGTGAGAATTGTTCTGTTGCATTTTTGCTTTCCCTCTCTAGCTTGGTGTGTTTATTTTTCTCTCCCTTTTCTGTCAAAGCCTTGCATCTTCACCCACAGCATCAATTGCTTCTTTCATATCTTTGGGTCATTGCAGATGTGACCTTCTGTGTGATATCTGTGGATGATGATCAGGAATTGGTTTTGTGCAGTGGTTGTGTGCTATAAAAGTGTAGTTTAGAGCATTTTCAAGTCTTTGCACCACAACATCCACATTACTTGTGTGTTCCTAGATGTGTGGTAGAAACTCAACCTCTTGTTCTTGCTCAGGCATTTCCTTCAAGATCTTGACAACAATCCATACAAAACATTTTGTCAAAGTGAACAACTTCAACATTTCTCCCACGCTTGAGCCATAAATTTTCCGCCATGGTGACAAATAATGCATTAAAAATGAAATTCTCATGCTTCATGTCCATAAGATCTGGGGCAAGAAGGCTGCAACTCAGCTGATAGTGCTAGAGCTGTGATGAGAGACAACAACAACCGTTATGTGAAAAATGGTTCTCAATTGATACAGAGTGAAAAGAATGATAGATCCATGAATTGCCCTTAGTTTGTGATTGGACTTCCTCCAGAGCCACTTCATACAACAGGGAGAAAGTTGTCGAATATTTACCATTGTGATACATTTTTTCACATACATTACATAACAGTATTTAGGTACATACCTAGGTATCTTAAGTATTTTTGTACCACAAGCTTTACCTAAAATGAATGTGACATGCATGCACCAGCTACCACTTTTGGTATGTTTCACCCGAAAGAATAAAAAAGGAGCCTTAAATGAAGTAAACACTCCATGTCCTCTCACGTCCTCTTGTGTCCTTTGTGTCAAAAATTTAATGTCCCGTGTCCTAGTTTGAAAACACTTAAGAATCAAGATATCTAGGACATGTCCAGGACACGTCCTGATAGTGTCTTTTCAACAATTTTTGATTGTAAACACAGCGGACATGTGAAATTATGTGCTGCAATTCTAGGTTGCTCTTGGTGGCCCCAGGTGAAGAGTGTCAATGTTAATGGTTGCTGCAGCAGCGACCACAGATACCAATGGGGCAGGGTACCAATAAACTTGTTTTATTTGAACCCTTGTCGCAAAGACTATCATCTGGTTTGCAATTGACCATTGCTGAATATTGAAAAGATGAAAAATCAATATCAGCCAATGCATTCAAAAGGAATCAAACTGAAGGCTGCAGCAGAGCCCACTTGAGACCATCCTTCAATCCAGTTGATAAGATGGATGGCACCTACAAATATCAAAAGCCAACATTACAGACATCATAGAAGAATTCAACAAGCTTAGGATGCAAGGGATGGCAAACAAGGACTTGCCCATGGTATAAGTAAACTCCTTTCAATGTCAATCTCTGCTCTTTTCCGTTATAGTCTTCCCTGTGACCTCCTTATTGGATTCATTTCTGATTTGTTTGATAGGATGTCAACAACAAGGTCATGCAAACTTCCTCTATTATAATACAAACGTAGGGAAGGCCAGAGAGCATAAGGTTTGGTGGATGATGGAATACCCTGATGAATGGTTAGCTTACAACAATGTTCCAACAGACTTGAGAAGCTCTTTTGAGACATGGAATAAGAATAAAAAGAGACAAAAGGAACACAACTCTTCATCATCTGTCAGAACATTTGATGAGATTCAGCAAAAAGGAGAACAGATCCTCATCTTTCACACCAACATTTGGTTGTCCAACTTTGGTTATCATCTGTTGTTTCTTTGTTAGGATACAAAATACAAACAGACGTCACAAACATCAGCTTAAAACCCAGAGAAAGAAATTTTGTGATCAGTGAAGGATAAACTAGACTTTTTGTCCCTTTATACTTTCTCACATTTAGCTTACCACTTTTCATTCTTCTTCTCAACTTGCACAATGTGAATAACACATGAATATCTAAGTTTTTAATGAATATCCTTGACATCAATGTTTGACATTATTTCCTTTTTTGCTACATTACCAGGGTTTCAAAAGCCGGCTTGTAATTAACTTGCCTACTATCTCCATAGTTTTATCTCCACCCTTTTCATCACAGTTAATGTTTAACGCATGTTCATTTTCAGTATAATCATTGTCAAATGTCTTGTGTTGGGTAATCAAGCAGGAAAGATATGATGGAGCGTCCAGATACTTATGTTGCTGATAGACATGGGAACAAGTTAAAGAGAAGTAGACATCACATGATAGATTTTATAACCAAGCCAAAATGAAGTGAGTAGTAGATTGGATTGAGTGTCATGATGATAATGAGGGGTTGACGGAACTACATTTATTTTTTAGATTATAACTTTCCCCAACAGTTTTCACGGCTCGAGTGCAGAACAGGTTATACTGTTTACCTTCTGAGACAGATAGTATTATAATTATAGAAGTGTACATGACTTCACAAATAAGAAAACATCATGTTGAGCATTCAAAATGACAGTAACATCAGAATGCACAGTGGGATCCTAATTTTCCAGCCGGTTCCTAGTGATGATATGGACCTTTCGCTGCTGGCGCCAAAGTTCAGCCTCACTGGATGACGTAGATATGTCATCATGAATGTTGCCAATGAAGCTGAAATTTTGTGGAATGTGCCTGTAAGGAGTTGGAGTAGGATACAGAATGGCCCAGACACAACAGGGTGGAAAGCAGGTGGGTCAACCGAAGGGGCAACTAGAGGTATAACAACTCTGTGGGCAATGTTAAAAGAACCCTGATGATGTTGAATTAAGTTTGTTTGTGTTTTATTGTTTCTTTTTTGTTGCCTTTCATCAATGTACTCCCTATCCTGTTCAATGTGTTTTCTCGAAGCATTCAAGAAAGCAGCACTGATGTAGATGATGCTTTTGCCTTGATTGTTGTTTCTTGCGCTTGCAGGAAATTGTTTCAACTTCAGAGATGTTTGACATCCAACCTCTCTCCTGTCCCTATACCCCTGATCTACATTGCACATATTGCTTGACTAAGCCACTTGCTCATTGCCTTACGATGTTTTGTGGCATCATTGTTCTTGCTTGTTGGTTCATTGTTAGGGATTTTTTGGTATGTTGTTGATGGAGTGAAAATGAAACTCATCAGGCTCGTCTTTGACCAGCCTTGCTTCTGTGACACATCTAACTACTCAACTATTATTACAATCAATCTTCCAGCTTCCAGCTTATCAATCCAACATCCATTCTCTCCCCCATCAAAACCTACTAAATTGTCAAAGAACAGATGGCTTGTGCTATCCCAGGATTTTAGTCTGAATTGACTCAATGGTTGTACATTTGACTGGACCCACCCAGGAAAAACCTTTTTGAGTCTTTTCTCCATGAGAGTCAAATGAATATCAATGTCATTCAGCTTATGCTAATGCTTCACATTATGGTACTGACCTAAGCCGTTTTGCTGTAGTTGTTACTATGTAGTAAACGGGTAGATACATGTTGTTGAAAGATTTTATTTATGAGAGTTACACTACTGAAATAGGTATTGCATGGTACACTAGGTAATCCATGCATCACCAAGCACAGGTGATCCTGTTAGAGATTGGAGGTAATTTAGGGCAGTTCCATGACTGCTCCTTTTCTCTCAACTGCCAACAGGAACTGTCCCATGAGAAGGTTTCTGAGAAAGAAATCCTCTCTTGGATATTTTGTCCAAGAAACACCTAGAATGTATATGGGTGTTTCTCAAGAAAGAAATTGTCTTTTGAATATTGTTTCTCAGAAACAATATCTTATGACTATTGTACTTCCTTTGTGTTACACAAAGGGAAGAGGACCATTGGAGGTTCCACCTGGAACCTCTTTGGGTTTACCAGTTAAGGTAGATAATTGGCCTATGTCACTCGCCCCCACGATTGGAGAATTAGCGTGGCTCGCGGAAAAGTAAAACCTCGGTGAGGAAAAATCCGAATATGAGCCAGACTTGCAGAAAAACCGTTCTTGTTGAGGTTAAAATGTGCAAGCTGCCTGTGACGATTTGTACCTACATATTATTTTATGTAGTATATGAAGTGTAAGTTCATGTGGAGAGGGAGATTTGTCATGGCTTATGATAAAGCTGGTTTGATTGTACTCTCCTAAGTCAAACTTATATTCTGACTTACTTCCGCGTGTAACCCTGATTGTCTTATCGTATACTGTCTGTGATAGTCCAATTATCACTGGTATACCGACTGAATATTTGTGCGGGGTAAAATACCTTTGTTTACTAAGCATTGCTTTCCACGGACCATGTGACCATAAATTTATGAGGATAATTTTGGGTCGGTTTGGTGTTGCCTGGTGTCTCCTATTGATTTTGTCTGTGTGTGCAAAAGTGGAATGCCGAACAACAATTCCATCTTATGATTGCTACACTACATTTAGGCGATAGGCACTGCATAGTAGGTATGAGTGAATGGCATCTGAGTGTTTGTTTAGGTAAACATTGTGCCACTAGAAGCTGCTGACAAGACCATGATTGGTACAGCAGGCCAAGCATCTCCATGATTTGGTTGATGTTGAACTCTAGATAGTAATTCACTTTTTGGGTTTTGATATTTGAAGACTCTGGTTGACTTACACTGGGAAGCCAAATGAAATGCATATGGTCCGAAAGTGGAGTGTTGAAACTGCACCTTAATTGTCACAATTTGTGTACAATGTGGATATTGAACCAGGTCTAGGTACGAAGGTGCTGATAGTACAGGTATTCTGTTTGTTATCTTCTGCAATCCTTTGTGTTGGTATATTGTCCTTCTATTTGCTCTGTCACCCCTATGTATCCATGGGAATAGTTGCCCAAAGGGTCAGCTACCGGCAAGTGAACAATGTCAAGTCATACATAATGTATTGACTATGATCATTGGAAGGTCCAAGCGTCAACGTCTATGTCTTTTTGTACCATGAAGAGTACGGATTCAGTGTTTATGATATCCTTTTGTATTTTGTAGCAAGGATCCTCGAGGGAGGTCTGTACATGTATAACTCTTTTGTTGGTGGTAATGACATTGCAACATATTTAAATGTGCATGTGCATACAAATTTTTATATTTTGTAAGACAGTTGTTGACTATAATCTTATGGTTTATGGAACCATATTGTGACTTCACAGCGAGCATCATGGAGAAGTGAACTTTCCATGATATGTTGACAACGTAATAGTTGTGTTTCTCTTTGGATTTGTCTAAGCTAGTGAAGCGATACTACATTTCTGTGCACAGCTTCTTGAGTTGCATTTGTTTTGCATTGCATGCCAACAAGGTGCTACATGTCTCTCAGTAGAGATGTTCATGTTTGACTTATCCTTTTGTGTGAGATGATATTCCTGTTTAACTAGGGATACTCACAATTCTATGTGCTGTGGTTTTACAAGAACAAAGGTTGTGGATCCTTTGTGTTGTTGTGCTCATATGATCATGAGGCTTATTTTATGGTTTGTTGTGCAACATGTATGTGCACTACCTATGGTCATCCCGTTGTCTTTAGCAAAAAGACCCACGTATTTCGGTGACTCTAAGAGTCCTTCCTTATGGACACCATATGTGTTCTCCATGGATAATTCTGAAGGTAAACCATCAGAAGTTCTCACAAGAGAATCAAGTACTAGTCATTGAGTCTCAGTGAGACCATAATCTAGTAAGACACAGTGTTGAATCCAATGATGTTAATCATGGTCAAGGATTATTCTGTGTATTATATGCACTCTAAGTTCAGCAAGCTGTACTAGAATGCGAGCATACCCAACCTGAGTTGGTGTTGCTCTAGACTTGTTGTGGTAACAAATGTCTAACATTAATCAGTCTCTTTTTTGTGTACTGTGTACCTCCTCCTCTACAATTCCAGTTGTGAGTGAGGCGAGACAATTATATTGTCTTACCCAAGGTTCTCCCTTGTACTGGACCACCCAGTAGCATGTGAGTTCCTTGTATGGGCGAATGTTTTAGCGAGTTTTCATCTGTTTGTAAGCATGGTGCTTTTGTCGTGCGAAGACTGTGGGTCTGTTAGTAAGCCCTTGTTGTCTTTGTGCAGAGATGTTGTGTATTGGTTTGTCATGCAAACCTTTACTCGCTGCTTAATGAGTCCATCCTAACCTTGTTTAAGGTGTCTCTCAAGCTAGCCTTTGGAGAATATCATATTACTCCAAATGAGTTCTATTGAGAACAGTATGGCCATCATTGACTCCATTGAATGTGCTTGTGAGGCACGTGGAAAACCCATGATTGTTATTGCTAGATCTGAGTAGGTATAACCTTCTTCAGATTTTCTAGGCACGAACAGGTTCTAGATGCGTCAGTATCTAGTCTATGATTAGTTGACTTTTCATGAAGTCTTATGGTGTTTGCAGAGTTGAACATAGCAACATCTACAGTACTGTAAGGATTCTTTTGAGTTTAGACAATTTTCCTAACTTTTTGTCCATATCTTATTTTAAGAATCACTTTTTGATTTACAGTAATTTATGTTTGTTTGGGTGTTCTGTTCTTGTACAGCCAGTTCTGACGACGGCTGTCAATGAAACCCTCCAGTCGCCAAGGTAAATTGTCCTCGTTGTTTTTACTTGACTTTTGACTGGTTGTGCTCTGTCTTTATAGGCTGTAAACCTACCTCGTTCGAAAAATAGAGGTAAACAGGCACGTTCTTCCAACACACTGAACTTCATCAAACAGTTTCTCTTGTCATGAGAAACCTCAGTAACGTGTATGAAATTGAGTTTGTAGTGTAAGTGTGTGTCTTTTTCTTTTATTTTGACACAGCTTGGAAGGTCTGCTATTTTACTCAACCCCCAGAGGAGTTTTTCACAGGAGTGGTTAGCTCTGTGATCATGAGTATTTTTGCTCAAGAAGAGTCCTGCACTTAAGTGGTTAGCTATGTGCGTGGTATGTTGTGTCCAGGTTTTGTTTCAACTCTGGTTCACAGATTTTTGCAGACTTTGCATCAATTATCACTGGCAAGGTAAAATTGATCTTAACATATTTTATGTTGTTATTTGTTCGAAAATCTAGAACAATTCAAGCTCAGTTATTGCATTTGTCAAAGACTGAGGTCATATGCTGGCTTAGTCACTCTGGGTAACATGTACTCAGAAAAGTGTGTTTTGACAGGAATTTAATGCTTGCGCAATAAAAAACATCGTGTGACTTTGCCCTTCCTTTTGAGTAGGAAGAACCCATCCTGCGTGCGCCAAGAGCTTGACACCTGCCTAGCTGGGTAAGGAAAACATATGGATGTTCCTAATTTTGGAACATGGGGGAAGCTTGGAACTACATCCTTCTTGCTTTCACTGTTACTGTAGCAACACCGTGTCAGGGGTTGAAACCCAACATGGTTTGATTTCCAGTTGCTTTTTTGATACCATTGCTTGTTAATAGTGCAACATGGCACATGTGTACATTTCTCAACGTGGGAGAAGAGTTCATCTTCTTGAGAAAACAATTCATGATGCCAGAAGATTTCTTGGCATTTTTGTTTTATTTTTACATGTAGCAAGGTATTTGAATATCAGGTTATTTTAACGTGACAGTAGAATTTTGATCAAGATTTTTCTCTAACGAGCTCTTTAATTAAAAATTAAATAATTCCGAATTTATATTTTCAGGCTCTAAATTCTATTTTCCTCGGACCAGAGGTTGTGCATTTGGCTATTCATAAGCCAACTAGCTTTCTTTCCTTCATTTGCCAAGCTCGGTAGCTTAGATGCATGAAAGGGATACCACATGAGAAGAATTCTCACTTTTGTGGACTTTTCTCACTTTTTTTGCTTGGATTTAAGAAATAAATCAACAAGTTGCGTGTTTTCCTGATAAAAACCGCAAAAAGTCAGCAGCATTCTTGCGAAAATCGGGTTTTCGCGAGAATTTTGCTAAGAGTGTTTTTGGGGCACGACACGTAGTCGTTTTATGGGTCCTTCTTGCGCCCCCATGCGTGCTGGGACTTGGAGACAATACTCCGCGTCACTCTGACGTTTTGACCGGGATGCTGCAATATATTGCGCTCCTATGCCCATATGCGGAGTAGAACAATGTTCTCTCCTAGGCTGGTCCATCGCGCACGTGGGCTGAGCCCAGCGAGTCTAGGACACATGATATGTGGTCGTTTTTTTTTCAGATCGTGATCGCGAGGGCTGTGTCGCGATACGTTTTGTGAAATGGGCTGTGCCGTGACGCGCTCCCATGTGAATGGGGCTGATCCGCGATCGTGGGACTACGTCCTCTGCGCGTTCATTTTCCCTTTAGGATGTGTCTCACACATTGGAAACCTGAGAACTGCAAACTTCCAGGGAATCGCGAGTCTTTCAAGTGACCGAAACCTCTCGGGGTCACGAGCAAGCTTTTAGGCCTTAGAGGCCATACGATTCTTCATAGGGTCATTTTATGCCCTAGAAGATTTTTTTGTACTGCCCTAAGGCTATAAGTACTTAGTACTCCGTGGTGTCACTGCATCTGCATGTGATCACGGTACGGACTAATTTTAAGTCTAATCGTGTTTTTAGGTCTAAAAATAGACTACACACATATTGCTCTTTCGGATAAAAATAAACCGAGGCATTTATGTTTATTGCCTCCTCATTTTTAATGAGGGGCTGCTACTACCTAATAGGCACGTAAGCATTCGTGCCACAAGTGCGTATGATACGTCACAAGTGGTCTTTTTACGGCAAGTGCACTTAGTGCTACATGCGCACTCTGCTAACAAAGCGGAGTATACCCGTGTCAAGTGGGATCTAGTCCTCACTGACATTCAGGGCAATTGTTCTTGGCTACGTGTTTAAAAAACACATGCCGGCCTGTGAGTAAACTCACTTCAACTGGCTGAGTACGTGACTCGGGGCTCAGCTGTGGCAATATTGCTACTCTTGGGGTCAGGCAGCACAAGTTGCGCCACGTGGAACACACCAAGTGTATTGGACGGCTTCGAGCAACAAGGGACGACGGACAGACGAACCTACCATGGTCAACCACCGACAACAGCTGATGGATGATGGTTGGTGGAACGACGGACAGACGCTCCGATCTGGTTGCGAAGGCTATCAATTGATAGTGACCTAAGCCGTTTTGCTGTAGTTGTTACTATGTAGTAAACGGGTAGATACATGTTGTTGAAAGATTTTATTTATGAGAGTTACACTACTGAAATAGGTATTGCATGGTACACTAGGTAATCCATGCATCACCAAGCACAGGTGATCCTGTTAGAGATTGGAGGTAATTTAGGGCAGTTCCATGACTGCTCCTTTTCTCTCAACTGCCAACAGGAACTGTCCCATGAGAAGGTTTCTGAGAAAGAAATCCTCTCTTGGATATTTTGTCCAAGAAACACCTAGAATGTATATGGGTGTTTCTCAAGAAAGAAATTGTCTTTTGAATATTGTTTCTCAGAAACAATATCTTATGACTATTGTACTTCCTTTGTGTTACACAAAGGGAAGAGGACCATTGGAGGTTCCACCTGGAACCTCTTTGGGTTTACCAGTTAAGGTAGATAATTGGCCTATGTCAGGTACTAATGGTTGAAGAGGAATATGGGAGAGTTGGGAATGTATTTTTCATACAATACGCTAAAGTCACTTACTCATTCTGAAATGTCAACCAAATTGCTTGTTTTCTATTCAATTGTATTGCACCTCTCACAGAAAACCGGGTAGGAAGTGTGTATGTCAGTGGTGGTGGTGGTGGGGAAGACATTGGCAAGCATGCAGCAGCACTGTTGACATTGCCACAAAGTGGATTGGCACAATGGTCTTCCGCGGTCTAGTGATTTAAGATAAATAATTAAGAATGAAAATCATTGCTGGACTTCATGAGAATGCAGATTTCTCCGGAAATAATGCGATGACTACATATTACTTATGGATTTGCATTCTTTCTCTGTTAACACTCACTAATTTTACTAGTACAGTCCTAGCCAACTTAGAGGCTAACGGAGCTAGTAGTACGGACCAAGTACCAACTATCAATCAATCTCGACCAACTATTAACGAACTATTGTAATCTTCATCACTTGTCAATGGTATCAACTTTTTGGTCAACATGTTGACAAGTAACACACGAGGCCTTTAGAAAAGAATAATATGGCTGTTTGTCACCAGGCCATAGATTGATGGACAGCTCATTTTCATGGCTTTCTAACAGTGTCAAATCATGTTGATTGTTGGGCCTTTAGGTTGTCATTGTCTGGAAAAGGTTACTCAAGAATCAATCAATCACAATTCAGAGCTAGCATGTTTCTACAGAAGAATGGTCTTTGGCCACAAAATGTTTTTTGTAGTTCACAAAAAAGTGTCAACCGTCTTTCTGACAATATCCTTAATGAGGTGAATTTCCAATAGTATTCCCTCATAAAAGCCCACTCTTAAGTATCAAAAACAAGAGGTACATGGTACTGACTCTTGTCAACCAAAAAGTTGAGAGAAGGTCAACATGTTGACAAATATTGTCAACAAACTATCAACTTCTACTGACCAGCAAGACAGGCAACTTTACCAAAGTTGGTCAACTATTGACAAAGTATTGACCCTACCAACCATTATCAATGGAATTCAAGAAACGTTGACAGTCAAATAAAACAGTCAATATTGTTGACTTCTATCAACAAAAAGGTCAGTAGAAAGTCAATCTATTCATGTTTTTAATCAACATGTCAACTGGATGAGTCCATACTATCAACTGATGATATTGACCAACTTTTGACCATATCAGGTGGCTAATTGTAGGTAATACATACCAACTATTGACCAACTATAGATTTTTATATCACTCACCAATAGTTGGTTGATAGATGGTTGACACGTCATCAAGTATAGAAACAAAAGTCATTCATAACAACATGAGATGACCAAAAAGTCAATAGAAGGTCAATATATCCACTCTTGCTGTTGACATACTATCAAGTAATATTGACCAGAAAACAAAACTACTAATGAACTATTGACCAATTGCTGAAAATTTGGTGAAGTTAATATTGAAGATATTGTAGTCACTTCTTTTTAGCAGGTGTTTTCTAAAAAGAATGATTTCATTGTGCGGGTTGTAGTGTGCATGTGATATAACATGGTAAGCAGTCCCTGGTGGCCATGTTAGCCCTAATGTCCTGGGGCTGAGTGTTCTTGATGTTGTCTTAATGATTTGTGTTTCATGGGGGTAGGCGGGTGTTCTCAAATTGGTGCATCTTGCCTTTTCTGTCCAGCTGTTCCGTGTCTCAAATGGGATGCAGCTCTTGTTCTTATTCTTACGTTCAAGTCTTCTGCAAAGATGTTTCGTTTCAAGTGATGATGAATACATGTGGTATCTCTCAGTTATTCTTGTCACTGTTGATTTGTCATTCATGGGTGCATTGCAAATCACTCAATTGAAATTGTGCACATGGTAGGCTGTCATACAATCCTATTTTCTTGGCCTTTTTGTCTGGTTTGTGTTTATTACCGTTTGTTTTGTCTTCAGCACAACACAAGCTTTGGAGAGAGTCTAACAATTCCATCTCCCAATTCTCTGAATGATTGTGGAACTTTCGCCAGAAAGTTCATGAAATGGTGGTACTTTTTACTACTACTTGTTGATGTAATGGTGTCAAACAGAATAATTCATCACACAAAAGTATCAAATATTATCAGCCATTAGAAATTGTTTGCACTTTTATTGGAACACCAACAAATGATCACAATGAGCATTCCATATCAAAAAAGTGAAAATAATCCCAAATATCTCTCAAGTGTCCACCAGACACCATCAAAATAGTGCAATCAACCTTCAAATTAACCTCCCAAGAAGCAAGCAATGGGAATCTATATGGTAATGCAAGTAGAGAGGAAGGCAACCTTTTTGTCAAGCAAATTGCACATGAACTTGTTGCACTGCTATTCAAAAGATTAGTCACCCTACTCACTTGTTGTCCAGGAAATTGATACAAGGATGATGGTACAGAAACAGTAGGAGGGAGTAGGGATACCAGCATTTGGTGAAGTTGCAGAGAAAATGAAGAACAAGAATGGTGACAACAACAAAAACAACAACAAGAATGTCAACTTTAAAACTGAAGTTATTGAAAATGAGCAACAAAAATTGTTGGCAGTAAACAACAAAGTACTCTATCCAAGCCTTTTGTTTACAACCTCCGTGCCCTCATTTGACACAGAGTAATTGGACTATGTATCCTTGATAGATATTCTAGACGAAGAAGATTTTAACCAGAATGATGCATCCAGCACTAAGACCATTACAGAAGATGTTTTCATCATTGGTTATAGCAAAAGAATTGATTCTAAAGATAACAAGGGTGAAAAACATCTGTTTCCTCTGCAGTTTGTCATCGAGGAATGAGAACAGCACCCCAACACAAATGCCAGCACAACTAGCATCCCTTCTGATCAAAGAAGAGTTATTCATTTTGGGGGACTGAGTCATTCCATAAGTATGTCATCTTAATTGCAGACTATTTGGGGACAAGATACTGGCCATTTAGGTGTGCAACAGACATAAGACCTTGCAGGTCTACCATCTAGGCTGTTTTGTTAAAACATAGTAATGGTGATTCTAGTATGTCAGTGGATGATGTAGAAGACAATGCTGATGAATATAAAGCAACTGGTGTTCTGGAACAGATGCTTCAGGCGGCTGATGTAGGGGCAATCCTGCAGGATTATGAAAATGTGTGAAAGTGGTCGACAAGCTTGCATAAGGAATTGAAAATGGATTTTGTGGCAAGAGGAGCAGATGCAGATCCAAAGAATGGATGGCTTGATAACCAAATGAAGTTCTTTGATTTCTATGTCTTGCTTCAGGCAAAAAATCTTGAGATAACAGTGAGTTTGCTTGTGCCCTTCAGCTGCTTCAATGTATATGTGCCATGATATCCACTTCATTGGCTCACTTTACATCTGCAACCTTTTTTACAAAGGGAGTCTTCTGTGAAGAAATAGGTCACATGTTTGTGTGCTGTGTCAAATGTAATCAATCCCAGTGGATAGAGGAAGGTGACATTGCAACAAATCAAATGATTTCACAGAATGAGAATGAGAGTGCCCAAATGGTTGACAGCCATATTGACCTCATATCATTGCAAGCACAAACATGGAATTTAAAACTACCTATACTAAATTTCCTACTGCCAGTCACAAGCAGCCCAAGAATAGTGACAAAAAATCATTAGACACTTCCGTGTGTTCATTAGCACAAACATTGTTGCTAGAAACTGGCAAAGGTAGACAATGCACTATTTGTGGAATTGCTGCTGGGTCACTTTCTTGCACTCTTTGTCACCTTTGTGTAGTGTGCACTGCTGTAGAGAGCATTCGACAAGTTGTGGATAGTCCTCTTTGTTTCATTCATTTCAAACAGTTACCCTGTACCACCTGGGGATTCATATAAGATTTTTGGTGGAGTTGCAAAACATCATTCTGATGTTCGTAGGTTCGTGCTGTTTTGTGGCTTATTCCATGTTCAGTCATAGTTTCATGGGAAGAAAATTTGTTTTCATTTGCTTTGTTGTCCACTTGTATGAATCAGGAGATTAACAGTTTGTATCAACCATAGATGTGTCTACCATAATGAACAGCATGAACTACCGTAAAACCCTGTTCATAGGTGCCGTCGGTGTATAGGTGCACAGGGAGCTAATCTGATGTTCATTTGTTGTTTTTATGTGTTATACCCAAGCTAAGATTATGGGAAACACATAAATCTCCATCTTATGAGCAACATGCCCATATGTGTTGCTCCTAGTAACTCTGGCAGGTTGCTGATTTATGAGGAAAAGCTGAAAAACTCACGTGCTTCACCATCACACCCAAACACATCTTTTCCCCATGAATTGCATCGTTCTTGTAGTTTTTTGCCCTGCAATAATGGGTGCAGTTGTGAGTTCCATCCATTTGAATGCAACAAATTAGTCCTCAATCATGAGGACAATGGAGTTAGCATGCAGCTGTGCTTGAGGATGACAGTGCTGCAAGAGCTTGCTTGTTACACCATAAATGATGATGGGATGGATGGTTGTCGTGTGTGTTTTGTGGATAGGGAGGTGTTGGCCGCAGGGAATACAGCTTGGTTGGGCGGTGTGATTGTTTGTGTCGTGAAAATGTTCATGTCAGACCTTGAGAACTGCACTATTTGGTGTCTGTTCCATCACAATCGTGGGTATGCTTATGCGAGGATTGTTGAGTTGAAAGAGAATAATGGAAAAATGATTCATAAATTAATGAGCAAATTAGTTTCACAATTATTCATATGAATTACTTTTAAAACATAATTAAGACCACTCTAATTCACTCTTCATCTAGGAATTGCTCACTGTTTGCCCAGGAAGGTTGTTGTACACATCAATTACCCACTCTGCTACCAACTTTCGTGATGGTTCCTTTGCAACACCATCAACGATTCCATCTCCCGCTACCATCCAAATCTCCCATTTTTCCCTCATTCCTGATCTGATGGATTTGTTTATGCCAACATCAACAGGCTGGCACAAATATGTACAGCCTGGAGGTATGTTTATTACCTCAATTCTGAGAGACTGTATCCAATTCATGATGTTACCCTTCATGTAAACTCGATATGCGTCGAGAATAAGCAATAGGATGACGTCCGGGTCCTTCTCATTTTGGCAAGGGATGAGAGCTTGATCAATCCATTTTGTCATCATCTCTTCATCCACCCACGCTTTCTTTTGGAAGGCATAGTGTCCTTGATCTGGGTAAATGGTGAATTTGCGAGAGATGCGACTTTTCACAGCACCATCAAAAATTAACAGCGGCGGCAACATTCGGCCGCTAGTGTTGACTGTAGCAGCAAGTATTACTCTCTTTGTGTCCAACTTAGAGGCTCATAGGTGGGCCTTTCTTTTTCCCTTCTTCTCGAGTGTCTTGGTGGAATGAAACAAACACGGGATGGATGTCTGATCCATGTTTCTGATGTCTGCTGGATCTTTGTCTGCCACCTTGTCCTGCATCACCGTGATGAAGTGCAGGGACACTTCCATTGTCTCGTGATAGTTTTTTGTGTGTGGTGTTCATTGCAGCACAATGGCTGAGGCCCGTTGTCTGTGTCAATAGGAGAATTGTCTTCTCATGTGCATTGATGCCTTTTCCCATTAAATTGGGGAACAAGTGGCATGCCTCATGATAAAACATATGCGTGCTTACTTGAATCCCTCACGATCTTGTTCCGCAACCAAAGCGACTCAAGTTGTCGTGGATGGAGGCAAGAATGCTTGGACGACCGGGTTGAAGCTTCCATGCCCCACCATTACACTTGTAGTGGACGAACACTCCATTCTTCTCGAGGTCGTCAGCTGTTTTGACCGCCTTTTTTAAGCGGTAGTAATACTGATGCTGCAGGCTGACCAGTGGACATGCTTGGTGAGCAGAGATGCCATTTGACATAAGCATTCAAACCGCTTGTACTAGGTCCAGTTTTTCCTTGATTGAATACAAACAACTGGAGATGGCAACCGCTCCATGATTATGGACGGATACAGATTCTGGCCGTTAACTTCACAGGTGGCAAGTCCTAGAACAGGTTCTAAATGGGGATTGACGGCAACACCAAGCAACACCAGGTTCCTGGCCATCTTGGATGACAATGGAAGTTACCATGCTATAAATAATGTGATAACACAACGATTAATTCATTTAATTTGCACGTACAAAAGGTTGTAAATCATGGTCTTCTAAATACACTACAACTCCTGGATCCAAATGACGACAGAACAAAATCAACATTTCTTGGCTTCCTACTTTATCCCTTGTTCAAACACAGCAAAAAGATCAGCAATGATGAATGTCATTGCAGAGGTAAGTCAGAAGGCCATGAAGGTGGCAGGGGAGAAGGAGGCAGTAAAATGGGATAGCGGGACTTGGAGGAAGATGTAAAAGTGGGCTGTGAGTGAGTGCAGTCAACAAACATGGATTCCAGCCCGCTACGAGCCCAAGCCTACAACAGAATGTCACAACTGGCGGGAAAACATACCATATCGTACAATAGAGTAAATAAATATAAATTAAACAGAGGCCTCTTCATTTTCACTGTGCTAAGAACACTAACTTGCGCCGGATTATAAGTTCCGCCAAAATGTATCTCTTGTACATTTGTGTTCACCAATAAACCGGGTTTTACTGTACTCCACACTTTTCATGGCTGGATGCATCATGACATCATGACTGTGTTAGAGAATCATAACACTGTGGGTAACACCATGATTGTACCAGTAAACACTAAATACAGTAAAATGAAAATAGCATAGTAGACGATTAAAGACTGAAAGGTCTAACTCGTCGTGCAAAGACAACGTTTTGTTTTGGTACTAAAACAGAGATGTGTTAAGACCCAGCCATACTAATATGTATTGGTATGCCCATATTTTACATCCTGACATCTTTTATGCAATAATTTTGCCCTTTCTTAGTGTCACAAAACATGCACAATGTCATACCAGTATGAGTAAATATACTGACATGCCATCACAATTAACTTGCCACGTTTGTGACAGTAAAACAGGGCAAAATTAGGCATAATGGCATTCCATATGTACCACTGCATGCGAGTTTATATTATGGATTAGTATATAAATGGGTACTAACATCCATATAATTTTTTTGCAACGACAAAGTTGTTACTCCCTCTTGCTCAAAAACATCAGTTTTCAGCCTGCTTCCTATCGCAATATACCATTTTCACAAACTCTTGAAGTAACCTCCCAACTCAATCCCTACTTTGCAGTGCAACATGGCAAGCAGACTGGCAGTCAACTTCCCCCCATTTAACTAAGCTAGAGATCACAGATCAATCATTGTATGGACAACATGCATTTTATTCCCAGTCCAGCCCATATCAGATGCGATTCTGTTCTGTGTTGTTGCAAACAGCAGAAAATAGTTGATGTGTGGAAATTTAAGTACAGTGGGTTTGTGAAACACTAGCATCATTGAGTTCATATAAACTTGCACTCACATGATTTTGAAACTACTCTGGCAACAATCATTAGCCAATCCAATAATCTATCCACTCTATTTAGACTTTGATGTATTGTGCCCAGCCATCCATTCATTTTGTCTGAAAAGGAGTTAGTAACATCATTAAGGGCATGGTAGAGAAACAATGTTTTTAAACAGACACAAAACAAAAACTCACACATAATATCTTCTCAATCAAATGTCGTAACAATTTGACTTTTATATTAGTGATGACAATCAGTGCATCAGATGGTTGGGAAAATTTGAACTGCATTTGACAAAAGAGTTGAGTTAGTTCAAGTCAATAAGGATGATTAATGCAGGCAATCAAGTTTAAACTCACATAAATTGCTTGTGTTATGATAAAACAAAATATTGCATGGATTTGCATGTAGATTAAAAAGTGTCTGTTGTGCCGATTTGTCAAATGTAAAGAGACTGGCAGCTGAAGAAATGAATCAGCCATGATACAAAGAGTTTTGACAGTGAAAATGCAAAATATTATGGTTTGATGTGTCGCAGAAGCCCCACCAGTTGGTAATGGTGATGTGGGCCACGTCCAATGTCTGTAATACAATTTTCAATGGTACCACATGACTGAGGCACTGAAAGTAGACCATGCTCAGACATGCTAGAAATCAGTCACTATGTAGTAACTGGGGTACCCTCTAGCACCTAGCAGTTCTCTAACTGGATCTAGTAGTTGCTAAATTTTGGTGACTATGGTACTTTCTACTATGATTTTGCACTATCTTGAGACCTCAATATTCATAACACAGGTTAGTGACAAATTTTTGTTTTATGTCCAATATCTGGACTTTTTCTGCATTTAGTAAATTATGTATGTTCTCTTGCTAGAATCTGCTGAAATGTAGGAACTATTTTTGGAAAAGGTCTAGCAGCTCCCCATTCTAAACACTTTTCACTGTAGTTCATAAGACCCACAGAAATTTAAGTTTAACTCTACGTACCCCTAGTTCTAGATCGTTTCTTAGTAATACTTTCTCCGTCAGCCAATAAGTCGGCCAGGATCTCACCTAGTTAATTTCCTTTTCAATTTTTGTGACATGTCAAGACGATCGGAGTAAAAAATCCTTAGTTTGTTTCCATTCCACGAATAAAAATCTAGACTAGACGACAAAAAAATAATTGTGTTTCCTTGTTTCTCGCGACAGAATCCATCTTGAGAGCTCCAGCTGCTGCACTCCCATTTTTGCACATCACCATGATTGTTTCAGTTTCCCATGACACCTCCCCCCAATTGCACTCACAACACCCATCGCAGTGATGCCCCCTCTTCACTAATCGCTTTGCAATTATTTGGATGGTCATGTCTGCAAAGTCTTGCTAGAGTCAATAGACTAGATATCTAAGATTATATGATAGAGTCTATAGACTTTTATCTTTTTGATTGAGGAGTCTATAGACTATCACAAGGGATTTATTGTTAAGTCTATAGACTATCGCCCTCGCGAACATAGTCAATACACTAGTGAGCGATTTCGAATACAAGGGTCTATAGACCCTTCCTCTGTTCACAAGTGCCAGTCACGAACAGTCTATAGACTCATCGAAAAGGGGGGTGGGGTCTGAAGACTAGCTGTTATAGTCTATAGACTCACACCATCCTTTTCGATGAGGCTATAGACTCTCATGGGGGGTCTATAGACTCTTGTGTGATAGTCTATAGACCCCCCGTCACAGTCTATAGACAGGGGGGTCTACAAACGGTTTTTCGGCAAATTTCTTGGAGTCTATAGACTGGAGGGGGAGTCTATAGACTTTGACGGGGGGTCTATAGACAGGGGGGGTCTACAAACGGTTAGTAACATATAATATATTTCTCGGAGTGAGACTGAAGTCATATTATGTCCCACGAAATATCATGGGTTTTTAGACATGATGTGCGCGACGATCAGAAATTTACGCACAAAAATCATGATAACTCCAAGGATAATATCAGTTGGGTGTTATTTCTGGAGAAACATGCCAATTTCCATCATTCCACTTCCAGGGTCCTAATTCTTTCGCACCTCAGGCGTTCTGGAAATGCTTCTCGTTTTAAGCTAACAACCATAAAAAAACATCAGTCATTGCGTACATGGAAATTAACCAAGCCAGCACAACAGTTTCCAACCCCATTTAAACAAGAGATATGAAAGTAATTTACAGATAGTAGGAAACTTATTGATGATAATTATGTCAATTTACTATGATTACCAATGACACTGAACGCAAAAAAAAGGATCCACCTCTACACGGGCAACAAAAAATCCCTCAGCAGTGCTAACAAGAGGTTGCAAAAAGCAAAATTGCAGTGCGAGGAAAGCTGCACATTATGCTTCCTCGTGGTCAAGTTGATCGTGAAACGGAAGCTCAGCTTGTGGCTTCACTGGCTCGACATCCAACGTTTTTGCAGGAGGTGCCGCTACCTCCATTTCGTCAGCATGGCGCATGGTTCCCTCAACACCACGCATGTAGTTCCACATTCCATTGAAGACAGCTCCCAGCTCGGATTGACTTTCCACAAGCGGAAGAACACTAATGGTAATAGCTGCAGCAAATCCCCAGGCGATAGATACAAGGACCCAAAAAGCAAAGTATTCTTGAGTGAAAACACCTGCAGGCACCGAGAGTATGGGCCAAACCAGAATTAGGATAAAAGTGAGGAGATAACCACGACGGATGATCCACCTCTTAGAACGCCGGATGTCATCCTTATTGATTTCATCGCCGAGTCCACGAAGATCCTGTTCAACTAAGTGGATGTTGTCATCGAGGGTGGCAAAATCGAAGTCTTGAGGGTCAATGAACGCGGAGTAGACATAGTGAATGATGCCTGAACTCAGAATTGCAATCAAGTTTCCGCTGAGCATAACCTCGTTGGTTCCAAGGTTAGCCACAGTAACACTTCCACTTTGGATTTTGGCCCCAACCAACCACCCAATGACTGCGAGGGCGAACCCCCCCCAGGCAGCAATTACTGCTCCCTTGCCACTGGCCTTCCTCCACGTCATGAGGTTCCAGAGGGGGATGACTGCAGAGCCAATGACGACCCCCATGAAGAGGTAGACCCATCCAAGGTTGAGACCCATGGCATTGAGGGCAATCTTAAGAGAGAAGAGAATGAACATGATTGAGGGAAATATTGTCAGCTGACCAAACACAACACAAGTGTCCCAGAGAAAACATACCGCAAAAAGACCCATGAAAATACCAAATACCACAATAACGACTCTAGAAACCCACAAAATCTGCTGCCCGGTTGCCTCGGGATTAATGTATTCCCTGTAAATATCGTAGGCCACCAAAGATGATACCGCAATACTTTCTGCACTACCAGTCGAAACAATGGCCATGAACAACATGACCAAGACAAGTGCCGAACCTGCAGTGCCCATCAAATAATCAGCAACAGCAGGTGGAACTAGACCAGAGCCAGCCTCGTCCTTGTTGATGGGGAGCATAAGAGCAGTACTAGTTAAGCCCAAAGAGGTCGCAAGAGAGAAGGGGATGGCAAACCAACAAATCCCACCAAGCAAATAACCCTTGGCAGCAGACTCGGGCCTCGCTGCGATGGCAGACTGCCAATATGACTGGTCAACAAAGACAGTACCAAAGTTACCAACAATGTTAATAATACCAAACATGAGGCCATCGCTTGAGAGCATCGTGAGGTAGCTCCCACCATTGTTACCAGGAACAGACCCACAGGCGTACTGCTTCACGCCAGCATCATTAGTATAGAACGAAGTTTCCGCAGTACCATCTTCACTCCAGATCAATTCACACTCCTCCGGTGTGTACGACACAGTCTGCGCCAAGTAGTTATAAATCTGATCACTTGAGTAAACCTTGATGTACACCACAGTGATCATGGCAAGGAGCACCGCGAAGATAATCATGGTGTGAAAGTAGCTCGCCATGAATGTGGCCTTGAGTCCTCCCGCAGAGGTGTACAGAATGACACCCCAGGGAATCAAGAAACTGGCAAGTTCGTAACGAACACCAGTCAGGGCCTGAACGGTCGCAGCTCCACCAAGCAAAAGCATTGAAGTGACGATAATGTTGGCCAAGAACGCAAATATGAGGAAGGTGATGTGAGCCGACTTGCCCCAGCGAGCGCGTACGATTTCGCACATAGTGTGCGCAGACGGGGCGATGTCCTTCAGGCTGATGGCGAGTACACCGAACAGGAGAACCTGGATAGTAGCTCCAGAAGCGTACCTGTCGTGATAGTTGCGAAATCCATGGGCCATGTAGTATGGAAAACAAGATTTATCAATGCCGTGTTTATCACCTAGAATAGGATCTTACCAAAACGGTCCACTAACGCCGTAGTTCCACGCAACGTTCGAACTCTGAAGGAGAGTGGCGGCCCAAGTCCACTGAGAGACGATGACGGACGCGGTGAGTCCGGTTTTGACCGTGCGGCCTGCAGTGCTGTCGAGCGAGAAAAAGAGAGACAACATGTTAGGCAATACTCCGCGAAAGGCCATTCAGAAATCAGGGGCATATATCAAACTACACAGACGACGAAAGCATAAGATAGCCTTACTTGAAATGCTCGCTCGTGGCGTTGGCATTCCCCGCAAACAACTTGTCAACGTAGACCACGGCGGTCGTGAACACACTGAACAATGCACCAAAGCCAATCACAACCAAATATCCGACGGTCTGACTGAGAGGCGGCTGACCGCCAAAGTACGAAGTAGAACCAGCGAATTCATCGAAGGTGGGGGGACAGGGGTCTACGGGACAAGAGAACGCGGGCTCCGCCATGTTCTTGATTACAGAAGAGAATTGGAGAGTTGTGTTGGCGCCGCAAAGGGGATGCTGCCGAATAGAGATGAAATATGAGCCAAATATCAATGAAATTGAAAGTTGACCTTATCCAAATTTTATGGGGAAATGACAATTATTCGACGTCGTGATGTCTTCGATGTGATATGATTATTTGGGTGTATGTGCAGTCTGATGGGGTGTTCGTTGCTGTCAAACTTTTCCTTCTTCTGCTGCTGCAACCCACGCCAGAGTCAGCAAATCGTCGAATTGAACTCAGGATAAAAAGAGTAGGAGTAGATGATGTCTGACTGCACAAAATTGCAAATGCAACACATTTTTTGTCGACTTTGGTCTGTTTTATGTGATAAAAATTCTTTATCGGCGAAGATGAAATCAAGAGAAGAAGTGATGATAACGAGACTTTCTTGTCAACAAAACGATGCGAGAGGATTGGTGGGTGACACGGCCATTTTTTTTCTCGGAGGGAAAACTTTGATGGTTTATAGTATTAGTTCCCTGGTTATCTCGAACAGGTATGATTTTGAACTTCCGTAAGATCGTTGAGAGGCAAGTAGGAGTAGTGATTTGAACATGCGACACGGGCAAAATTTCGATTTTTCGATGGACTTAGTGAGCGCTATCGCGATGACTGCGAACGTAGCATCCACCTCAGAGTGAAACTTCTGGCGTTTTGACCAGATGACGTGGAAGGAAAGAGTTCTGAAGGAAATGAGAGGAACTTCTCAAAACTGTTCATCTCAAAAAATTGAACGGAAATCGCGATAGTTATTACAGCTGGGCACCACCCTCAGACGACATACAGTAGGTACGCTATAAATTCTACGTCACCCATCACACGCGCACTATAAATGTCCAAAACGGACCCATTTCTTGTTTTTTTTTTCCTCTCAAACTTCGTACCATACAGCTTGGAGATGCTTTTATCTGCCTCCTATGATACTTAATGACTACCTTTATTTTTAAAAACATTTAAGATATTTGCTGCTGACCATAAAAAATTACACGGCAACCATGGGATTTGCCGCCCAAAATGTAAATGCAGTGGACTCCAATTTTAGAGTGCAGGACTGTGACCTAAAGGGCTTCATCGCATCTACAACACCTGTAGATGCGATACAACCCTTTAGGTCACACTCCTGCACTCTAAAATTGGAGAACGGAACTGTCCGATTGGAGTGAACGGGGGACGGTTGTGTGGGGAGCGATCGCGACGAGCAGGGGAGAGGCGGTTTTTTATAGTTTTTATTCATGCGACGTAAAATAAATAAGCTGTTTTACATAAGCCAAATTATGCGAATAATAGTGAGACGTAGATTTCGTAGTGAGTTCTACGCTGTGCAGGACCAGCCATCTCCAAGCTGTACAAAGATCTCAAAAATTCGCGATCGCACTGCCACTGCAATCACAATAATTCTAGATTGTTGAAAATTTGCGATCGCACTGCCACTGTAATCACAATAATTCTAGATTGTTGCTGCCGTGGACAAGGGTAAGACTGAGTTGTGGCAAGAGGTGCGGTATCGTGAGAAACCATTTCCTGGTTTAAAGGATCCTCTGGTGGGGAAGCGGAGGGCTTGTCAGATGTTGGTTGTGGCGTTCAAGAAGAAAAAAGAGAAAGAGGTTGGGAAGAAAGAGATGATGATTCCTTTCTACAGTCACGCTAGAGGGAGAAGAATGTGTGACATGAAAGATACTCATAAGAAAGGGTGAAGATGGTGAGGAACTAGGTAGAAAGCAATACTGGAACTGACTTTTCAAGCGAAAAGATTGAACAAAGGGGCTGAGGTTTAAGGTTGTGATTCTAAAAGGATTGATGCGATACTCTCATGGCTTAGTAGCTTAGAGATCCATCTACAACGCCTAGGGAATGTCCGCTGCAAAAGGCAAACCTACAAAGGCTTACCCAGTAACATGTCTGCAAATGTCTTGTAATCAATTTGCATATCCATGTCCTCTGTATCAATGATACTCATTCTATCATCACTAATCAAATCACGAACACGACAAAGTGCACGATCTAAGCTTCCAGCCGAAACATAGCCAGTTTTCTGGACGTCCAACATTTCGAATGTGTCCATGAACAAATAGTAAAATTCTGCCTCTGCCATAACTCACATAAACTCAGTGTAATTGATAACCTTGTTTCCGTTGATATAGGGATTGGCGTTGTTAATCATGTGACGCAACTCCTCGTCACTTCGTACTTCCCCCGATACTCTCCATTGCACGACGCAACTCCAACAGCAAAATGAGTCCATCGTTTGTTTCATCAATGATTTTAAACAATTCTGTGAATTCTTCATGATGCCTTCGAGACAACTTCGAAACAAGAAGGGCACGTCGTCTTGCTTCACCGGCATCTTCAAACTTTGGCTTTGATTTCATGATGTAATCAAAACAACACGTAGCTTGGCGGATTTGTTTAAAGCGTAGCAACAGAGATATGACTTGGTTGTTGGCCTTCAGCACGAGGTTTATTTCTTATCAGCGCGCGTCCTCCAAAATAATTGTGAGGTCCTAATACATTGATGACGGCACCAAGATAGCCGGAGGGTGTTGTTAGGGATCTTCTTAGGCCGTTTTCACCATGATTTCAACTTCTCCGCTTTCAATGACATAAAACATGTTCCCCTCCATTCCTTGTCTCATTATAACATGATGTTGGTCAGTTTTTTTGCCAGCTATTGTGGGACTGAGCGCGAGTTGTAATGGGCCCCAATCTTGCGTAAATCGGTCAGTTTATTTGTGGCCGAGTGCTAGTTGTGATGAGGCCAAACGTTGCCTCATGGGATGAAAAGAAGCGTGATGTTGGTCAGTTTATTTTGGGGCGAGTTAGTATGGGGACGAGCGCGAGTTGTAGTGGGTCCGAACATTGCCCTAAGGGTCCAAAAGATGCGGGACACTGTGATGTGTCCGTAGTACGATGTTTAGGGCAACGTCGGGTACCAGTAGTTTTGGAGAGATGGTGATTCCGGCCAATATCATTTTTGTTCGACATGGTTGTGTCTTGATGTGTCGTGTGAGCGTTGTGTGGACTGTCGGACAGCTGATGATTGGCACAAGTTCGACAAGTGAGGAGTACTGTAAAATAATTTGAAATTTACAGGTAATCCTCATGTCGTCTGAGGGTGGTGCCCAGCTGTACAAGGGTCAGCCCAATTGAAAAACAAGTTTTACGTTACGTACCATATACCTACCATATGTACGAGAGTGACCTACCAATGAAAGTATGTCTCATGGATGGGATTTATTTGTGTAATTTTTAATTTTGTACAGCACACGAACACTATTGTATACAACAGAGCATCAACAGCTTACCATCAGCATACCAGGAGCATACTAACCTACCACCAAAGACTCATCAAAGTTACATCATTCCCCATAATCAAAGCCCAGCGATGTCAATCTCCCAAAGAAGTGTGTGTTGTGGTATCTGTGGCCATGGTACTGATTGACATGATTGTTCATTGTCTCTCATGACCGTGTACATAGAATGTAGTACCAACAGCATACCAAAGCATACCAAAGCATACCAACATTGTATCGCATGGACCGTGAATAATTTTGCATCCTTAATGGTAATTTTTAGTCATTCATTTTTTGTCCACCATGACATGTACTGTACATATGTAACTTGATACTTATTTCTCCCATAGCAAAATACAACTAATCCATGACGCCATCTAGAATAAAACTAGGATTACAAGTAGTGATGGAATGTAAGTCCCAATGGTCTAATGCAGTGTTTATTTGTGTTATTCTTGCGCCAGAACCCGCACTCCCTAATGTATCAAAAACTCATTTGACATGTATCCTCTTGCTACAAGCAACACGCCGATATGCATAGCTAACAGTATCTCGATTTGGTTTTTGAGTTATGTCATAAAGTTGCCAAGCTCATAATATAATGAACATACAGTAAATACAACATACCTAGCCATTTGTCCACTAATTTTGCAAATGGCTACATGCGGGATGTGCAAGAACTGACATGAAACAGGTATGATGATACCCTGTAGAAAGGAAATTAGGGCAAGTTGACAAGATACACATGACCAATTTCTTGTAAAAATGTTAGCTTAGGATGGATTATACGGACAATCAAATGTATCTTTTGCACATTTGTTGTACTTATAATCTGGGTTTTGCTGAAATTGTTAGTATCCTTATGTCGGTGTTGGCAATTTTGTACATGTGATGGACATAGGCACTTTAATGTAAGATGTATTCACATTCATATGTACAATATTCACTGCAAGTTGGTTTCACTGTGATGTTGCCCTTGTGGTGATTTTGAGAGACTGCTATGAAAATTGCTGCAGTGTGATGTTGCATCACTTGTGGTTGCACTATGTTTTGGTTTATAGTTATGATATCTACAAGCTGTTACATACAAAGCCTTGTCTGATGATTCCAGACAGATCACAAGACAAGAGGCTGTTTGAAGAGGTGACACAAGCCTCGTGTGCACAAAACCTTGCTTGTCTGGTGATCCAAGGCAGATCACAATTCAAGAGGCTGGAGGTAATATAAGCATCATGTGAGCTTGTATACATGGGTCTGTGCCTTTATATTGTAAATGTAAAGTGTATATACAGACTCAGGTGTGTAATATGTACCTACTGAATCTATGCATGTATACAACATACTATACGGCAAGGTATTTAGATATGCACTCAATTTCTCCCACAAAAGTGGTGTATCAGAAAAAATCCCAACTGATCTATGACCCCAACTAAGGTGAACCCAAACGAAAGTGTGGCCTATCTATGTAAGGTTTATCATACGACAAACATCTGGGTGAATGGGGAAATACTCCATCTCCATGTAGAGTCTGGTATGAATTTGACATAGATCACAATGTAGCAATGATGGCTTAAACATATGTTTTTGGATTTGCACATATTCTGAGAAGATAGCAAATTCAATGTTATCATGAACAAAACAAAACCCAGTGGATTGATCCCAAATCCATAAAGTAAGAGATATCATCTCAACAACCTCGGATTACCCAAAATCTCATCAGAATCACATCATGAATCTTACCGGGATTGTCATGGAGATGTCTACAATCATAATGGTGGACATCAGGTTTTGAATCAACATGTGACTACCAGAACTGAAGATGGATGCAAAATGCAAGACATGTCTTCAGGGCGTAATATGATGTGTTTCTGCATACCTAGTATGGACTCAAGATGACAAGAACTTGTTCAAAATCTACATTACAGAGTACTTGTTCAAATGCATACATTCAAATAACTGGTAGCATTGGGCTGGAAAAAAATCTTTTGTAATCCATTGCTATGGTTGCTTATGTCTTCAAGATATGAGTCTGTTAATCTTTGAAGTTCATTTGATCCAATTGCACCACATGTGGCATCTTTTTTCAATCTCAGTGAGGTATTCTTTTGTGAAGTTTCCTCAGTATTTTGCTGTTAAGGTTTATTGTAACCACCGGCATAGCACTACTTCTTGGCAGAATAAAACTTGATCCCCACATGCATCCCTCTCAATACCATGGAATAGGATTGCGATGCAAGGTATATATCAATGACTTGATTTTTTTATCTACATGCTTATATTATGCAATGCTCAACTCCAGCTTATCCTTAACATATGAACTGAAAAGATTACCAAAGTTGTCAAAATGAACACATTGCAGTCTTCTTTCAGATTGGGAACACACTGGAAGCTTTGTTTTTGCCCCACCCCATTGGTTACATCAATATTTGGCTGCGGGAATCTCTGTGCTTGCAAAAAATCATGTTCCATTGCTATTGTCGGTGGACGCTTTGTTGTCTTGATTCCCAACTCATAAATTGTCTGCAGTCTACCAACAACAGTCCTTTACCATGTTTTATGTATATCATTTCTATTCAGAGCAATATCAGGCAATTGTTTCTTAAGATCAAGATTTAGTGCTGTTATAAATTCTCACCTTTGCCATCAATAATACTTTTAAATCCATCACAAATCTTTAAAGCACCTTCAAACAACATTATCCTCATCTGAGTACTGCTACATATCATCACAGTGCTCAAATCCAAGTAGGGCAACACAGCATTTGCTGAATTCCAGAAATTTTTTCTTTCTAATGAAGCAGCATCTTCTTTATCCCTTGAACCTTCGTTCAGGATCTTTGCCCCTCAAGTTCTAGCTGCATTGCCTCGTCCTCATATCCCCTCTTTGTTTCATGATGTCATTATTATCTTTAAGTAGTATTATAATATTTGAATATGAATGATTTTTTTATCATTTTCACATGGTAGAATGCATTTGGGATAATGACATCGGCCAAGAGTCTGTCTTATTTAGTACCCCTAGAGACTAAAAGTTAAGTCTTTTACCTAAAATAAAAAGGTAACATACCAAGTGGCAAGGACTCCCCAGAAAAGGGCTTCATTGCCCCTGATCCGAGAGGCATGGACTCCCCAACACAGAAGTCCGTAGCCCTACTCCCAGAGGCATGGAATCCCCAACATAGAAGTCCATAGCCCTAAACAAGGAACACCATTGAGAAGGTTATAAACATACCAACATTGCATAGAACCTACACAATGTTCGATTTCAATAAAATGGATGGAACAACAGTTCCACTGCCCTTCCATCATCACTATTGTACAAAAATAAGCTCATAAAAATAATTCTTTGACCCCTGTTGAAACTACCTTTAAAAATCCCGCTTAACATTTTTTGCGACTGAACGGCTTAGGTCAGGTAACCATTTTTGAGTCAAAAGAAATAATGGACTTTTGACATAGGCCAAGTCTCTACCTACCCCTTATGTAGATATGGTCGAGGATTTGGTATATTTTGCATTGTATTTACTTGTATTTACTTGTATTTGCTTGTATTTGCTTGTATTTGCTTGTATTTGCTTGGCATAGACAATGGATCTTCCTAACTAGCCTATAGGTAACCCTGGAGATATTATATACCCATGTAAACCCAATTTCCAGCACCTTGGATAAAGTCCAGTCAATAATAAGCAAGTGTTAGATGCATCATAATTGCCAGTTACAAACATCTGGTCAACCAGAATTCTTTTGCTGTTTGAGTTCCACATCAGATACCACACCTTCAAAGAATCCTGCATCACTGCAAACGAAAAACACTGGTAACCTTCCGGTACACTCTCAGAACGTCAGAGTGTACAGGAAGGTTACCGGAAGTTCCAAGAGTGTACGGGTGAGTTAAAGGTTTTTTTACACATTGTTTAAGCCACAAATACATTTATCACCCTAAACTTTGAAGCAAAAAATCTTCCGAGTGTTCATCTGGTTCATGACTGACATTTTGCAAATCACGAGTTACAAACAGGAAGATCACCTGTTGGGTCTAGTTTTTGGTGTCCATTCTAGGCTTGATCTTTGAATTTTTTCGGTGAAAGCTTATTGGTCCTATTTTTAATTTTGAATTGGTTGGTTTTATATAAGTTCTGCCATTTTTTCAAACACCCTCCATATAGGAATTAAATTTGAATATTGAGAATTCCTGTCCCACAAGTACGTCATTCACTGGCTAGGTTAGGACCCTAATCTGCCAAATCTATCAAAACCCCTTCAAATAGGTATTAACTACAAATTTTGAGAATACCCGGACCAGATGTATGTCTTCACTAGCTAGGCCTATGTATTCTACACTTGATACTGCGCCAAAAAATACGAACACAAGAATTACACAACTCTAAATACTACTTATATACCTACATTATAGTATGGTACAATACCGTATCACACCTACAACACAGGTGCTTGCACCAGCAGCAGCTGTAGATGGGGTGCTCTCTCACTTCTATCCCATCACCTCCATTTTTTTCAATTACATTGATACCCCACCATCCCACCATGGGAACGGCCGAAACTCATTCCACAGACTGAATTTGGGATCCCTCCTGGCACCGCCATGTAGCCAACAACACTTGGCAGCGTCGGCTCAATTTCTAAGGTGAGTTCTAATGAACTCATCCTTTTTTCCATTATACAACTCAGCGCACATCAATTTTTTTCAATTAAATATTTACGGGCATACCACTGGAATGGCCGAAACTCAGCTCACAGACTGAGTTAGCCCTCCCGCCTGGTACCGCGGTGTAGCCAAGAACAATTGGCAGCGGCATGTCAATTGTATAGGTGAGTTATGATGAACTCGCCCTTTTTTCATTATTATACTCATCACACGTCATTTTTTTCAATTAAATATTTACAGGCCTACTGGCAAAATGGCCGAAACTCAGCACTCACGCTGAGTTAGTCCTCCCGTCTGGCACCATTGTCTAGCCAACCACAATTGGCAGCAGCGGGTATAATTTCAGGGTGAGTTCTGATGAACTCAACCTTTTTTTTCCAAGTTTTACTCACCACACGTCAATTTTTTTCAATTAAATATTTACAGGCCTACCACAGGAATATCTGAAACTCAGCGCACAGACTGAGTTAGCCCTCCCTCCTGGCATCACCGAGTAGCCAAGAACAATTGGAAGCAGCGGGTATAATTTTGGGGTGAGTTATGATGAACTCGACCTTTTTAAAACTATATTTTACACAGCACATGTCAGTTTTTTTAAATTCATTTTCTACAGGCCTACTGGCAAATTGGCCGAACCTCAGCCCGCAGACTGAGTTAGCTCTTCCACCTGGCACCGCGGTGTATCCAAGACTAATTGGCAGCAGCACGTCAATTTTTCAAGGTGAGTTCTGATGAAATCACATGTTTTACAAATGTTTTTACCACATCTCATTTTCAATTGAATACTTATACAGGCTTACCCCGGGAACGGCCAAAACTCAGCACGCAGACTGAGCTAGTCCTCTCGCCTGGCACCGCCATGTTGCCAAGACTAATTGGCAGCAGCGGGTATAATTTTGGAGTGAGTTGAGATGAGCTCAACCTGTTTTACACATGTTTAATTCAGCTAATTTTCAATTAAATAGTGCCAAAACTCAGCCCAGAGACTGAGTTTTGCCTCCCGCTCACTTCACTGCCTGCAAGTGTAAGTTCTTCTTTGTGTTTTTAATTGTCTTTCAACTGAATTCCAATTAACTTCATTTTATTGCCATTACATTTCAATAGCATGTTGTTTGTGCGCACGAAAAATCAAGTCTTAGTGTTGGTGCGGATGGTCCGCAGGAGCGCTTTTTAGTTTGGGGCTGAACTTTGGGACTATGTGGCATTAAGGCTCGTTCTTTGGGAGGGGAAGGGGCGGGCCCAGAATTTATTAGGATGTAGTATGTTTCATTATACTAATAGAGATACTCCACCGAATCTTACACTATATGGTAGTCTACAAGTATATAACAGACCCGGTAGCCCTCCCGTACACTCCGGTAACCCTCCGGTACACCTCCAGTTACCCTCCCGTACACTTCAGGTAACTCACCTGTACACTTCCGGTATGCCACTGGTAAACATTTTTTAGCTACTAAGTAATGCAGTTATAGCCAGTACTTTGATTGAGAAGTCTGTTTTCCTGTAAAAATACCAATTCCTATCGTACATAGAAATAAATCGGAAGACTGGTTTGGGTCTCAAATTTCCGGTAACCCACCGGTAGACCGGTAACCCTCCTGTACACTAGTGTACTGATTTGTTACAGAAGTGTACAGGGAGGTTACCGGAAGATACCATTCCGGGGGGCTATGGTAACCTCCCTGTGCATTCGAGTGTACAGCGAGGTTACCGGTGTTTTTCGTTTGCAGTGATACCAGTTCAGCATGAAATGCAGGGCTGTAGGACACCTCTAGAAGCATACCACAAAATATTATAATGAAGTTTACATAATGATCCCATGATAGTAGATGGGCAACACTTATCATTTATTCGTAGCAAATTTATCTAACTATTTTCTTCCAATTTACAACACATCTACACTATGTCTTCTACTGAACACTTTTTTCTGAGTTTTTCAAAGTCAACCTTACACCATTTACCTTGTCAAGGTCACATTGTCTTAAATATTCATGATAAACACAATTTGTATGGCCTCATCAAACCTCCCATTAAATCTTGAAAGTAAAGTCTGATGCATTTTCTTATAATAAAGTGCTTCAGAGAGAGCTGGTTATTTTACATTTAATGTCAAAAACAAGGACTAATCACAGACCCATTTTTCAATAAACCACTGAAAAGACATATACATTACTTGAATCCATGACTTTGTTACAATTATGGTGTTTGGTAATCTGCTCTTCATGGTGCTAGTGTAAATTGATTTTAAAGCTAAAGTACGGCATAAGTGGCAAAGGACCTGAAGATTTTCACTTTCCAAATCTATGTATGTATGTATGTATGTATGTATGTATGTATCTCTATCTATCTATCTATCTATCTATCTATATAATATGCATAGCTGAGATGATTCAGCAATTTAGGTCCTTATTGTGTATGAAAATTGAAGAGTCCACCTCATCTGAATTTGATGCTGTAGATCCCGTAAGGCTACATTTTTCATAAGCTATTGGATATTATCATAGTGACTGTATGATCACATTAGACAAAGTTTGCAAAAGTGTTTTTTGCTGTTGCTAATGTAACACAGGAAGTCTATTCAGAGCAACATATGACTTTGTTTCAAGGTCTTCATCCATGCCATCTCACCTTATGCAGTATACCTAATTTTTACCTTGACTTTTGTTGCTTCAAGTCAACTTGAGTAAAGAATCAAAATTGGTTCTTCATCTTTTGACCATTACGGTCAACTTAGAGAAGAATTTGTTTTTATGAAACATTCCAACAATCATTCTATCCACACATTTGCCTGCTTTCATTCCATTCACATCAATTACATCAAGAATAGCTTATCATTCAGCAAGAGATGCTGAACAACCTACACACAACCTCTGGCAATAATGGCCAAAGAGACATGACTTCCATCTGAAGTTGCCTCTCCTCTTACACCCATATTTCCAGTCTACCAATAGCCCTGAGCTGTGGTTGAGGTATTTGATACTGCTTATGGTTCTGGCAGTATAATGGAGGTGGATCATCAACCAGAAGAAGGCTCAACCGCTGTTTTTACTACCAACACTGTAGCTACTGCAGCTGGTGCCAATGGTAGCAACATCCCACTACTTCCTCCACCACCTGCACTCCTGCACCTACACATCCAACAACTCCACCCTTCAACACATTTGTGAAATGTTTAATCCACAGACGGACAATCTACCATTACCAACCACCAGCATGAAAATGTGGCACTAATTTATTTTCTCTAGGAGACCGAAACCTCTACAATGTGAGTTCCTTCATGGATTAGGAGATGTCAATCAGTCAATTGACAACACTCCCGTTTTTGAAAATCAATATTGTGGCAATCTCATGCTGGATGAGTATATGTCAAAACACAGCATAAATATTATCAGACAACATATTGGCAAAGACCTCTGTTCACCTGACACTCTCCTCCATCTCGAGAAGTCAATTTCAATGCCTTCTGAAGCCAAAAGAAGTTGCCGAAGGGCTAATGGCTACAGGTCAAATCTGACATACTTGTTCAGGTATTACAGATATAGACCTTCTCCAGAGTACAATGACAATTTGCAAAAGTACATGGACAACTTGAAAAGGATGGCAAACATGGCATGCACCCATGGATAGGTAAGTAAGTATTGATATTGAAGCCAATCATTTCTTTTCATCATGCAATACAGATCATACTGTTGTATTTATCCGGATGTTATCTATGATGATGTATGTGTTATTCCATGGATTCTCTACTTACCAATCAATGCAATTGGTTCATGGTGTGGAGGGATCTGCTGAGGGTGTGTTTGGTTCATGCTTCTCCAAGGTCTCCAAGTTGACTGTGAATCTTGATTGCTGAGGAGATACAAGAAAAATATGTTTAAACCTTATGTTGCGTAGAAGACCACCATTTGCCAATCCATTCTCATGCAAAAAGTGCAATCAGTAGGGTGATGATTAAACGAATAGGCTTGATCAGCACTGCTACTTGAACCTGCTAGATGCATCCACAGATTTTGTCAGTTAAGCATTTCATTACTTCACCCTCAATCTTGACTTGATTGGACAGCCTAACACCTTAATTCTCATCGATAGCCAAGTTCAACCGAATTCTGAAGAAGTGTTGAAGCCACATGTTTACGAGAAAGACAACCCTCTTTGCTATTCTTAATTTGGGACCCCCTCGTCCAAAATCACAGTGTATTCATGGAGGAAGTGTGATCATATGAAGCTGAACTGTGTCTCTACTGCTTGTCTCCCTGCTGCTGCTGTTGCTACCTGTCTTTGGGAAGGGAAGCCATTGGGAGCATTTGTGGGATCCTTACATTGCCCAAGTGGCAGCATCTGACAGAGTAACAGGTAGGATTATAACTGGCTTACCAATTAATGCACCCCGATTTCCTTTCTTCCCATGACTCTGCCCCCTTAGATCCTGTGTCAAACTTGGTGGACTATGTGTCAGAAGAAGGGCACATTGAAAAGCTCAGACAGTGAATACATGACCTAAGCCAGTTGGATATGAAAATATTAATGAAGAAATAAAATGGTAGCATGTGTTGGCAATTGATGAATTGAAATTATGAGCTTAAAATCTACTCAAAAAATGATAATTGATGATCATCAATTATCATGGGTTTATCATGTAATTTACATGATAATTGCGCCTCTGTAGTGTTGTGTCTACAGAGGTTCTACAGAGCACCACTGAGCTGGCATTAACTCCTATGTGGGATTTTACACGATCCTGGTATGCTGCCAGGATCTTAATGTGGTGCGATCAGATCTGTTCAAGTTGAACAGTCAAATCTTTCAGATCAGTTCAAGTTGAGCAATCAAATTTTTCGAACGGTCTGGCCATCGTCCGTCGTTCGATCAGTCTGGCCGTCGTCCATCATCTGTTGGACAAGTTCCACATGGCGGTGGTCATGTTATTTTGTGGATCATGATGTTTACATGATCCTGTTAATATTATAGGTCCAGGGTTCGAACCCCGGACCAAACAGTATGATATTATTATTTGGTCCTGGGTTTGATTCCCAGGCCAGATCGCATGTTTCAGGCCAGTGTGATCCGTGGCCTATGTCACTCGCCCCCACAAATGGTGAATTAGGGTGATTGGGAAAAAAACCTCATGGGAGAAAAAAACCGCGAGGGGAGATGAAGTGACTATGTTAAGCGTAAGACTTAGGTGGAGAGGGAGACAGATCGTTTAGCATGGTTTTAACTTCTAAAGTAAGGTGTTACTCTCCTAATGTTTAATCGTTCTGATTTTGTTCTGCGTTGAACCCTAATTGTGCCATTTGTATGAACTGATGTGATAGTCCAAGGATCACGTTCAAAGCGGCTTTCTGACTTGCGGAGGATACCGTCTTTCCATAGCAGTACTTTATCACCGACCTTGTAATCCCAGTCCTTGCGTGTTCTGTTTTCACGCTCGGTATTGAGATCAGTCTGGTGTTGCCTGTAGTCTCCTATTTTGTTCCAGTCAGCTAGGAAGGGAATGTCGAACAGCATGTCCCATCCAAAAATTGCTGCTCCTGGAGAGGCTTTAAGCACTGTATGGTAAGTAGAGCGAATGGCCCATGCCACATTAGTTAGGAATGTGGCAATGTCACTGACATCTACTGAGTCGGCCATATCGATTTCAGCAGTGCGGAGCATCGCCATGATGACTTGATGCACTCGCTCCAGTATTGCATTCGCTTGCGGGTTCTTGACACTGGTCGGCTTACGCTTTATGCCATATGTGTCACATAAGGCTTCAAAGTGAAGTTTAAATTCGCTTCCATTGTCATATATTACATGTTGACAACATGGGTACTGACTGAACCAGGTCTTGTTCACCAAGGTACTAATTGTGGCTGAGGATTTATCAAAATGTGGTACCTTTGGTGTATTATGTGCTGAGATGCCCTTGCGCCCCTGTGTACCCGTGGGAATGGTAGGTTTGTCTACCACCGGCAGTTCTACGATTTCGAGCCAACTAGTTGCTGGGTCTATCATAGTCAGACACATAAAGTCAATTTCTGTTTTATCTTTCCCTTTGAGAGTGTATGGTCCAATGAGATCCACACAAAGCACCTCCCAAGGATTTCGTATCACCAGTTTGGTAGGTAACTTGCCATACTTGTGTTTGTGTCGTTTATTGACTTGGCATTTGTGACAGTTTTTGACATATTTTCGGACGGTAGGTCTCATACCTGTCCAGTACATCGCAGCCCGAAGCGTCTCCTCAAGACGAGTTGCTCCAGGGTTTTGAAGGTAATGGTGGTACCAACTTATGGCTCTATGACAGAGAGCTGTAGGAAGGACCACGGCTGTGCCTTTACACAGCACCTGTGTGTTTTCCACCAAGCGCATGGTGTACTTTTTATCACTGGCCAATTTTTGAATGCCGGGGTCAGAGAGCTGAGCCTCCGCAATCTCATTGACTGTGAGAGGATGAATTACCTCCTCTTCACTGCGATTAGCAAGCACTAAGTTCATGGAGTCTTGGTGTATTGCTGGCTGCTGTGATGTGGTGTGGGATGCATAGTGGCACCAACACTGTGTGAAAGTCATCCAGGTGTCCCTCTGATTGTGGACAGGGCTGTAGTCAAGGCGAGCGATTGCATCGGCTACAGTATTGTGGATGCCTTTGATGTGGATTATTTCCGGGCCATATTCCTCTAGAAGTAACCTCCACTGGTATACTCTGTCCGAGGTGAGGCCAAGGGCATCTTGGATAAGATTTTTATGGTCAGTGTAGACCTTTATCTTTTGCCCCCACAGCATGCCTTTGAACTCTTTTAAAGTTTCTACTATGGCTAAGAGTTCTATTTCTGTTACACTGTATTTTTGTTGCGTCTCAGAGAGTTTTCTGCTGAAGAACGCAATTGGCCTATTCTGTTGTGTGATCACTGCCCCCATCTGCTTTGATGAGGCATCAGTGTAGATTTCAAACTCTTTGGAGTAATCAGGGTAGGCCAAGGCAATGTCTTTTGCAATGACTGCCTTTACCGCATCGAATGCTTTTTGATGTACCTCATCCCAATGCCAAGGGACCTTCCTGGTCTTCAAGGCTCTGGTGACTTTGGTATGACCACACTCTCCTACCAGTGAGGTGAGTGGGGCAAGCATGTCGTTGCGCTTCGCCCAAAGATCTTGGTAGTATTGGACCATTCCCAGAAATCTACGGAGGTCTTTGACTCCAGTTGGCGGTGTTAGTGCGAGGATTGCCTGTACCTTTTTTTGTTGTGGTTTAATACCATCTGTAGTGAGCACATATCCCAAGTACTCTGTTTCTGTGGCACAGAATTTTGATGTTCGGGCATTTATCTTTAGACCCGCATCTCGCAACCTGGTCAGGACCTGCCTTAGTTTCTGTAGGTGGTCGTCCAGGCTGGCCCTTGTGATGCAAAGTAGGTCATCAAGGTACGTTCTTACAAACTCAAGGGCTACCATTAGTTCTGACATCTTTGCCTGAAAAATGTCAGGTGAACCTGCAATGCCCATTGGTAGTCTGAGGTAAGAGTACTTTCCCCAGGGAAATATGATGGTGCAGATTTTGGATGCGTCAGGATCCAATCTAATGGTGTAGTAACCCATATTTAAGTCTAGGGCTGTAGCAAAAGTAAATCCTTCTAACTCTTGCAGAACTGTGCTGATTTTGGGTATTGGGAATGGCTTCCTAACTAGCCTTTTATTGACTTCCCTAAAATCACTGATCATGCGCACAGTTTGGTCTGATTTGGGTATTATGAATGACGGAGATGCCCGTTCTGACGCAGGCTGAAACTCCATTACCCCCAGTTCACACCATCTGTTTAATTCTTTGATTGTTGTTTCCTTTCTTATTTTTGGAACTGGATATGGCGTGCCATGATATGGTTTGGCACCTTCCTTTAGTTCAAAGGAGACAGGCTCTGTTCTCCAATCACCTAGTGTCCCGTCGAATAGTTCCTCAAATTCCTTGAGTAACTCCAGTAACTTGTTCTTGTCATGGAGACTGAGGTGTGGTCCAGTGGCATCTACCACTGCTTGGAGGTCTGCCTTTTCATAATTAGCATCCGGGATTTCGACTACCCTTTGTGTGGCCGTTCTGGTGCTCATGGGCTCTTGTGCCATGCTGTTGTTTACAGCCCAGGCTTTTTCTATCTTGGTGCTGGCTAGACTATTGATGTTTCTCATTGGCAACATGATTTCATCAATTGTAATTGTTTTATTCGAAAGTCCAGAACAATTCCTAACTCTTTCATGGTTTTACAACCAAGAATGAGGTCATACATTGGCTTGGTCATCTTTCTTTTATCATACTCTACTATGTCAGGGGTAACAGTGTATTCCTGACTGTTTGAGTATTCAAAAAACTTCAAAGTGACCTTGGAGCAGCGGGAATAGCTGACTTGAAAGATTATCTCACACATTAAAGTTCAGCGTCTTTCCTGCATACACCGCGGTTCAGTTTATTTTACGACTAAGAGTTGCTGGGATTCAATTTACTCCGCGAAATTCGAGTTACGGTTAATGTATTCACAAAGAAAACTCGTTTAGTTCGATGTATTGCTACAAAATTATTTTAGTTTGTAGTATTGCCACTTTTATTTTTTTTAGTTTAGTGTCTTTCTCATTAGTTTAGCGTATATCATTTTAGTTTATCGTCTTACATATTAGTTCAATGTCCTCCAAACACAAAGTACGTGAGAGTTCGAAGTATTTCACGGAGTTGAGAAACGTGATATGTGAGCTCACAAAACTCTATGACTAAACGTCACGGGAGCGGAAAAGACCACCTGCTTTGCGCTCTACCGTGTGAACACTACAACAGAAATAAATACATAAGACCTCGTCAAGACGTACTTCATCGCCGTTCCTCACCATGACAATTTCCACAGTCGCCACCGCCAGATCACCTCTTCCACAAAAACTACCTATGCAACACCAGCTCCGCCACGATCGCCCTCGCTTTCACATCCTCTACGACCATCCAACTTATTCATTTGGTCTCATTTGGTGTTTTTTTAAGATATAACACCATTTTCACCACTGCAACTTTATTTTGTGCTGTCCTTGAGGGTAGACGAAGGGGGGCGCACAATTAAAGCTTGCCATCCCGTCATTGCCGCCCTCATGCCATTATGTCCCACAATCTCCTAAATCTTGAGAAAGGTAATTGCTACATCGAGGATTTACAAATCTCCCGGCACTCACACATGATTTTTTCGATTAATTGTTGCTGCTCAAGCTCCCCATAGTAAATTGATGCCCAGCTTCAAAACAATAATCAACAATCAACCATATAGTGGATACAAAGTGGGTTAGAAATTATTTTAAAACATTCGCTCGCATTAGGACATGTAACAGCAGACGAGGGCTATTACAGTCAGCTAAAAATTCTTTCTAATTGTCCTTATTTTGTATCATTTTACAATCGCAATTATTTTGAAAGTACTTCTGTCGTTTCATGAGGGAAATTAACAATTTCTTTGATTTAGGAGTGCTTTAACATTCTTCTCCACTCTATCATAATACACAGAGCCCCCCTCCCAATTTCTACTCCAAAACTCTTAGAGCTTTCAAACAGTGCCTATGGCTTGATCTTTACCTTCATCACATGTTAGTACGTTTTTAGTTATAACATGACATGACAACCTAATTTGACAATAATTAAAAGTAAAGATTGAAGATGGCCTTAAAATTATAAAGTCAGTACAAAGCACGCTTCTATCATTCATTGTCAATGTGGACCGAGGCTTTCACAAACGAGCCAGTGTCAATTCCAGTGTGCAGTTTCTTTTCATAGCTAGCGGCAAGGAGTTTGAAGGTGTGAGCAGTAATAAATCCATGAAATCTTGAATTTGAATAACTAATCTGAGCTTGGAATGCATCCCACATCATTTTTCTTGTGCTGATCAGTAGCTCTATTGGTAACTCAGCAAGCCGCAGTACATACTCAGCAGTAGATCCTGCATGCAATTGTCAAAAGTTCCTAGACCTCTATCCCAAGGCTTTCTTAGCAAAAGTGTAATTTTGTTCTGACTACAGTCTTGTAGAGGGGCTGATGAACAGTTTTATGAAGCGGAACCAATACCGGCTTGATACAAACTAGACTGAAACCAGGCCTCTTGAATTACTCCCAGGCATATCAATGGAAACATTGATTACCAAGATATTTGTTATGAACATCTTGGATGTTTAAAAGTCAAGAATTCTTTTTGACGGGCACATAAGCTATAGCTATTAATTCAGTCATGGTCAATTAGAATAAGACATCACTCACACATTCAGCATGGGGGCTGAGAATACAATGATACAAAATGCTTTCACATTCATTCTCACATTGAGTAAGAACCTTAGAACATAAGACCAAAATCCTCATATTTGACCTCCTTAAAATATGATACACCTTGTCCAAACCATTTTCAAAAAAGGACTGCCCAAAATACTGTCACTCCTCATGTTGCAATCATTTCTAATTCCAACTTATCTTCAACAAAGGACCATCCAAAAAACTATGAGTCATAATGCTGGAATAATTCCAAAAATTGCTATCCCTGCTCCTCACAATTGGAAATATCAACTCAGCCCTCTGGATATCCTACACCGTGTTGTTCTTGTACATAGATCCTGATAGACGAACATGCCAAAATAATATTACAACCAAATTGTTATTCACATTCTACTCCATGATAATTACTAGTACTTCAGTAAGAAACACAAATTTGAGTATTAATAGATCATAGTTTTAATGTACACCTTGAATATTTTGACACTGCCATTCGTGACTATTTCTATCATACATTTTGTTTGTCTTCCTCTAGAAATATTAATACTGATCAAAATTGACATCATTTGATTGGTTTGTGATCATGCGGTATTGATATGAATGGCAAATGTTAGTTTATACTACCTGAAAAGTCATTCGAGCATAAAATGTAGATATAGTATGAAGTACAAACCATAATTGAATTTATTCCCAAAACTGCATTATAACCTGATACCAAACCCATCAGAAACAGCAATACCCCATCGAACGGAAAAGTCTTTCTCAAAATGGATGAAAACTTAAAGCCCAACATCCATGACAAGACCATCAAAGTACCTCCCACTCCAACACATGTTAAAGATGTCAGTCAACTCAAGACTGTAAAAAAGGATGCTGCCCAATTTTATGCAAACAAGAGTTGACTCTGGAAGAACACAGCGCTTGTGAGATTCCTGCAGCCAGTGTAATATGTACGTCTTGCATAGGAACATGTCTTGGTTAATAGAATGCCAAAGTAAGCCAGAGTTAAAAGTCAAGAATTCCTTTGACAGGCACACAAGCTATATAGAAATGGGGAACTAGCAAGAACCAGCCCAGATGTTTTGGACTCGATACTACTTAATGAATGACCAGGTGACTCTAATCATTGTTTAACTCTACATGAGAGAGACATAGCAAAAAAGGAGATTTATCACGCACAAAGCACAATACACAATACACAATACACAACAAGAATCCTGACCAACTCAAATGTCCTAAAGATATCAGGCCTGTAAGCCACACAAGACGATCCGTTAAACTCAAAAATATGACACTGTTCTCCCATAGAATAATAAACACAAATTTGCATCAAATATTTGCCAATTATTGTTTTAGAGAACTCCTTTAATCTGTTCTCATTTTGCCTGTAAATGAACATCGTGGATGGTGTCTGTCTTTGTAGGAAATAATACTATCTCCTATGATGATAACCTTACTCAAGTTTCAGATTGCATTATATATCTATTGTACTAAAATTGTATGAAAGGGAACCATCTCTTACTTTGGCATTCAAATAAGTCCCAGTATCATTTGACGTGCTTTTTACATGATTGTTCTGTAGAAGGCAATAGGATACCTCTTGCATTCTCTACAGCACGTATGATGTATAGGGGCAAAGGTACTGTACTTTTGTTGCACTTGGTAATACCTCCACGTGTAACAAGTTTGCCTGTGCCATGGAAAAGTGGAAGAGACAAACATACTGTGCCATTACAATCCCCCTTCTTCTGTACTGGAATTGTAGTACCTTAGTGTAGTGCCACACTGTAGAACATATTATACTAGGTATTATTGTTAGGGGAAGGACACGAGAGGAAGGGGACTTGAAGAGAAAATTAATATGGTTGGTAAGCATAATGAAGGAAAAAATAATTGGTGTTGTTTCAATAGAACATTTCATTCCCGACATATTTGATATTAACATCTTGGATAAGACCATATCTTGGTTGATAGCATGACAAAGGAAGTCAAGGTTAAAAGTCATTCATTCTTTGCAACAGGCACATAAGCAATAGCTAATTGTCACTGCTCAAGCTCCAGGTAGTAAATTGATGCCCAACTACCAAAAATATCAACAATGAACCATACATGGATCAGAAATCATTTTTGAAAGTTCATTTGCATTAGGCAGATGGGGGGAATTAAATTAATGCCAGCTATAAATTATTTGGTATTAACCCTTATTTTATTTCATTTTACAATCACAATTAGTTGAAGTTACTTCTGTCATATAATCGAGTTTAACTATTACTTTGATTTAGGAGGGCTTTAGCATTCTTGTTGTCTCCATCTTACTATACAGAGCGCCCTTCCCAATTTCTACGCCAAAACTCTTGAGGTTTTGAAAGAGTGCCAATGGGTTGATCTTTCCCTCCATTGCATATAAATACTCTTTTAGTTTATCATATGTTATACTTTTGTAAAGACCATGGCACAAATGTTAACCACAACAACTATGCTGGTACCTCATCAATGGCAGTACCTTATCTCTCTATTTCACACTTGTCCACAGTTTCAGCAACCAACAAATAAACATGGTAATACTGACTATGTTGGCAAGTATTTTGAGTTATTAGTGATCTTATTTTAATACATGCTGCTCTAACAAATGTTAATAATTGATGCATGTCAAATGACAACTGGCATCCATACCCATGCCTTTGATTTGGAGGCAAAGAGTCCGTCATACACTTTCATCCTTTTGTCGTGTACGCACAAGAGTTTACAATTGGGCAGAGAGAAGAGACGTATTTCCGATCGGTCGAGTACACGTCAAACACTCCGTTGTGTGCCTTGTGGCTAGGTTGGTACAATTTGGAAACGGCAACGTCAATGGCATACGTCTTCGCTTTGATGAGTGCATACAAATTGTTCTCCATTTTCGATTGGAAAGGAGATCGTCATTCGGTCCGTCAGCCAATGTGGTGGTGGTGGCGGACGCGGCCGAGGACACATTCCAAACTTCCAAAACTCCGCTACCGTCGCCGCTGACAACCCAATGCCTCTGCAAATGGTACGCCATGGAGGTAACCGGTGCCGAGTGATAGGGTACAATTTGCAGCGGTTCCGATGACAGGGTGGTGGGGGGAAAGCATGGATCCCGGCGGAGGCGACTCGTCCTCGTCCTGTTTTGGATTCGGACCATCGTCGCCATCGTTGTTGTTGTCACGACATCTTCTCGTCTTTTCCCGCTCCCGAAGCTCCTCTCGGCTCCAAGCCTACACGGAAACGAGCAACATCCCCTCCTCTTGCTCCAACAACACAGCCGCCCTCCTGAAACGATAGTGTTTGGTCCGTATCATACCCGCCACATCGAAGGAGGCCACGTCGTAGAATTTGATGGTTCCGTCGGCGAATCCGAAGGGTGCAACGGCATTTCCATCGGGAGAGGAGGAGACTAGCAATGCCAGGGGCCTCATGTGAGACATGTAGGATTTGACGAATTCGAGACATCGTGATGGATGGAGAAGTTTTGTTGCTGCTGGACAAAAATGTCAAATTGAGTGGTTGAGTCATGGAGGAACTATGGAGCAGTATTGTATTGGTACTTGAAGGGTACTTGAGTACCATACGTCTAGCTGTTCTTTCACTCACGGTCGATTTTACCCAAGGAGATTTCACGCTCGTGCCTCACAAGACGATCCTTTCAACTTCAAAGATTGCATTGAACTACATAATGCGACTTTAAACTGCAAAACGGCCGTCAAACTACTAAAATGGCACTTAATAGATCCTGAAAACTAAAATAGATGGTTTTTCTATCCATCGAACTAAGAATATGCAAATTTCAATACAGCAAACTACGAAAACACGTTTTTTGATCCTCTAAACTAGGCGGAGCAATTTTTTAATCCTATAATTTATGCCGAAGCATTCTATTCTACTCTTAATTACTCCGATGCAACTTTTTGATCCATTGAACCGAAATATATCCAATACCACTTATTTTCGTCCATTCCCGCAGCTCCCTTGCTCCTTCCTTTAGTGAGGAAGCTCCCATTCGAGGTATGCCACGAGAGTGGCACCTGCCTAGTCAAGTAGGGAAAATGCATGGGTGTTCCTTTTTCATGGAACCAAAGATCACCATCAGAACCACTGTCTAGCAGTACCTTAATGGTGTTGTCACTGGTGCAACGCCTGCCAGGATGTTCGATTTTCCTGCGGGCTTGACTTTCGGTTGCTCCATACTTCACCTTTGCCACTACTGCAGTGACACGCCCTTCCAAGTCTGGTAGGGTTGACGCATCATCAGGTGTCTGTTCGGACTCTTGTGTGACGTCATTGTTCTTACTTGCTTGTGCCTTTGATTGGTTTGCTGCAAGATCTTCTTGTGTTGGCAAAAGTATGTGATCAGAGTTAACTGATTCCGATGTTGTCTTTTTAAGACTTTGCTGTTCTGGATCACTTCTAGCGTCCACAATTTCAGTATTCAAATTTGAATTTGACAGTAGACTATCAGTAGCTTTATTCGGACAAGGGGTAGTGTATTTGTCTAACTGAGTACTATTTGTTAAAATACTTTGACTACAGTTGCGCCCCCATGTGCTACTGGACCCGCCCCGTCAGGTGGAGTCAGAGTCACTGCTGTCACTGTCATAATCACGCTTGCTATTCTTGGAGCTCTTCTTAAGCCTTTTGTTTGCTTTCTCAAGCTTTTCAACCTTTGCAGAAAGCTGAGCAAATGCACTAGCGTTTTCTTATCAAGGGCTGTGCTTCCATGCTGGCCCTTGCCGAATCCCTTCTTGGGTTTACCGTCCTTCTCATACTTGCGACAGTCGGACGTGTTGTGCGTCGCATGTGCACCCCCATGCTTCTTGCATAAGGCACAATGCTTTGCCGTCTTGCGAACCTTCTTGGGAATAGGTTCATGGAACGACACCATTTTCCTCTTGTTGGACTCGCCAGGATTCGACTTGCCCTTCTTTGCGGACTGATCACGCTCTGTTGGGAAAGCCTTCTTGATCTTCTCGAGGTCATCGAGCAGGTCACGAATGCACTGTGGTACGGTTTCGGCCTTTAGCTCGTACCGGGCCTTACTGGGCCTGCCAGGTCCCAGGGCACATACGAAGGATATGGCCTGCAAGATTGGCATCGTCAATGGGCCCTACCTTCTTGGTTGCCGGGGTTGCCCGATTGCTCTGGTAGAGACAGGGCAATAGTTCCAGGTAGTCGTTTAGCTGCTGGATGCCCTGCACGAACTGCCTGATGGGCACCCGGTTGGGCTTCTTGAGGCCATTACTAATGTAATACCTCTGTGCTCCAGCTGCGTCATTTCTGAACACAGTAAGCAGATGGAACGTGACACACTCCATGAAGGAGGCCCATGTCTTGCTCCTGGGGGTGTTGTGAACATTGCCCCTTAAGTCCTTCCACGGACTGCAGTCAATCTGCTCCGCCAGGATTTTACTCCATGGCTGCCTCCCTTCTTCCAAGAGGAAGTTGGAGTAGAGCTGAAAGATCTGGTTGGCGACTTGCTCCACTGCACTCTTCGCCTTGGTTTGGGCTTCAGTAGCCTTGTCAATAGCCTTGGAGAGGGCAGAGTCATCCCTGACTTCGCCTTCTGTAAGGTCGCGACTCAATACCGCTTCCTCTAGCTTCTCTGTGCACTCCCTCTCAGCCCTAACAAGTCATTCATAGGCCTCTTGTAGGCCTTTCGCCTTAATGGCTGTGATCGCTTGTTGGATGTGCACTAGGAACTTCTCTGGGGTACCACGTGACCACACGGACACCCTTAGCTCCACCTTGGTGGGTAGAGTGAGCTTGATCATGGCAGTTGATTCAACCGCCTCTTGTAGGTCATCCTTCTCTGGAATGTAGGGGATGGGTGGTTTTACCTGACCGCTTCCACGCTCACACTCTTGGGGCTTGAGTCTATCTGGGACTGCCTTGCTCATCTTGAGGTTATCAAGGGCTCTTCCAAGAGGGGTCCCAACAAACAGGGCCTTGAAAAAACTCTTTGGAGCACTTGTACGGGACAACGTGATGTTACGTTGGTCTCACTGGTTGGGCGTAGATACGCTCTGCCTCTATGATGAAGAAGGTTGACTGAGTATGGGTACGACGTGGAGAAAAAAATCTTTACCTCGTTGTCCCAAGAATGATTGTTCTGCAGTGAAGACAAGCAGTAACTCAATGGATGTATAGATGGCTCTGCGTGGGAAGGTCTCACGCCACGGCTATCAGCTGATAGTGACCTAAGCCAGTTGGATGTGAAAATATTAATGTAGAAATAAAATGGTAGGATGTGTTGGCAATTGATGAATTGAAATTATGAGCTTAAAATCTACTCAAAAAATGATAATTGATGATCATCAATTATCATGGGTTTATCATGTAATTTACATGATAGTTGCGCCTCTGTAGTATTGTGTCTACAGAGGTTCTACAGAGCACCACTGAGCTGGCATTAACTCCCATGTGGGATTTTACATGATCCTGGTATGCTGCCAGGATCTTAATGTGGTGCGATCAGATCTGTTCAAGTTGAACAGTCAAATCTTTCAGATCTGTTCAAGTTGAGCAATCAAATTTTTCGAACGGTCTGGCCATCATCCGTCATTCGATCAGTCTGGCCGTCGTCCATCATCTGTTGGACAAGTTCCACATGGCGGTGGTCATGTTATTTTGTGGATCATGATGTTTACATGATCCTGTTAATATTATAGGTCCAGGGTTCGAACCCCGGACCAAACAGTATGATATTATTATTTGGTCCTGGGTTTGATTCCCAGGCCAGATCGCATGTTTCAGGCCAGTGTGATCCGTGGCTTATGTCAATACAACAATCCATGAAGATTTGGAGTATATCCAGCCATGCATCTCTCTCTACAAAGAAGCCTAGCAAGCCATCATCACCATTACGATGCATGTGATGAATTGATACCCAGTAATGCAAATCTCCATCATACTCAACCATTCACAATCCCTGGTGTGCTGTGTTTTAAGAAGCACATCCAGATGTTGGCCATGGGAAGATCATGCTTGCTATTTCGCCAAGGCATCAGGACTTATGCCACATCATGTCCAGATGATCAACGAAATGAGGATAGAGACAAAAATTGACAATTAGTCATCTAAATTTGAAACCTCTTAAAAAGAGAGGCAATTGAATGGCCATATCTCCCATGCACAGATGAAGAAAGTTTTTTGAGTGAAGGGCAGTGATGCAACAATAGATCAAATACTTGCACAGCTTGAGGTAAGGCTGGAATAGAGATAGGAGATAGAAGTTGAGGCAGCGGGCCTGCAGAGAAGTACACTGAAGAAGTGGGTTCTAAGTATGCTATATTTTCTCACTCTGATGGTGTTTCAAGAAAGGTCCCTCCAGAATAGGATTGACCAAATCTGAAAATGCATCATGCTCACATTTACTTGCATGGTGGTGACCCTGCACAGAAAATTGCTCCAATGAAGGTACTAGAGAAAAGGGACTTTGCTGGAAAACTAGAGAAAAGGGGAGTAACGACACATGGGGGGTTCAAGAGACTTGTGGGTGTTATTGACATAGCTGCTATATCTACCACCTCCGTCAGCCGATAAGTTGGCGAGGTTTTTAACACAAGAAAAGTACAAAATTTTCTTAATCTAGTCTAGATTATCCTCATTGGAATTAAGTAAAATTTAACAAATTATAGACTCCGTGACTTGAAATTTGACAGAGAAAAGTCGGAGTTTGATCGTTTTTCAAAACACAGTGATCCTGGCCAACTTATTGGCTGCTGGAGATAGTATAGACTGAGCATATGATGACTCAATTGGAAGCTAACCAATGCATGACCTTTGAGCAAGAAGCTCTCAGGGTGCCTCTTGTTACTCCATCTGGTTGACCTCATGTTATTGGAGAATTGATTTGGAGAACTGCATTGGGGCTTACACCATGATGGGTTTTAAAGCCAGTACCACGTGGCACTGTTGAGTGACATTCGGTGTTCCACTGAATATTTTTTATTGAACCATATTGCAAATGTCATATGTTAAAAGTGCCAAATGGAGGAAGTGATATGGAAAAATTGGACTTCATCTGTTCATCTACTGCTGTCAAGCCCTCACGCGAAACTAAATACACAATAGTTTGGTCCCTGAATGCACCGTTGATTAAAATTAAACCATCTTACTGGATAAATCCCCCCCTTTGAGCTTAATACTCAATTGAAAGAACTCCATTCCTTCCTAAACAAGCTACTGATTGTTGTTGGATAGAGAGTGATACCAGGCATGAGGCCAAACTCAGTCTGTGGGCTAAGTTTTGGCCGTTCCGGCGGTAGGCCTGTAAGTATTCAATTGAAAAAAAGACGTGTGCTCAGTGAAACATGGATGAAATAGGCAAAATGGAACTACACTCACCCTGAACATATACCTGCCGCAGCCAATTGCTGTTGGCTAGACAGTGATACTGGGCAGAGGCTAAACTCAGTCTTTGGGCTGAGTTTGAGCCGTTCCGTGTAAGTATTCAATTGAAAAAATTGACACATGGTCAGTAAAACATGGGTGAAATAGGCAAAGTAGAACTAGACACACCCTGAAAATATACCTGCCACTGCTGGTTGTTGTTGGCAAGATGGCAATGCTAGGTGAGAAGCCAAACTCAGTCTGTGGGCTGAGTTTCGGCCGTTCCCGTCGTAGGCCTGTAAGTATTCAATTGAAAAAATATTGGCGTGTGCTCAGTAAAACATTTGTAAAATGGGTCAAGTTCATAAAAACTCACTTTGAACATATACCTCCCGTTGCCAATTGTTGTTGGCAAGATGGTGGTGCTAGGGGAGAAGCCAAATTCAGTCTGTGGGCTGAGTTTCCGCCATTTCCATGGTAGGCCTGTAAGTATTCAATTGACATAAAATTGGCGTGTGGTCAGTAAAATATTTGTAAAAAAGGTTTAGTTCTTAAAAACTCACCTTGAAAATATACCTGCTGCTGCCATTTGCTGTTGGCTAGACAGCAGTGATAGACGGGATGCTAAACTCAGTCTGTCGGCCGAGTTTCAGACATTCCCATACAAAGACTGCAAGCATTTAATTGAAAAAAATGATGTGTCAATAGCAAGACCTGGGTAGAAAAGTTGAAGAAGGAACAAACACACCTTCATAAAAACCTCTCTCTGCTAATTGTTGCTAACTAAGCAGTGATTCCAGGACAGAGGACTAACTCAGTTTGGGGCTGAGTTTCAGCTGTTCTCGTGATGGGATGGCAGGGTATCAATGTAAACAAAAAAATGTAGCTTGGGATAGAAGTGAGAGTGCACCCCTTCTAGAGTTACTGCTGGTGCAAGCAAGTGTGCTGCAGGTATGGTATGGTAACGTACCATACTATACTGTAGGTATATAAGTAGTATTTTGTTATGTGTGAACCTTGGTTTCGTATTTTTTTGGTGCAGGCACTTCTCATATCGTACTTATACATAACTACCATGTGTAGAAAGTAATATAATATATTATTCTGTAATCATGACGTTAAGAATAATAATAGGCTAGCCAGTGAATAACATACTTGTGGGACAGGAATTCTCAAAATTTATACTTCATTCCTATTTGGAGGGTGTATAAAAATTGACAGAGCATTCAACCAACTCAATCATAAATAAAAACAGGACCAATAAGCTCTCAATAAAAAATCAAAAAAACCAACCCTAGAATCCTAGACCCAAGAGGTAATCTTCTTGGTGGTAACTCGTGATTCATGAAACATCAGCCGTGAACTACAAGTATGCCACACGTACATTTGGACTTGGAAGATTTTTTGCATCAAAACTTAGCATGATAAACAAAATTGTGGATTAAACAATGCATAAATATCCAGTAAGCCACCTGTGCACTCTTGAAACCTCTGGTAACCTGCCTGTACACTCTGACATTTTGCAAGTGTACAGGCAGGTTACCTGAGTTTTTTGTTTGCTTGTGGATTGAAATTTATTGAAGTGCAAGCAGGTATCACATCTCAAAGAGTACTTGTCATCATCCAAACTTTGACCTGCTCAACCAATTGTTTTGTGATGCAAACCATTACCCTGAAGGGATCAGTGTAGATGGAATCAAACTTATCCTGGTGCAAGAGTTGCAAGTTTGAGGCAGAGGAGGATGCCTTGGCTGCAGCAATCCAAATGATGTTGATGATTAAGTAGATGTACACATCAAGGAAAGGATGTTGGTCATCATGCTGGTTAGTGCAGCATTGAAATACAGTACCAGATTAGAAATTAAATATATGGAGGAAGCTCTGAAGAGTAACAGTTGCTTTCCTTGGCTGAAGATTCCTTGTTTCACCATGGTCATGATGGCAATGAAGAGATTGGGAAGAAGTCCCATTTCATGCACAAGGGAGTTGAGGCCCCCAAGCATCACACTTGTAGACTGCTTCTCCGGACATTGTTTTCAAGAACACCATAAGTCCCTTCAGTATCATGGACCATCTCTTTGTTCTTGCAAACAGTGGCAGATTTTGCTGCATTCTCCTGACAGGCAGAAGCCAAATGACCCACTTTTGTTGTTTCTTTCAAAAGAGATTGGACAGGAACCTTGTCAACATTTCAGCATAGGATTTGTCCAACTACAGTGCACAGAAAATACCAATGAATGAGTGAACTTGGAGGCCAAGAGAATGATGGTACAAACATCTATTGTCACTTTATGTATATAAAGGATGATTTGATGAAGCATTGACATAGGCCAAATATCTACTCTACAGGAGTACTCCAAGAGTACCTGAAAGATACCCTTAATTCCTTAGGAGATGCTGGACATCCCCCTAAGATTTGCAGTCTTGCTAAATAGCAAGAATTGTCTCATTACCCAAAAATACCATTTGGGATAAGGTGCTCTGAGTCAGGATATACTGACACAGAATCCACATCACTTCAAGATACAGAAGAGATCCATTGCTTCAAGATACAGAAGAGCTCTCACTGTGTCATTAGCACTGAAATGTACCAGTTCTACATGGATCTCTACATAGTCTCGTTTTGCCAAAATGAAGCATGTTTGCTTCATCATGGTTCATCATGGTGGATTGTTAATTCACAATATGATCTAAATTAACTCACAAAAATAACAAAGCTGAAAAGCCCACATCAAGATTTTTAATACTTTTCAGCTTAGGTCACTATCGATCGATAACCTACTCGGCGAATTTTTTCTGGATCGTCTATCCAGCTCCACACTGCCTTCGACCGTCCTTCATCGTACCGACTTACGTCAAGTCCTGCTTCGTCGCGTCTGTCTTCTGTCAGTCGGCGTTCAACGTCCAGGTGATCGCTAGTAGAGCCATCGTCTATTGAGCGACGGTAAGTAGTAGCGCCACGTCAGCCCTACGAAATCCCGCCGTTAAGATTCGTGAGAAGCGTGTCTCGTTTGAGTGCGCCCCACCACGAAGCTCCTACAAGACCCTTTTCTTAGGTACAAGTCTCGAGCAGCCCTCTCAAGAATGGCCTCTGAGAAGATCGCGCCCATCGGGCTTAAACACCAAGAATGCGGCGCGGAAGGGGTGGCGAAAGCTCCCATCCGGTATGTGCCAGACCGGGACCCAGTCCAAGAAGCCTTGGATCTTAAGCCCGAGTCCCTCAAGTGCACCCTCGCGAATGGGTCAGAAACCCGAGTCACGGTTTGGTCCGGACACGGTACCAACGAGCAGTTCATACTGCACGTGAACAAGGCGTACAGTACCGCCAAGAAAATGGGGTCAATTCCCGCCTGCGACGAGGCCGAAAAGGCTTATGACTCGAAAAAGGCCGCGTGGAAGGCTGTTCTTCGTGAACTCGCCAAAGACCCCCTCTCTAAAACTGCTAAGGAAGTGAAGACTGCAGAGTCTCTTTCCCTAAAGGCCGACATGCTCACCTTGAAAGCAAAAATGACCAACTCGGCCCTAGAAGTTTTTCAACTCTATGCCAACCTCCTCACTGAGGAGGCACGTCAGCCCTGGGACTTAATTGTCAAGGAGCAGACGGAGTCGACGCCCTTTCACGACATCTTCGAGTCGAGAGGAAGAAGTCACCGGGCAAAACGTCCGAGTCATTCAGGAGGTGTAATTTACTCCACCTCCAGTCTTGTTTCGCACATGACGCAGGCGAAAATTTGAGATTCTATATCTCCAATTGCCTCAAAAAGCCCAACAAGGTTAAGATTCGTCAATTTGTCCAACGCGTCATGCAGTTGAACAACTATATCGAAGACCTCCCATGCCTGTACTACAGCCCTAGTGCTAGTGCAATGACGCAACAGGTCTTTGCCTTCACGGATTCGAACTTGCATGCCATATCTTGCGCATGTGTCCGTTGAAGTGGCAGGATCAGTACCACTTGCTAGAGAAATGCTATCCCGGGGTTAAGCCTCTATTGCTCATTCTCGAGCGTATTGAGGTGGCGCACCCAGTGGATGAGAAGCAGTCAACTGCGAAGCCTGCAAAGGCCCAAGCAGCAGACCAGCCCTCCAAGAAGTTCTCGCCAAGCGGGCGATTCCCAGGAAGCCCAGCAAGCAAGCACGACGGAGTATACTCGCCGAGAGGAACTGCGAGCTGTGCAAAAAGCATGGGGGCACACACACCACGCATAACACCGCGGAGTGTCGCCGTTACAACAAGGACGGAACTCCTACGCGGGGTACTTTCGGAGCACCAGCCGAAAGTCTCGTGAGGACAACCGCGCCAAGAAATCCTACGCACAGGTCGTAGCAAGAATGGAGAAACTCGAGAAGTCTCTCAAGAAAGCCAACAAAAAAGGCAAGAAACGTTGCCGTCAGTACGAAAGTGACAGCGATTCCGACTCCTCCTGAAGTGATGGGTCGGGTAGTACCGGGGAAATTCCTGTATGTAGTAAGAAAATTAAAACTAGCCATGAGTTAGAAAATTATACTACCCCTGGTCCGATTAAAACTACCAGTAATCAAAAATTTGAATTAAATCAAAAAATTTAATTAAGGATTATTCGAGTCCCTTGATGGACGCAACTTTAAAAAGTCTCACAGACACTTCGAATCTATCCACCAATACCCAAGTAGAACCAAACTCAGATTTGGACCCTCTACATAATACACAGCCACCACAAACAACTAGCCCACAGAACTCAGTAGATTCAGTGACAGCAGTGTTAGCTGTGCAAAAGTTAGCGACCGGAAGTCAGTCCTCGACAAAACTCAAACACTTGTCCAGGAGTCGCAAAAACAACTTCTTGAGAGTACTATTAGACACTGGTTCTGATGGTGACCTCATGTTCCATGAAAAAGGAACCAACAAACGCTTTCCCTACTTGGCTAGGCAGGTGTCAAAGTCTTGGCACACGTCGAATGGGTGCTTCCAAACCAAAGGAAGAGGCAAAGTCACACTAAAATTCGTAGACTACTCCAACAGCAAGGAATACACAGTTAAACCTGATGTTGTCGAGTATGATGGAAAAAAGATGACAAAGCCAGCGTTTGACCTCATCTTAGGTGTAAAAACACTAAGTGAGCTTGGAATTGTTCTGGATTTTCGAACAAAGGATATTACCATTGATGAGATCATTTTGCCAATGAGAGACATCAACAGTCTTGCTACCAGCTCTAAGATTGAAAAAGCTTGGTCAGTTAACCACAGCATGATTCATGAACCACGTAGTACTGAGGAAGCCACTCAGCGTGCAGTTCACATCTTAGATGCAAAATATGAAAAAGCAGACCTCCAATCAGTTGTTGACACCAACTGCCCTCACCTCAGTTTACAAGATCAAAACAAGTTGTTAGAGCTCCTCCGTAAATACGAGGACCTCTTTGATGGTACACTAGGTGATTGGAACACAGAGCCTGTCTCCTTTGAATTAAAGGAAGGTGCCAAACCATATCATGGCAGAGCTTACCCAGTACCTCACTCACTCAAAGAGACTCTCATGAAAGAGCTCAAAAGACTGTGTGACCTGGGCTTACTAGAGTGGCAGCCCGCATCTGAATGGGCTTCACCCTCATTCATAGTACCAAAAAAGATCAGACTGTACGCTTCCTAAGTGATTTTAGAGAAGTAAACAAAAGAATAGTTAGAAAACCATTCCCGTTACCTAAAATTAGCACAGTCATGCAAGAGCTAGAAGGATTCACTTTTGCAACTGCCCTTGATTTAAACATGGGCTATTACACCATTAGGTTGGATCCAGATGCATCCAAAATCTCCACCATTATATTTCCATGGGGTAAATACTCTTACCTCAGGTTACCAATGGGTATTGCTGGTTCTCCTGACATTTTTCAATCAAAAATGACGGAACTAATGGCCACCCTTGAGTTCGTAAGAGCTTACATTGATGATCTATTATGCATCACAAAGGGAACCCTGGAAGACCACCTGGCTAAATTGGAATTGGTCCTCTCCAGACTGCAAGATGCGAACTTGAAAGTCAATGCTCGCAAATCAAACTTCTGTGCCATAGAAACAGAATATCTTGGGTACATCCTCTCACGAGATGGTATAAAACCACAACCCAAGAAGGTACAGTCGATACTTGCACTGACACCGCCCAAAAATGTCAAAGACCTCCGTAGATTCCTTGGCATGGTCCAATACTATCGAGATCTTTGGGCAAGACGCAGCGAAATGCTTGCCCCACTCACAAGCCTAGTCGGCGAGTGTGGTCACACCAAAAAGTCCAAACTCCTCAAGGTTAAAAAGAAACCATGGAAATGGACCGAGGAACATCAAAAGCATTCGATGATGTAAAGGCCACTATTGCAAAAGATGTGTCCTTGGCCTACCCTGATTACTCAAAAGGGTTCGAGATTTATACTGATGGTTCCAAGAGACAACTTGGAGCCGTCATTACTCAGAACAACCGGCCAATAGCTTTCTTCAGCAGAAAACTCTCTGTCTGTCAGCAAAAGTACAGCGTAACCGAAATTGAACTTCTAGCCATTGTTGAAACACTCAAAGAGTTCAAAGGGATGCTGTGGGGCCAACAAATTGTAGTCTACACAGACCACAAGAACCTCATGCAAGATGCACTCGGATTGACCTGTGACAGGGTTTACCATTGGCGTTTACTGCTAGAGGAATATGGTCCTGAAATCATGTACATCAAAGGAATCCACAACACAGTTGCGGATGCGATTTCACGCCTTGACTTTGGTCCAGCATTGGACATCAAGGAAAACTGGATGACCTTCACAAAATGCTGGTGTTATTACACTATGCAATCAGAAGAGGACCCATCCCCAGACAACCACTCAGACCTCATGAACTTTGTGTTTGCCAACCGCAGCGAAGAGAATGCAATATATCCCCTGACAGTTCGGGAGATTGCCGCAGCTCAACAAACGGATAAAACGCTGGACAAACTCAGCCTGCTTGAGAAGTACAAACCTCAGCTGGTAGAAAATGTTCAAGTACTGTGCAAAGATGGCAAGCTTGTCATCCCACAGGAACTCCAGCAGCGAGCAGTACAGTGGTACCATCACTACCTGCAGCATCCGGGGACTACTTGTCTCGAAGAGACTCTTCGCGCTGCGATGTATTGGAAAGGTTTGCGACGCTCTGTTCGCACCTTTGTCAAAAATTGTCATAAATGCCAAGTCAACAAACGACGCCAACGTAAGTATGGTAAATTACCTACAAAATTGGTTGTTTCCAACCCCTGGGAAGTACTCTGTGTGGACCTAATAGGACCATACACCCTCAAGGGCCAAGACGGCACTGAAATTGACTTTATGTGTGTCACAATGATAGATCCAGCAACCAGTTGGTTCGAGATTGTGGAACTACCGGTAACAGAAGTGACTTCTGTTGCTCCCACGGGTAAAAGGGCCGCAAGGGTACTAACACACATAATAAACCTAAGGAAGCTTACTTTGATAAATCATCAGCACAGGTAGGCTCCTTAGTTAACAAGATCTGGTTTAGCCGTTACCCACGTTGTCAAGTAATCATTTACGACAATGGAAGCGAGTTCAAGCTCAATTTCAAACCTTATGTGATTCATACGGTATCAAGCGTAAGCCAACCAGCATCAAGAACCCTCAAGCAAACGCAATACTAGAACGGATGCATCAAGTAATCATGACAATGCTCCGTACCACTGAATTAGACATGGCCAATACAGTGACACCTAGTGACATCGCAGACTTCCTCACAGATGCTGCATGGGCCGTTCGCTCCACATACCACACAGTACTCAAAGCCTCTCCAGGTGCAGCTATATTTGGTAGGGACATGCTGTTTGACATTCCCTTCCTAGCTGACTGGAACAAAATAGGAGATCACAGGCAACGCCAAACCGATCGCAATACCGAACGTGAAAACAAGTCTCGCGTCGATTGGGATTACAAGGTTGGTGACAAAGTACTTCTTCGAAAAGAAGGTATCCTCCGCAAATCTGAAAGCAAATACCATAAAGATCCTTGGACTATATCTACAGTCCATACGAATGGTACAATCAGGGTTCACCGCGGAACAAAATCAGAACGATTGAATATTAGGAGAGTAACACCATACTTTGACACTGCAGACACTTAAAAATAAATATACTGTCAGTTAATCACTCTAAACTCCTCTCTCCACTAACACTTACGCTTACAACCTTTACTTCGTAGTCACTACAAAGTAGGAACGTCTTGTCATGTACAAGTGTCTTCCATTACAACAAAGCCTGATGTTTTTCCTTTCAATGAAAAAGGTTTTTTTACACAACTCACCTGATTCTCCATTCGTGGGGGCGAGTGACATAGGCCAAATATCTACTCTACAGGAGTACTCCAAGAGTACCTGAAAGATACCCTTAATTCCTTAGGAGATGCTGGACATCCCCCTAAGATTTGCAGTCTTGCTAAATAGCAAGAATTGTCTCATTACCCAAAAATACCATTTGGGATAAGGTGCTCTGAGTCAGGATATACTGACACAGAATCCACATCACTTCAAGATACAGAAGAGATCCATTGCTTCAAGATACAGAAGAGCTCTCACTGTGTCATTAGCACTGAAATGTACCAGTTCTACATGGATCTCTACATAGTCTCGTTTTGCCAAAATGAAGCATGTTTGCTTCATCATGGTTCATCATGGTGGATTGTTAATTCACAATATGATCTAAATTAACTCACAAAAATAACAAAGCTGAAAAGCCCACATCAAGATTTTTTAATACTTTTCAGCTTAGGTCAAGCATTGCAATTTGCCAATACAAGCAGAGTCCCCTTTCATGTCTATGATGCTTTCATAAGAATCCGTCAGATTGGTATCCCATGATTGAAAGACTAGTCATGCTACCAAAGAAGATGGTGCATTTTTTGATGCCTTCAGTGCATTGATGGGTTTTATCTTCATCGTCTGGCTTGGTGACAACTAAAGAAGATAACAGGGTAGTAACAAGTGAAGCAGCCAATGCTAGCGGTGGAGCATTGTTCCTTGTTGTCATGACCAGTCTAAATGTGGTCATTAAGTGTTCAATGCCTTGAGGATAGACCATAAGATAGGAGACAACTGCCAAATGGATGTATGGGGCACATCGATGTCTCTTTCATTTTTTTGTATTAGTAACATGTTACTTTTGTGCGTCAATGATGTCCCCAGCACATGATTGTGTCTTCAAACTATTATGGATCATCTTGATAAAACAGACCCATGAGTAGAACTCATATCTGAGATTCTTGCACTCATTGATCAGTTCAGGGTTGTCAATAGAAGAGTAGGGGATCTTCATTTTGAAGGCAAGGGGGATAGTATTAGGAACAATGACTGCTATACCATGTCCATATGTTTCTCCCAGATTGTGTTGATGAGTAAATCAACCGGGATGGTCTTCTGGTTTTGAAAGGATAGAGGAGCATCATCCTTTGAGAGGAAGGCTATAGCATGATGGATAATTGCCATATTGTCATCATCATTGGTGGGAAAGGGACATGTTACTGACATCATTCCTATCATTGAATAGGTTACTCTTGACATCACCATCCACTAGCCTGATCTTGTGTGAGACCATGGCATAACAAGATGCCAGAAGTTTCGAGTTGGACTGAAAGACCAGAAACATGCACAGTTTTTGTTATCCCCTGAGTTATTGAGGAATTGATGATTGTTATGTTGGTAAGTACGCTGCAGGAACAGGCATTCGCCAACTGTCTGCTAGAATATAATCAAGATTTTTTCAAAATCTTAGTTGTATTGGAAACTAAGCCCGTTTTCTCCTCCTCCTCCTCCTCCTCCTCCTCCTCCTCCTTCTTCTTCTTCTTCTTCTTCTTCTTCTTCTTCTTCAGTGAGACAGTTTTTTCACTTTTTGCCAAAACAGGTACTTTCAGGGTAATTCAAGCAAACTTACATGTAAATATTTAATTTTCCTGTTGACTTACATGGGTAGTCATCATGTTTTGATCTATTTTTACCTATAAAATTATTTCTTATTTCAGAAATGGGCGCACACGCCCATTTTCTACTGATAGTAGATGACAAGCCACATATTATATTTACACCTAGGACTTCCTCTGTTTCTACGAATTGCATTCTGTCTAGCTAGCTACAAAAAATCTTGCAGCGGCTGATAGTAATCTTAGTTGCATTGGAAACTGATCACCTTTTCTCCTCCTCCTCCTCCTCCTCCTCCTCCTCCTCCTCCTCCTCCTCCTCCTCCTTCTTCTCCTTCAGGGAAACAGTTTTTCACTTTTTGCCAAAACAGGTACTTTCAGGGTAATTCAAGCAAACTTACCTGTAAGTATTTAATTTTTCAGGTTGACGTACATGAGTAGTAATCATGTTTTGATCTATTTTTACCTATAAATTTTATCTTATTTCAGAATTGGGTGCACGCGCCCATTTTCTACTGAGCGTAGATGATAAGCCACATATTATAATTACACCTAGGACTTCCTCTGCTTCTACGAATTGCATTCTGTCTAGCTAGCTACAAAAAATCTTGCAGAGGCTGATAGTAATCTTAGTTGTATTCGAAACTGAGCCCGTTTTTCCCCCCTCCTCCTCCTCCTCCTCCTCCTCCTCATTATTCTCCTTCAGGGAAACAGTTTTTCCCCTTTTGCCAAAACAGGTACTTTCAGGGTAATTCAAGCAAACTTACCTGTAAATATTTAATTTTTCAGGTTGACGCACATGAGTAGTCATCATGTTTTGATCTATGTTTACCTATAAATTTTATCTTATTTTAGAAACGGGCGCACACACCCATTTTCTACCAAGCGTAGATGATAAGCCACATGCTATTTAAACCTAGGACTTCCTCTGTTTCTACGAATTGCATTCTGTCTAGCTAGCTACAAAAATTTTGCATCGGCTGATAGTAATCTTAGTTGTATTCAAAACTGAGCCCGTTTTCTCCTCCTCCTCCTCCTCCTCCTCCTCCTCCTCCTCCTCCTCCTCCTCCTCCTCCTCCTCCTCCTCCTCCTCCTCCTCCTCCTCCTCCTCCTCCTCCTCCTCCTCCTCCCTCCTCCTCCTCCTCCTCCTCCTCCTCCTCCTCCTCCTCCTCCTCCTTCAGTGGAGAGTTTTTCACTTTTGCCAAAACAGGTACTTTCAGGGTAATTCAAGCAAACTTACATGTAAATATTTAACTTTTCGGGTTGACGTACATGAGTAGTCATCATGTTTTGTTCAATATTTACCTATAAAATTATATCATATTTCAAAAATGGACGCGATCGCATGCACGGTGCGTGCTCCCATTTTCTACTGAGCGTACCGTAAAATGCGGAGCATAAGTACCACCAGTGTATAAGCTCGAAATGTCCGATTTTCAGAACATTTGCATTTTTATAGTGTTTTAGCACGTCAATTAGTCCTAAAACTATCTGGAATAGTTTCTCCTCCTTGCCACCAACATGCCAATATGTACAGCTCCCTGTAATTCCGGATAATTGCGGAGTTATGACAAAAAGCCGTAAAACTCACATCTCTACCGTGCACAACAAAGGAGAGACTTACGATTCATCATGGAGCGGATTGTTCTTGCCGGTTTTTTACCGGACAGTAATCGGCGCAGCTGTGCCAGTCATCCTTTCGGTTGTGGGAACAGTTTGTTCTCAACCATGAGGATCTGGGTGTCGGGATCCATCTCCGTCTGCGTTGTTCAGTGTGGCACGAACTCACATGCTACACGATTGATGAGAATGGTTCTGATGGGTGCCATGTTTGTTTCACGGCAAGGGAGTATGCAGCTGGGGATAATGACCTGGCGTGGACAGAGCAGTGGTGAAGATCACTTCAACGCCGAGCATGAGAATCGCACCATGCGGTGACTGTTTTTTCACAACCGCAGTTACGCCCTACGCAATTGTTGTTTTTATGCAGATTAATGTTAGAAGAAATAAATTAGAACACTCTATCTGTTATAATGCTTCAGCTTTGATTAATTAACAAATAATTAGTTTAAAATATAACTTATAACCACCATTAAAACCATTCAAACTCCTTTTTAGCCATGCCTTCTTGGCAGTTTGGCTGGGAATGGAGTTGTACACCTCCGAAACCCACTCCGCCACAACTTTTCGGGTTGGCTCCTTAGCCGCCCCATTTCCAAGCACGTCTCCACCAAGCATCCAATCCTTCCATTTCTCCCTCATGGCAGTCTTGATTGTCTTGTCGATTCCAACATCCACGGGCTGGCAGAGGTGAGTACATCCTGCCGGGATGTGGATCACTTCAATCCCGAGGGATTGAATTCGATTCACCACGTTTCCCATCATGTGCACTCGATATGCGTCAAGGATAAGCGTATGCACAACACCAGGTGCCTTCGATTATTTTTCCAAGGCACAAGGACAAGGTCGATCCATCTCATCATGGCAGCATCGTCCATCCACGCTTTGGGCTGGCATAGGTAATGCCCGTCAGCCGGTGCGTTGCAAATTCCGTTTTGCAATATGACCATTCAGTACACCCTTAAAAATCATGATGGGTGGCAACATATTGCCACCAGCATCCAAGGTGACGGCAAGCGTGACAAGTTTAGTGTCCGTCGTTGAAGAACGGACGTGGATGGTCCGCGCGCCTCTGTTCTCAAGAGTTCTGTTGGAATGGAAGGAGTACCGGATGGGGGTCTGATCCACGTTGATGATGTCACATGGATCTTTCCCTTGGAGCTTCGTCCTCATGAACTCGATGAAGTGAGAAGCCTCCTCCCGCGTTTCCTTGAAGTGCTTTTGTACAGTGTGCATAGCTGCACGATGAGAGAGACCCATTTTCTTCACGAAACGCCCAACAACTGCGTTTCTTGCGAGAAGAGATTTTTCCCGGAAAGACGGGAGCAGGCAAGCCGCCTCTTGGCAAATCATACGGGTGCTGACCTGTACACCATTGTGCCTTGCATGCACAACGAACTGGGACAGATCATCTTGGATGATGCTGAGCAAACTTGGGGCACCTGGATGAATCTTGCGTGCCAATCCGTTGATCTTGTAGGGCACGTAGACGCCACTTTTCTCTAGGGCATCCACCTTTGCGATGACCTTCTTGAAACGGGCATAATAGGAGTGGAACAAACCCACGCAAGAACATGCCAAGCAACAAGAAACTCCAGTGGCGACGATGGTGTCAATTCCATGGACAAATTCACTTTTCTCCTTTACAGGGTAAGATTTGCGGCAGGATGGTTTCGCGTCAAACAAGACAACAGAGGAAGAAACCATACTGCATGCAATGATGTGATTGAAGTATGAAACTCATGAAACTCTTTGCAATTACTTTTCATCATTGCAAAGAATGCAAGAGTTCCATTTGTTGATGGGGATGGAATTTCATTTGGCGCAATGTTTTTGTGGGCGTTGAGTGGAGGGATGATCGATTCAGAGCTTTTCGCCCTCGACTGTATTGTGAAGTGTTGTGATGTGCTGTGACGTAAATACAATAGGCCTACCTCGAGGTAAGTTTCAGGATACCAATAAATTTTCACCGTGTAACAATCACTAGCTTGTAACACTGTATAAGCACAACTAACAGGTATCTTTTAACATTTGTGGGTACTAATGCTCCTCATTTTACAGTAGATGATAAGCCACATCATATTTCAACCTAGGACTTCCTCTGTTTCTACAAATTGCATTCTGTCAAGCTAGCTACAAAAAATCTTGCAACGCCTGCTGTAGTAATAAATATAGGAATTCTTTTTATTGCCGAAAAACAGTTCGTTGCGAGTCCCATTTGGGTCTCCACCCGAGGCGGCCCGCCCACCCTGCGTCTTCCCCTCAAATTATCAAGATTTTTTTCAAAATCTTAGTTGTCAAGATTTTTCAAAATCAAGATTTTTCAAAATCTTAGTTGTGTTGGAAACTGAGACCTTTTCTCCTTCTTCTCCTTCTTCTCCTTCTTCTTCTTCTCCTTCAGTGAGACAGTTTTTCACTTTTTGCCAAAACAGGTACTGACTAAAAAGTTGATCTGAAGTTACCTGTAAATAATTCATTTTTCGCTTGGACTTACACGGGTAGTTATATTGTCTTAAGTATCTACCTACCTTTAAAAATAAATCTTTGTGAATAGCTTACAGAACAGCGCTATATCGTATAAACTTTTTTTCAAGAATGTTTCTGGAAACTTGAAGGGATCATCAATATGTTACAAACGTACAACAATGGTTCTATAATCTTGAAGGGAGCGTTCCCTTGTCACAAAAGAGAGTCTAACAAGAGAATGATTTCATAAACGAAAAGGGAACCTTTGTAAACTAGTACTTTTGTAAGTAAAAAATAGTAGAGTCATATATCTTACTTTAAAAATGGGCAAAACGCGAGCGCGGCTTGCGCGAAGCACGGAGGTGCTCGCGCCGATTGGCAACTGCTACTTATTGCTTAAGCGTAGACAAGCAACTATCCCATACTACCTCTAGATACAAATCTCATTCTGTCTACTCGCTACAAAAAATCTTGCAGCGGCTGCTGGTAATTATTTATTTTATCTCTTCACCGTATAACTCCCGCTTCACCAAACGACCTCTCCAACGGCGAAACAACAACAAAATGATGGCCAACGTAGAACAATTGGCAACCTGTCTTCCAACACTGCCAAACGGACGCATTTCATACGTCATGTGGCATGTGGACTATTGGCAATATTTGCCAGCTTTGTGATTCTACAGATGCAAGAACAACCGCAGAAGGAAACACCAAAGAATTCCCATCCCTCATTGCATGACATTAACATTAACCTTAGTAAATTATGCTCTACGATTACATAACATAGACACTTGTCTTTCTTTGCCGATGGGTCAGCGTAGTGGCTCAATAGCCACAGGGAAGTTAGTGTGAACTACCCCTCTTCCCCTAGAGTGGGGGCAGTTGGACACACACAGGTCCGACGGTAGGGCACTACGTAAACACCGCTTGCCCTTGCTCACATATGCGTTTGGCAAGATTAGAACGGGACCTGATGTCCAAACCGGCAGAATGTGGCCTAGGCGTGGCCAGTGCAGGGCCTGATGATGCCATGGAAAGCGAAGCGCACTTAGCCGATAAGGCGGCATCCATTTCTTCTAACCATTGTATCCGGGAGAGCGTTGAGCCCGATCCAAGGGCATGCCAATCCTTCTCCAAGAGATGCCGGTGGCGCGGTAGAAGATTGGAGGGGTCTACTAACATCATCTCACCAACGTCCTGCAGTACATCGATATGTTGCGACAGAGTACGACCCTCCTGCACTGTAGTGTATATATATGCATTGCGGTACAGCCACTGACGGTGCGTGATACTGAGGAGGTGCTGGATAAACTGAGCTGACCATGGCGTGATGCTTTGCCGGGATCCGGACTGGCGGAGGGTGTCTTCCTGGATGGTCAGTAAACTACGAGGATACGGCCCTCCAGGAGGTTCTGCCAGCCTAGGTGATCATGGTCTTGGGCATACTGGTGAAATTCTGGGTAGTCTCGCAAAAGGTGCCGTAAGGGTGTGCTCCCACGGGCGAGTAGATAGTCTAGGAGTCCGAGGATCAAACGTACATCCATATCCGTATCTTCGAGCCAGTGTACTAAGGCCAGCACTGACTCTGTAAACATTCACAGGACCCAACAGCCCGGGATATCCAGCAGGCCTGGCAAACAACCATCGCATCACCACCCAATGACGTCCCTCTCACCCAACTAACCAATGTTGATGGGTTCAGCGTGCCCATCCAATCCCTCACTATTGCCTACAGCCGCCCCTCTAAACCTACGCAACCAGTTCTCCGTCCGTAACATCGAAAATAGGGGGCTCACAGTGTCCTCCTACCTCACTTGACACCCTATCGCCCTCTATTTTTCGTCCCCTCGCCATGGCAGCTGACTCCGCCAGCTAGGCCATGCCGGGTCCTCAAAAAAGCCCCTCTCCCATCAAATGGCTTTTCTATCCACCCTCCCACTCTATATCCAAAATCGTTTTCTATCCAGTTGTGGGTTCAACCGTGCCCTACAATCAACACATCTCAGTCCCCGTGACTGTCCTCTGTGTATACCACTTTTAACTATGTTAGTTGCTGTATAGTTGCTAATTAACCACTGACGAGCCACCGAGGGCGAAACAAGAGATGCCATTGTTTGGTCACTGGCAACTCCCGTTGTTAACTAGTAGGTAATGGATAAAATCCGATTATTGACCAATTAAAAGTTAATTTTGGACATCCCCTCAAAATAAAAAGTGTGATACAACAAAACATGTCCTCCGGATCCGCGCCGCATCGATCCACGGCTTCCGGCAACAAGCGCGATGCACGGTACCTCGACGACGAGGAGATGTTTAATACATCACGCGCAGCCGCCCCCCCCACCGTCGCCGACGCCACCAACGTCCACGCCCCTCCGAACGCCGCACACACGCCCGACGTTGACCCCCACTGCGCCCCGACAAACACCTCGGCCCTCAAACGGCCTCCGCAAAAATCGAAGCCTTCGCTGCGGACGCTCCGCTACCCGCAACAACGAGCCGTCTTCCAGGATAACGCACAGCGTTACCTCCATGCCTTCGCTGACTTCTACCGCGAAAGCAAAATCCTCCTGAAGACGAAGGGACGATCCTTCCCACTGCCCGCCCTCCTGCCGGATCACGATCCCTCTGCAGCCGACTCACCGGGTATGGGAGAGCACGGCATTCAAGGCTCTCGCCGACGAATCGGCAAGGATCTCACAAGAATTCAGCCTGAAGATGGCTGCCCAGATACTAAAATGTAAGTGTCTCAACAACACCGATAAACAACGCGAATCCGTCGAGATCTACGCCAAAGGCCTTGCCAACATGGCCGAAATCCTCCTCGCTGAGGTCAACACCAGCAGCACAACGAAACACGACCTCGTCGCAGATCTCCTCTCGCACTACGAACTTGACGCAATCGGGCATATCAACATGAGCCTAGACCGCCGTCAGCATCTACAAAGACGCCAACAAACTCCCTACCCAACTCGAGCTCATCTCAGCCAAAGAGCGCGTGCCTCCAACACTGACGACGAGACCCAACATCCATCAACCGACCGAATCAGCTCGCCCACCTCCACAGAACGCCGCTCCTCCAACTCCAGCACTACAACTTGACCCCCACACTCCCAAACCCTTTTGTCACCGCCGCAAACATGACAGCACAACCTCCCTCAAACAACGCCGATGTCTCTACTACCACTGCAGCACCAACGCCCGGCCGTCACCGCGCTCAGCCTTCTACCCAACTCACATCCCGCGAAAGCTGTCCAATCAATGCAACACCCCAACTCCCAACGCCGACCCAACCCACACCAACTGTGGAAAACCCTCCACTCAACGGCATCCTTGACGTCGACAACAATGCGATCACCGCATTTGAGGAAGCCTTTGCCTACGACCTCACACCTCCAAATGCTGTCCGACAAGCTCCAGCGACGCCAACAACGAACCCACCTCCTCTTCTCACAACACTAAACCCATACTCTCGAGGATCCAACACCGTCCATTACTCGCGTGAGTACACCACGCAAGAGCTCAACTCCATCGAACTGGCTGAACAATCTCATCGTGCGCCGCAGCTGCCTCACGCACCGCCACCCTCAACTCCCTACGCTCCAGTGGACGGACAATGACGACAAATCTGTCGACAGCCACAACTGGCTTCGACAATGACGCCGCAACCGCACCTACCACCACCCCAATTGACGTTGTGCATACAAACACCCGCGGTGACACAGACTCGTCCACCATAACAAGCACTGGCGGTGGCACCACTCCCTCGTCTCGCTCCACCGTCTCCTTCCACCTCACCCTCACCTCGGGTACACACCACGGCGCCCTTAACATCCTTCGCACAGCAGCCCTCAAATGCTTTGCCGCGGCACAGGCAGAGTACATCAGGGCTTACAACGCAAAAGCCATAGAGGCCAACCTCACAAAAATCGCTGCCCGTCAACGAACAGAGGAATGCGCCGAATCAACGGCCATCACAATACACTCCGAGAGCACGCCAACCCCACGTACCGTTGGAGCTACCATCGACGCACGAATACGGCGCTCACAACAGGAGCTCGAAAAACGACTCCAATCACTTGAACAACGCCTCGCCAATGAGAAGAACAAGTCCGCCGCGTTCGAACGTCGCCTCCAACAGAAACAACAACACCAAACAACCCTCGCGCCCACGACTACAACTCGACCATCGGTAAAAGACACAGGGGCCACTGTGGTGGGCGCCACTTCAAAGAAATCCACCGCCACTGCGCAAACACCAACACCACCTACTGCCAAACCGCGCTGGACACCTCCTCCCACCGTACAACCCGCAAAACGGCCTGCCGGTCACGGCGAACGCGGCAACGCCATACCACAAAAGCCCACAGGACGTGGCAACAATCGCTACGCCGCAAGAGGGCGGCCGAAACATCGACCCACACAAACACGCTACACCGCTCCGAGGCATCCATTTGCCTAACCCTCCAAAAACAATACAAACTCCACCTCAACGTCAATCGTACTCCCTTTCAAAATGCCGTCTCGAACATCACAAACACTCCAGCCTCCGAATACTTCAGTGCATCCAAACTAGCCTTCCATGACCTCACCGACCAAAAAATCGTCCCACCACTCGCCAAATCAGTCCTTGGACTTGGCTTCAAATTCATCTGTACCCCACCATACACCACTGGGGATCTCTCATCAAACACCGCACGATTTGAACGTGACTTCCAACGTAAAGTCTTTTTCGCTACGCCCACCACGCCTGACACGCCTAACACACAACACAAACTCTACGTCAAATCCCTCTGGTCTCCTCCCCTTTCAGACATTCCTACCTGGGTGGACACCAGACTCAGCAGATTCTTCGCAAAACTTCGAATCCTCTTCCAACACCGCAAAGCCCAGCCTAACCTACTACCTTCCAACGAGCCACCCTGCGTTACCTTCGCAACGATACAAATTTGGTGTTCCCCGACACCGACAAAGGCCTGGGCCCTTGCGCAGTTACATACGACCAGTATGTCCGCGACGCACTCGTCCACCTCAAAGATCCCACTGTCTTCAAACAACTGTCGAAAGAGGAGGCATGGGCAAGAGCACACCTCATCGAGAGCAACATCCGCTCCTGGCTCACCTCCCACAAAAAAGCCATCGACAAAGACGCCGTCAACTACATTGAAGACCACCTCCATCGAAACCGACACTCACCGTTCGGTAAATTCTACACACTCTACAAAATCCACAAACAACGAACACCCACTGGCTTCCCCACTCGACCTGTCTGCTCCGACGTTACCAGCCTACCTCACGGCCTAGGTAAGTGGGTCGACACCCAACTCCAACCAGTGGCAAAGCCCAGCCATCGTACTTCCAAGACTCATACTCCCTGAAAAAGCTCCTCTCCGACACCGACGTCCCTCCTAATGCCCTCCTCTTCACTGCGGATGCGAAGTCTATGTACACCAACATACGTACAGGCCCCGCACTAACACACATCTCCCACCTCCTTCGCCAGGAGGCCGGACGTACCTTCCACCACTACGACACACAAGCACTCATCGAAGCCATCGAACTTGTCTTCACAAACAACATCCTCCAATTCGGGGACACATATTGGCAACAAATCTCCGAACAGGCATGGGCATTGCCCCGCCCCCCATGGGCCACCATTTATTACGCCATTCACGAAAACAGGATCATTCCACGTTGGACCTCAAATGTCCTCCTGTACCGTCGGTTCATCGACGACATTATCGGCATCTGGGTATGTGACACCTGCCCTGAACACAACAACACCCTCTGGGCACAGTTCAAAGCGGACATGCAACAATGGCACGGCTTAGAGTGGGAGTTCTCAGGACTTTCACAATCTTGCAATTACATGGACCTCACTCTTACAATCTCCGGCCGCACCATCCAGTCCACCCTCTTTGAGAAGGCACAGAACCTCTACCTTTACCTCCCTCCCCACTCCTCCCACCCCAGGGGACCACTCCAAAGCCTAATCTTTGGCAATATCCTCCGGATACACCGTCTGTGTTCCACACCCAACGAAATACAAAAACACTCCCGCGCCTTCTTCCGCCGCCTCATCAACCGTGGTCACAATAGTTCTACGATCACCCCAATCTTCCACAAAGCCACCCATAACGCTCGGGCCTACATGCAACACGCCCGACGACCACACCCACCGCCAGCACACCCTACAAACCAAAACTGACACCACCATCTTCTTCCACCTCAAGTACCATCCACAGGACCCAACAGCCCGGGATATCCAGCAGGCCTGGCAAACAACCATCGCATCACCACCCAATGACGTCCCTCTCACCCAACTAACCAATGTTGATGGGTTCAGCGTGCCCATCCAATCCCTCACTATTGCCTACAGCCGCCCTCTAAACCTACGCAACCAGTTCTCCGTCCGTAACATCGAAAATAGGGGGCTCACAGTGTCCTCCTACCTCACTTGACACCCTACGCCCCTATTTTTTCGTCCCGCCATGGCAGCTGACTCCGTCAGCTAGGCCATGCCGGGTCCTCAAAAGCCCCTCTCCCATCAAATGGCTTTTCTATCCACCCTCCCACTCTATATCCAAAATCGTTTTCTATCCAGTTGTGGGTTCAACCGTGCCCTACAATCAACACATCTCAGTCCCCGTGACTGTCCTCTGTGTATACCACTTTTTAACTATGTTAGTTGCTGTATAGTTGCTAATTAACCACTGACGAGCCACCGAGGGCGAAACAAGAGATGCCATTGTTTGGTCACTGGCAACTCCCGTTGTTAACTAGTAGGTAATGGATAAAATCCGATTATTGACCAATTAAAAAGTTAATTTTGGACATCCCCCTCAAAATAAAAAAACAAAATGATGGCCAACGTAGAACAATTGGCAACCTGTCTTCCAACACTGCCAAAACGGACGCATTTCATACGTCATGTGGCATGTGGACTATTGGCAATATTTGCCAGCTTTGTGATTCTACAGATGCAAGAACAACCGCAGAAGGAAACACCAAAGAATTCCCATCCCTCATTGCATGACATTAACATTAACCTTAGTAAATTATGCTCTACGATTACATAACATAGACACTTGTCTTTCTTTGCCGATGGGTCAGCGTAGTGGCTCAATAGCCACAGGGAAGTTAGTGTGAACTACCCCTCTTCCCCTAGAGTGGGGGCAGTTGGACACACACAGGTCCGACGGTAGGGCACTACGTAAACACCGCTGCCCTTGCTCACATATGCGTTTGGCAAGATTAGAACGGGACCTGATGTCCAAACCGGCAGAATGTGGCCTAGACGTGGCCAGTGCAGGGCCTGATGATGCCATGGAAAGCGAAGCGCACTTAGCCGATAAGGCGGCATCCATTTCTTCTAACCATTGTATCCGGAGAGCGTTGAGCCCGATCCAAGGGCATGCCAATCCTTCTCCAAGAGATGCCGGTGGCGCGGTAGAAGATTGGAGGGGTCTACTAACATCATCTCACCAACGTCCTGCAGTACATCGATATGTTGCGACAGAGTACGACCCTCCTGCACTGTAGTGTATATATATGCATTGCGGTACAGCCACTGACGGTGCGTGATACTGAGGAGGTGCTGGATAAACTGAGCTGACCATGACGTGATGCTTTGCCGGGATCCGGACTGGCGGAGGGTGTCTTCCTGGATGGTCAGTAAACTACGAGGGATACGGCCCTCCAGGAGGTTCTGCCAGCCTAGGTGATCATGGTCTTGGGCATACTGGTGAAATTCTGGGTAGTCTCGCAAAGGTGCCGTAGGGGTGTGCTCCCACGGCGAGTAGATAGTCTAGGAGTCCGAGGATCAAACGTACATCCATATCCGTATCTTCGAGCCAGTGTACTAAGGCCAGCACTGACTCTGTAAACATTGCTAACTGGCCAGGGTCAAGGCACTGAGTTAGGTGCAACGTAGACTCATCCGGGAACTGCAGCAGGGACACTTGTTCTCGATGGATGGGTCGTACGTGGACAGCATTCTGTTTGTTCCAGCAAGTGGGAAACCTCCTTGCTTACCCAGACTCTGAACCATTGTGGAAACGCTGCCATTCGCGGCCTACTGAATCGAAAGGAATCATCTCAAAGCCTGCTATATCAGTAATACCACGCGCGACATACAAATCTCGGGCCACATCCCTCCCCCACGCCTCAAATAACTGTGTCTTAATCGAAGCAGTGAGTTTCTTCCCATTTTTGTATACACGCATCCGTTCGAGAGGCCATGCTGAGGAAATAAATCTCTTGTTTGAAATGGCGTCCTTCAGTGCAGTCTTGGCAAGGTCATCAGCAATCACATTGAGCTGATTGAGAAGAGGGAGTTGTGCAAACGACTGTGTCGAGTCTTGGTGTCCATAAATGTGCCGATAATCAACCTTGAAGGGGACCTGGCTAAGTGCTGTCCGTATAGCATGTAACACATCTGCCTGGGTTTGTCGCTCGGGGAGAGGTCCGGTAGGTCTCCTTACTCTAAGTACTAGGCACATGTTGTCACATCCGGTGAGAACCGGGTGCTCCATCTTCCCTCCCATTTGCCCCACAGCATACAAGAGTAAACCATTTAGGATACCACCTATGCCTTCTGGCCTGAAATTGCTTGCAGTAGTTGGGACAGTTCTCTCGCCACTGTTACAGTGCCCAGCTGTCCTGTTGCTCTACAGAAAATAACCAATGCTGCCGAGCACACATCTTGAGCGATCCCTGGCATATAGGACCCATCGTGAACGGTGACTAGGCTGCCGCGCTATGCCACTGCAAGAATCCATCTATCATCGTGACCTGCATCCATAGTCCGCCACAGGCTTTGTTTCCAAGACTACAGAGGAAATTGTAAATCAAGCCTTGGGGTAAAGGAGATGGAGGGGTTATAATCACCGGGGAAGTCGAATGGAGAGAGATTATTGAGTCTGTAATCCCCGCACCATATAAACATGGTATCTGCCCGTAGCTGGCCCGGAAGTGTGTGCCGTCATCACATCCTCAGTTCGATGCCGAGTCGAGAGCCGTTGCTCATGCCGCCATACTTCCTGGATACGCCAGAGGTGTCCGAGTGGTATATAACGCCAACAATGCCTTCCGGTTGCCACCACCAGGTGCCGTCGACCAAGGGCTGAAGGAATTTCCGAGGGCGGTGACCAATGAAGCTTCGGTGAGGTTATCTGTTTGACTACTGCGTCCCAAAACGTCAGATCTGATTTTGTTGGTTTCTGGTTTGGAAAGACCATGCACGAGACTGGGCCTTCTCCTGGACCTAAACAGGATGGCAGCACTGTGGAACCATCACAAGCTAGTAACTGGGAAATGAAATAGATCTTTTGTAGTGGCGCATTCTGTTGATTCTCGGCCAGTCGGCTTGTGGGAGACTCGCAATCCCTAGCTCCATGAAAACCTGGTCCCGTTCCCTTATAGGAGGAATATTGACATTATCCAAGTGTAATTTAACTTGGTAATAATCGAGATATTGCCATAATAGCCTCATCCACGTGTTCGTAGCTAGCGCACCAAATAGGCGAAAATCTCTCATCAGTGGGTTGCCTTCTAGCCCATATTCTAATTGAAGAATTTCGAACGCTCGCCTGAGCTGGAAGTCCATTGGGCCACCACATCCCCAATGACGGATCAAGTACTGGAGCGTTAGGGCGAGTTTTTCTATGCCCATGTTTGGAAGCCCAAGGCCTTGGAAAGAATGGGGTAGCCACCTCCAGTCACTAGTGATATTGCGGTTTACGTTGAGGAGGGGAAGCAATTGATAGTACAAGTCCATGAATGCTTCTTCTAAGACTGCAGGTGGGGTCATCAGGGGGACCAGTCCGTAACGCACTGAGGGAAACAGCTGGCTATATAGACTGAACCACCGATCCCGATATGGAAGTGTGGAGGACCTAATTGACTCTGACCATTGCCTCCCTTTAGCAAGCATTTTAGTCAGGTGTGCAAATCCATCGCTTGTGGGGCTAGTTAGCATCCCTAGAGTCTGTGTCGCTTTGTCCAGGCCTTTCAATGCAATCTCCACCCCACCTTCATTGTGTTGTGAGATGGTCAAGGTGGAGTACTGTTGCAGCTCACGTCACTTGTGAAGACGGGCGATACCTCTGTCATAGACATAGGACATGATGTAATAATAGCACTTCTCTGGCTTCAAGTTTCCTCCTGTAGCTTGTAGCAATCGTGACCAAGTGGTTAGGGCAATCTGTACCTGGGCAATGAATGATCCAGTGTCCCAGCTAGCAGAGTTCATATGAAGTAAATCTGTATCGTCCACATACAGAATAGCCGCTATTCTCTGTACCATCTCTGTCCATGCCGTCGACATATCTACACCGTGACCATCGCTACGGTACGCTTGCAGTATCAGGGTGCTTATTGCAGTCCATATAGGCGGGGACGCGCAGCTGCCTTGTGCTAATCCCATAAAGGGGGACCTATCTGTCCCTCCATATCCCACAGAGGCAAGCCCAAAGCCTGTTCGGAGGTAGTAAGTCATGCGTTGGATGGCTTGCAGATATATGACTGCTTCCTGCCTGGGAACTCCCATTGCTTGAATAGCAAGACTGCAGATCTGATGGTTCACCGCATCGTAACAGTTCGCTGCATTGGTGCTAGTGAGGCAGGCTTCAACATGCAGTGTATTGGCGGAGTCGTAGAAGAGCTGTTTCTGGAGCACCCCATCAATAGCCACCCGCCTTTTCATTGCTATTTGTTCTGCCGGGACCATCTCATTGTCGTGCATATGCGTCGTCATCCGCTTGGAAAGGTAAGCTTTAGGAGCCAGTTGAAATCACCCTCTAAGAGGCATATAGCACGGAGTTTCCCTATGTAGATGTTCCCTAGCTCCTTCTCAAGAAGTACAGTAACACCTCGCTGCCATCGTGTGAGTGGTAACCAAAGCGGACGGCTAGATTGATGCTCTTCACATGTAGTGCCGAGAGGACGAGTGATGTGCTAGCTGCCTTATAATGACCAAAGTGCCTGCCCGACAGCAAGGACGATGTTCGTTCCTTGGCTGTCCTCCAGTAGTCGATAAAGTCTTCGACAGATATCTCCCAATCTGGTATAGAGTGTCCATTGTCGTGCAACGCTCTACAATGCGCCATTTCACGAAACAGTTTAGCAGTGTACTCATCCCCTCCTGCGGGGTATTGAAAGGTTCCATCTACTATTGAATCAGTGTCTTTGGTATTGCTAAGGTGCCCCAGCGCTTGTCCTAATGCCCCGGAGCTGGCAGGGGCTCTTTTACCAAGCTGGAACCGTTGAGACAAGCTCATGTTGCAAGCTTGCACTATATCCTTTTCGCGAGTGAGGATATAATTTCTCTCAGCCTGGCCTGACTTGGGGTCATTCAATTGTACTCGGAAGACTGCCCGCCCGCGTGGAGGTTTGACAGCGAAGTTAATCCGTCTTTGACGGTCACGTTCTGCTTCCCGGCGAATGATCCGGGCAATCTCTGCAGCATCTTCAGGGGAATCACGGTCTTGTGCACTTCGCAAACAGGAATTGAGATGCTGTCGTCGAAGAGAGGGTGCGTCCTTACGCAGTCTCTGTAGCTCTTCTGTACATGTAAATATGCGTGCCTCTACCTCAGGCTTGGTCATGGCCAGAGGGTCCTTGATACCATTCCGTCGAGACGCACGCACAAGGTTCCGTGGATCAGGTACTTTCCCTTCATGCCAGCGTAGGATCCATCGTAGCAGACCTCAACGTTTGAGGATCAAGTTGATCCCAGGGCAAAAGGCATAGTAATCTGTCTTTTGTCGAATGCACTCTGACTCGGCAGAGGCCATGAATTGTCCTAGCTCGCGATCCCACTTGTCATGGGCAGATCTTAGCTGGGTCGCAGTGAGAGATGGTGCAAGTTGCCACAGTATTTCCAATTTCTCTGCCATCTTGTGGTGCTGTACAAGTGTTTGATATCGGTTGCAATAGATGCGGCGTGTACGATCTACTTGGCAGTTCAACAATCGCCCGCCGGGGCGGCCGATTCTCGGATATTGTCCACCAAACAGCGAACCCGCTGCAATTTCGACTACGAACAGACCGTGATCTCCTAGCCCATACCAGTTTGGGAAGCACATTGCCTGACCCATGGCTAGTCCGGGGGAGCCAAAAATTGTGGATATGGGATCAGTGCCCCTGTGGTGAGAATTAGGAACAGTACACCCAAGGGCTTCCTGTATAAGGCAGCTCATGTGAAATGGAGCAGCGCTGAGTTCTCTTGATAAGGGGCCAGAGTATACATGTTGGTTAGCATCAATGCATAGGATCACTTTGTGTCCTTGCAGCCTCCAGGGTCTGATAAGATTCAATAGGTCTTCCTGGAATATGGTGGACGGCGGCCAAAAATCACTTCTGCTTTGGTAATTGAGGGAGTGTTGGTATTCCACGGTAAGGCAAGAATGGGAACGACGGGTACGACATGGAAAATAAGACGAGACCACATATGTGGTGGGTCCGCCTTGACTGTGGAGGCAGAGCCATGTCCAACGCCCAAGCCCGGAAGTGTCCTTCCCTACTGATGTCACGACATCACACAGCCGTCCAATTGCTACGATTGCAGTCCCCCCATATTGATCCCAGTTCTGCATCTGTCCAGTTGTGTTATTAGCGGCCAGGCGCGCTTATCAGAGCCGGGGGCCACAACATTAGTAAATTGTTTCTCGGGCGGCACAAATCTCCAATCGCACTGGACCTCGCAACCAGCAATGACATCTAGCTGAAGTATTTTAATTAGACCGTTAAGTTTATCCACTTTCCAATTGTTGGAGTGGATTCCCAGACTATTCCAGTTCTCAAAAGAGATCCATACTATCCCGCTCCGCTTTTTAGATGGCAAGTGCCCTATGCCCCCATCATCGAGTAGCTCAAGAGACTTCTGGAGGTCCTAAACTTCTCTCGTAGCCGCTTCATAGTTACTCTTGTCACTGGCAGGGGAAGGAGACGTCATAGATTCAAGGCTGTTTGTCCTATATGGATTGATGACATGTTCATGTATTGTCTGATGAGTGAGTTCTAGCATCTGGAGAAATTGCTTCCCAGGTAAGTTGCAAATTCCATTTTTGCAATACGACCATTCAGTACACCCTTAAAAATCATGATGGGTGGCAACATATTGCCATCAGCATCCAAGGTGACGGCAAGCGTGACAAGTTTAGTGTCCGTCGTTGAAGAACGGACGTGGATGGTCCGCATGCCTCTGTTCTCAAGAGTTCTGTTGGAATGGAAGGAGTACAGGATGGGGGTCTGATCCATGTTGATGATGTCACATGGATCTTTCCCTTGGAGCTTCGTCCTCATGAACTCGATGAAGTGAGAAGCCTCCTCCTGCGTTTCCTTGAAGTGCTTTTGTGCAGTGTGCATAGCTGCACGATGAGAGAGACCCATTTTCTTCACGAAACGTCCAACAACTGCGTTTCTTGCGAGAAGAGATTTTTCCCGGAAAGACGGGAGCAGGCAAATCATACGGGTGCTGACCTGTACACCATTGTGCCTTGCGTGCACAACGAACTGGGACAGATCATCTTGGATGATGCTGAGCAAACTTGGGGCACCTGGATGAATCTTGCGTGCCAATCCGTTGATCTTGTAGGGCACGTAGACGTCACTTTTCTCTAGGGCATCCACCTTTGTGATGACCTTCTTGAAACGGGCATAATAGGAGTGGAACAAACCCACACGAGAACATGCCAAGCGACGAGAAACTCCAGTGGCAACGATGGTGTCGATTCCATGGACAAATTCACTTTTCTCCTTTACAGGGTAAGATTTGCGGCAGGATGGTTTCGCGTCAAACAAGACAACAGAGGAAGAAACCATACTGCATGCAATGATGTGATTGCGAAGTATGAAACTCATGAAACTCTTTGCAATTACTTTTCATCATTGCAAAGAATGCAAGAGTTCCATTTGTTGATGGGGATGGAATTTCATTTGGCGCAATGTTTTTGTGGGCGTTGAGTGGAGGGATGATCGATTCAGAGCTTTTCGCCCTCGACTGTATTGTGAAGTGTTGTGATGTGCTGTGACGTAAATACAATAGGCCTACCTCGAGGTAAGTTTCAGGATACCAATAAATTTTCACCGTGTAACAATCACTAGCTTGTAACACTGTACAAGCACAACTAACAGGTATCTTTTAACATTTGTGGGTACTAATGCTCCTCATTTTACAGTAGATGATAAGCCACATCATATTTCAACCTAGGACTTCCTCTGTTTCTACAAATTGCATTCTGTCAAGCTAGCTACAAAAAATCTTGCAACGCCTGCTGTAGTAATAAATATAGGAATTCTTTTTATTGCCAAAAAACGGTTCGTACCCCCCGAGGCGGCCCGCCCACCCTGCGTCTTCCCCTCAAATTATCAAGATTTTTTTCAAAATCTTAGTTGTCAAGATTTTTTCAAAATCAAGATTTTTTCAGAATCAAGATTTTTTCAAAATCTTAGTTGTGTTGGAAACTGAGACCTTTTCTCCTTCTTCTCCTTCTCCTCCTTCAGTGAGACAGTTTTTTCACTTTTTGCCAAAACAGGTACTGACCATGAAGTTGATGTCAACTTACCTGTAAATAATTCATTTTTCGCTTGGACTTACATGGGTAGTCTCAGTGTTTTAATATATGCCTACCTTTAAAAATATATCTTTGTGTGTAACGTCTGACATTATTTTCAACAATGTTTCTGTAAACTTTAAGGGAACATTAGTCACAAATCATTTTAAGACGTAGAGACGAAAAATTTTAAACAAGGGTTCTTTAAAACTTGAAGGGAATGTTATCGTGTCACAAAAGAGTGTGTAACAAGAAAATGATTTCACAAACTAAAAGGGCACGGGAGCGCGGCGCTGGCGCGCGAGCGCTCCCGCCCATTTTGGCATACACACGTACTACAAGCCACTTTATTTTAATGTACGTCTTCCTCTGTCTCTACAAATCGCAATCTGTTTCGCTGCAAAAAATCTTGCAGCGGCTGCTGGTAATCTTAGTTGTGTTGGAAACTGAGACCTTTTCTCCTCCTTCTCCTTCTCCTTCTTCTTCTTCTCCTTCAGTGAGACCGTTTTTTCACTTTTTGCCAAAACAGGTACTGACTAAAAAGTTGATCTGAAGTTACCTGTAAATAATTCATTTTTCGCTTGGACTTACACGGGTAGTTATATTGTCTTAAGTATCTACCTACTTTTAAAAATAAATCTTTGTGAATAGCTTACAGAACAGCACTATATCGTATAACCTTTTTTTCAAGAATGTTTCTGGAAACTTGAAGGGATCATCAATATGTCACAAATCATTTTAATCATACGTACAACAATGGTTCTATAATCTTGAAGGGCCAGCGTTCCCTTGTCACAAAAAAGGGTCAAAAAAAAAAAGGTTTCAAAAAAAAAAAGAACCTTTTTAAAATAGTATTTTTTTAAAAAAAAAAAGAAGAGGAAACTTACTTTAAAAATGGGCGAAACGCGAGCGCTGCGCGCGCGAAGCGCGCGAGGCGCTCGCGCCGATTGGCAACTGCTACTTATTGCTTAAGCGTAGACAAGCAACTATCCCATACTACCTCTAGATACAAATCTCATTCTGTCTACTCGCTACAAAAAATCTTGCAGCGGCTGCTGGTAATTATTTATTTTATCTCTTCACCGTATAACTCCCGCTTCACCAAACGACCTCTCCAACGGCGAAACAACAACAAAATGATGGCCAACGTAGAACAATTGGCAACCTGTCTTCCAACACTGCCAAAACGGACGCATTTCATACGTCATGTGGCATGTGGACTATTGGCAATATTTGCCAGCTTTGTGATTCTACAGATGCAAGAACAACCGCAGAAAGAAACACCAAAGAATTCCCATCCCTCATCGCATGACAACGTGGCCCATTCGGCTTTGATGTCATGCATTCTTCTTCGATGTGTAAATCTTACACTGAAAACATTGGCAACATTGCTGGCTACCCTATGGACATCTATTCTGCGAATTGTGGGGACCACCCTCGGAGTTGGTCTTGGGTTAGGATTGGCAGGGCACATTTATGATTCATTGGATAACATGCAGCACAACCAACAAAAGAATAAGAACTATGATTCTGAAAGACTGCGCTCCGTTAATAGTAACGTTACTCCCAGAGTCCCAGCAACACCGTTTGCATCGTCAGTGGAAGACCCCAATTCATACCATTCGTTAATGAAGAGTGCAGGATACATGGTCGATAATTCTACGTTGCGTGCTCAGATGGTCAGGGGAGAGAGGGCCACGATTGCCATGCACGCGAATGGTAGCAGATCGAAGCATCCGATGGGATTGAATAGTATGGACCAGCAGCAGCCGCCCAGCTTATACAAATTTGATAAAGGAGAAACGGCGTACGCAAGAATGAAATCCATGTGGCCCAATCTTTCTCCTTTGATCAATGAAGCTTTGGCCAAGTTGACAGAGCTTGTGTTGAGAGATTATGTAGCGTGTTGGTATGGGAAAATAGACGAGAATGTGGTGTTCGTTGATCCCGCTTCTACACTAAAAGATGACCAAGTCAACATCAATGCGTCTACATCGTCAAAGAGTACTTTCATGAGTCAGGTGAAGGAACGGAGGATGACATTAGCAAACCCATTGGAAGTGAATTCTCTTGCGAAAAGTAGTAGCAGTGGCGGCGAGTCGTCATCATCGCTGTCGCACTCTTATCTTTCGAAGTCCTTGCCCATAGGAAGTGTCGGTGGCGACACAGGTGTTACAGCGTTATCATCGTTGTCTACTTCAAACAAGACTCAATCCCTAGATGATCCTTCTATGCAGGATGAAAGTCATTCAAAACAGCACCCCCAAAATAGAACAATGGTACTAAACACGACCGGCACGCTCCCCAGCCCTTTCCTCGACTCTCTATACACATCGTTTTCGTATCTCCTTGGGACTCTTGCAACTCGTGCTTCGGAAAACGTGAATGTGTTGGAACTGCTGCTGCTCCATTTGCCGCATGTGTTGGGTGAAAATTTAAGGGTATACCGTGAATTGAGAGGGTTGGCATTGGAGAAGAAGAGAAGAAGACAGGGTAATGCTTCTGGAATAACTAGGCCTGCCTCGAGGAAGGAGAGAAGGGGCTTCGACGACAAAGGACTACATAGGCCATCGGCCAACACTGCACCCATCGATGAGACGCTTTCACCGTCTTCTTCCACCACCGACCAATGCTATGATTCTCGTGCCATGGAAGATGGCGTGACTGAGATTGCTATTATTCGAGAGTATCTCCTCGCAGGCCGTCTCCACCGCGCACTTACCTTTGGGCTCGATGTCCCCAGCCTTCTATTTGCGGATCCACTGGCAAAAGACTGCCCGCCTAGTTCCTCATACCAAGGAATCAATGAAGGGCTTAGCCAAAACGGTCATCTTGAAGAAGATTTGGTATTGGATGATAGATTGCTCTCAGTCCAATCCACTCTGATATCAGATTGTGAATTGGACTATTGTCGAGTGTTGTCATCTAAGATTGCGAGATTGGTCGTGCCAAAGAATGAGGTCGAAAGTTCTATTGTTAGAACAATGTTGGTTGAGAGCTTATCGTCTTGCGTATTGATGCCTGTTATGGGCTGCTTTGTCCCTGATAGCGTTAATGGTGAGTTTTGCAGCAAAACGCTTTGGAATGAGTGGAAAATCGTGAGCCATTAGTCCTGTTGTGCCCCCAGTTTACCGAATTTCCGAGTTTCATGTTCAAACTTGAGTTTTAACACTTCGTCTATTGAAATCTCGCCGTGGCCAATAGGTTGGATCATAACTGGATTGAAGTTAGCACTCGAAGGCGGAGGAGCAGAATGTTCGACGACCGAAACTGGAGCCGCCACATCATCATCTATAACCAGATCAGAGAGTGACGCTTCGCTGGATGGGACAAATCGGTCGATGTTTTCTTTTTCAAGAGACAATCAACATGACGAACATTCACATATCGACTGTGAGACTGATGCGTATGAAATATTGGAAAAGGTTTTAGGAGACAGTGATGTAACGATAGGAGACGGGTCCGTGACGTCTGAAATGGAAGGGCATCTCTTTGAAGACATTGACGACACTTCCAAGCCAGGAGATCCGTCGAAACAAGTAGCCATATGCACGAAAGCTGAGCAACTCATCACTCTTCTTTCAATGTCTATCATCGAACTGCGAAATTTTGTTGACTTCGATGACTGTCGCCATGCAAAGAAACACAATCAAGATATTCCTGTGGATTGGGACAAACGTGGTTGTCGGGAAGCCGTTAGACATCTCGTCCTCATTATTGAGGCGGCTTTATTACTTGGTGCTCGTTCCGATCGCAAGAGACCTACTGTTGCATACGATGCAACGCACGATCTTTCAGAAATGGTTGAAGCAACTTTGGAGTGCGAAGATACGATGGACGGGGATGAGTTTGAGGTTGACATTGACGTCGTCAGCGGGTCTGCATCTGGTCTACATCAGCACCCATCAATCTCCGCAGTGTTAATGGAGCTGACCGGTGACATTGATGCCTTCGAGAAGCTTGCGACTACTGTAGAGCAACAGGCTGAATCTGCAGACGACGATTCTACAGAAGAAGTTGACTCGATTTTCACCCCCAAGACTCACGAATTATCGACGTTGAGAACATTGATCGCAGCTTGGTTGCATACTGGTCAGGCATTTAGAGTACTATCTATTATTGGCAAGTCTCAAGAAGTAATTCTAAGACCGTTCTACTTTAAGACTGCATTCCTGAGAAGCGGAAAGTACCTAGGTGAATTCACAAGACAGCTTCGACAGTTAGAGGGGGTCGAAATCCTCGTGGATACAACGGCTCTTCTTGCTTCCCAGTGCCTCCTCACGGCTGGTGGCGGCCTAGAGAACTTCGAGAGAAAGTTGATGAAAGTTGATGGGGAAAGCACCCCAACAATGCCAATGGCCGATGAAAAGGGCGACAGTGATTACGCTGGCACGATTCTAGCATCTGGAATTTTCAAGCAAGTCGGTTCAGTTCGTGCCAACTTTGTACAGAACAGAGATAGACTGGCACGCTTCGCTCAATCTGCAACAGAGTCTTTCCATTTCGGCCAGAAATTAGATGTTGACGAGCAACAACCGGCATGGACCAAACCAACTTCTCACAACTCATACACCTATAGTCAAAGCAGCCAAAGCACCCCGGCCTATCTTCAATATAACAAAAATGCGGTGTTTGCTTCTAGCCTAAGAGCAGAACGAGGTCGTCGAAAAGAATCGTGGCAAAAGGAGACTAGCAATAGAGAAAAGTTGGATTTGGTTTGCAAATCTAGAGGCGCTACGGAAAAGGACAATTTGATGCACCGTGAACTTCACCACCTTGCACGCTTCTTTTACTCGAATACGAATGAAATCATGATAGAACCCTGCTCTATCGGAGATTCAAAATCTGCAGCAAATGTCACAGTAAAAGCAATTGGTGAGGTGATATTTCGCTTGCTACTTTCTATTTTCGCTGTTTCGTCATAATCTAAAATATTGACATTCGTCGTCGTCTTACCATGTGTAGCCCCCCGGAGAAAGATCGAAGTGCCCGATGAAGATTCTTCATTTTTATTGCGTGCTCAGGTTGGATTATTCATGGCCGAAAGCCTGTCATTTTTTTATTTTTTTTTCTTGATGAGTCTCCTAGAAAATCTCAGCTTCTGCCTCTTTTCTTGTAACGTAGCCGAGACCTCTAAAGCCAGCAGCAATCCATCGTGATCAAAATGTTGCCAACTTAGCATGCAAGATCTATGTCGCAATGTACGAAGAGCCAGCTATTCATCCGAAAACTAAGTAAGTTGATTGCAGTCCATTTGAAGTAAACATGGCTTCTTATTCACTAACCACCATACACAGACGATTTTATGGTGGCCGATACCTTCACCAATGTCTCCTTAGATATTACCCGAATGATAAGACTGCCTCGGTCACCATTGCAAGAGATCTTACTGTTCTGGATCGTAGAGAGGGACAACCCGATGTTAAACACATCCTGTCAACAGAATTCCAAAAGGTTCGACACAGCTGTATGAAAAGTGGATCACTTCTTTCTGGCCCCCTCATGGAACCTAACGATTTCAGTGCATTTCCGAGAGCCGGAAAGGCCATAGATTTTATTTATCGAATATCGTTTTTCGAAAGACCAGTGGTCGAACTTGGCGGGAAGAAGTTTATCATTCACGATGCCTCAGTTCTCTTACATCACCGCTCTGATGCAAGTTCTTTGGAGCTTAGTGATGCATCCTTGACTGCTGCCATTATTCTTCGAGGCTCATCTGGCCTGAACGTTTGTCATGACCGGAACTCGAACACGAGATCATTTTGTATTAAAATCAGCGACAACGGTAGTCCCCTTGTTTTATTGAGAACCAACATTCCAGGGAAAGAGCACAATTCTAAAGACGAAGCTCGACCTTATCGGCCGTCATTTATCCGTGCAGCGTTACTGGTCAAGTCTGCAAGGCAAGAAGCACAGACCCAATGCGTAAGAAAGTTAGCTTTTTGATGCTTTATTCTCCCAATATCGCGTCTATTTCAATATCTCGTAATTGTGATTTTTACACAGTTGTCATACTGCATCAAAAGCGGATCCGCAAGGTCATCATCAAAAATTAAATCCGATGAATGGCTCCAACCGACCCTCACTCTGCTACAGTATGCGAACAGCCGCCGACAAGAAGAGCAGTCCATTATGCTAAGGGACCTTCGTTTTGGGATGAATCACATTGATCGTGCTCAGCTTTGTAGGAATGGGCTGCTTAATCCAAGATACCCTACAATCTTAAGGGGATTGACGACAAAGATTGAGAGCGCCGTTGAAGTCAAAGCACCCTCTAATGTAGACCTTCTTGGAACACCAACGCTGATCTTATTCAAGATTCGTTGCACCGCCATAACTGAATTTATTGGTCGAGAAGATGATTTAGCAACAGGTGACGAGGTGGGATACAAACCCAGGTACTTTCGCGAGGAATGGACGGTATTTCGTTCTCTGAGAGACTTCTCTGTTTTTCATAAGCATATGAAAGGTCAAGTGTCACCATCTGAGCATTCAGCAGGAACCGGTGCAAGGTTAGTTGGTGCCGCTACCGCCGCCCTCACAATGGTGGGAGGGAGTCAAATACTGGCGAAAAAGGAGCGCGGCCCGCTTGTCCCGTCTTTGTCTAAAGCAACACAAGCTGGCACACTTGGCCTGTCATCTAAAAAGGTCATTGAGAGAAGGAAGAAACTTCTCGACGAGTACTTAAAGTATTTGGCGGCTCCGAACAATTTGCTCAGTCGATGCCCTGAATTGCTTACTTTTCTCGGCGCATACACCAGCATTTTCCCCAATGAAGGTAACGATCAATTGGACGACGAGTTCGGGAGAGAAGATGCTTCTAGATCAGAGCTCGACACAGACAAGTTGAAGGCGGGAATAGTTCAAGTAAAGCATGGAACAGAAGAGAGAATGCTGGAAGCTACACCAAAGAAATCCAACAAATGCGTGGCCAGTAGTACGACTTCTATAAACGGATTTGATACAATGAGTGATGCGCCTCCACCTGAGCCTGGTAATTCGTTGTTTGAACAGAACCAAAGCTTTACAGACAAGAAACAAATGAATGTCACAAGAAGGATAGCTCTGATTCGGTCTCAGGAAGTCAGTTTAAAAGATGTTCGCCGTTCGGCCTTTCGATTACTCAGAAACCTTTTCGATCTCGACAATGCTTCCTTCTTCCGTTCGAGGATTATTTCTGTTTTGAAGACCATGTCTGTAGCTTTTACGAATTATCAAGATTTCCACCTTATGCTATTCAGATCTCATGTCAAGTACATTAATGGGGAGTGGATCTCTGGCTGGATCTTTTACTTGATTGATATGTTCTGGCCTAACGGTGTGTTTTACACTCGCGGACCAGATTTGACCGAATCTGAAAAATTGGATTTGAAAGTCAATTCGAAAAAGATGCTGGAGCGAGTGTTTCCTTTACAGCTAAGAACTGTTCTTGGCAAGCACAGCGATGAAGGCTTGGATATGCTGCATGAGATGTTGCAGAACCGGCTAGTGTTGAAAAGCATTGCGTATATGCTGATGGATTTGGTTTGGTCAGAGATCTTTCCTGAGCTAAAGGAGTTCGCGACTGGAGCAACTTGCCTTGACAAAGAGGTCTAATTTACTAGGTCGGTTTAATCTAACCTATAAGAACTAGTTACAGATCTAACTAAACAAACAAGTTAAAAGTACCAATTGATGATTGAATCACCGTAAAAGTAATTCCGTTGCACCCAAGTATCCTCAGTTCTCGCTTTTCAACATATGACCTTGCATGACCGAAACAGCAACAGCAGTCATATCTGGAAACCTCTACACTCAGTAGCACTTCGATTCACTGAAAAGGTGGATCCTCTTCATGTGGTGGAACTGGCCGCCGAACAATCAGCGCTCAATAGCCGAAAATGTTAACAACCTAATAGGCCAACGGTGCCCCTCCTCCTGATACCTTGCATCTCTTGAATGCCAAGGGGGATGAGTAAAAAGAATCAGATGCATGCCCCAACATTGTGATCAACAATGACATCTTGTACTTCATTGGTGTACATGCCAAATATTTTGAGAATAAGAATATCGGCAAGCTGAGAGTATTGTCAAATGGATTGTTCAAGAAAACAACTCTACAGGATGCTGTGATGCAGTCTTCTGGTTTCTATGAGGTATTGTGGGATGTCATGTTCCACAGTGACAAAAAATCTGCTCTCAAAGCAAATTGTAATGTTCGAGATCTTGTTATTCCCGGAGATGATACCTTCTTGATTGACGTATCCCAAGATGAACTGCTGTTGGTAATCGAAGGGACAGATGAGGTCGGAACAGTGAAGGTGTACTATGATTAAGATCCAGGTGCGGGCAGTCAATATATTATGATCCAACAAACCAAAACAAATACAGACATTTAGTACCCGGCGGTAACCCAGTCAATGGCACAAAGAGAGAACTTGTTGGTTACTACATGAGGACTGATGGTGTACTAGCTCATGTGAATTATTGGGTTTTGAAGTCTTTGAATGCCATTGAAAATGATGGGGTGCAGAAGATTGCTCCAGCGTTTGGAAAGGATCTCCATACACACCAAATCAAAGATCTTTTAGACCAAGGATATCCAGAAGAACCTTTGTCATTGGTCACAAAAGCTGACGAGGCGAGAGGAGAACGGAAAGTACTGAGGAACATAAACAAAAAGAAAAAGCCTCTCCACAGGAAGATGGTGAAGAAGATTGACAACGCTCAAGGTAAACTTTACTGTGTTATACTTTTCTACTGTTTTGATATTGTCTTCAGTTACAATGTCTTCTTCTCAATAGGGATTCACAACAATTACGAAGGCAATCGTTTCTGTCTTGGTTTGGATCCGGGTCTCACTGACATTGTCCACTTGAAGAACCAAGATGGAAAGTTTTAGTTAGTCATCAAGAGTATGATGTAAAAGGTATCCCATTGCCCTCTAAGTGACATAGGCCAAGTAGCTACGGCCAAGAGTAGTATATATTTAAAGTACTTCTATGTACTTAAAATATAGTTGAAATACTTTCCTTTTGTCACAAAGGAGAAGTACACAAGATATTCTTGATCTTGAAGGTTCAAAGAGCCAAGATCCAAAATACCACCACATACCGTACCAGGATCATGCAAGGATCTACATGCCAGGTCATTATGCCACTAATTCTGCTAACGTGAACTACATGCTCAATGCTCAAACTGCATGAAGCAGAATCATTCTTAAGCAGTAGAAGTAAACTCATAATTTTAATTCTTTGGTTACAACACCATTCACACATCTTCCATACCTTTCCTACGTACGTCAACAAAAGGCTTATGACACTATCAATTGAAAGCAGTGGCTACTGTGGTTAGTTAAGCACTCAGCAGTAGTTGCGAGTATAACCTCACGAGCCTGTTAAAACCCAGACACATCACTGAGGCCTTGTGCCCAGTTGACACGGGTACACTCCGCTCCACCTAGCAGAGTTAGCGTGTAGCCCTGTGCACATGCTACAAAAAAGACCACTCTAGTGATGTGCATAAGCACCAGTGGCATAATAGCTTAAATAGCTGGTACTTAGTACTAGGGATACAGCCCTTCTTATAAACACTTAGGCAGTCCTTCACGGACTTATGCCCTTGAAAGAGTGTGAGGAGGTACATAATGCCATGGTTAATTTTTTTCCATGAGCAATAGTGTAGTCAAATTTTTTAGACTAAAAACACTCTGCCTATACTCCGCATCATAGTTGATGACTGGAGTGGAAATTAGAGTAAAGAGGCAATACATAATCATCACTTTAATTATACAGTAGCTATAATATAGCCCGTGGGGCCTAATTAGACCCCTAGAAACTTGCTATAGCCATTGAGGCCAAATAGGTTAATCGTGACCCAACTAGCATCAGCAGGGAGGAAGTCACGTTAAAATGACTGAGCGAACCCCATTGAAGTTCTCGTCCCTCAAGTTGGGCCTGATGTTGTCCCAGAGTTGTCACAGTCCGTCCCAAGAGATTTTAGGAAGTTTTGCTGTTTTTGGTGACGTGGCAGGTGGATTATTACCAGGTTCTAGCACGGGCATAGGTTAGATTTGGGAGTCAAGGTGGGTTGATCCCACAAGAATTAAGACTTCGTCCCATCAAGTTCGCAATGCCTTTAGATATTGCCCAAGTCTGAATCAAGGGAGGAGTGCAGTCACGCGTCAAGAAGCATTCTTGCACGTGCAGTCATGCAAGTTCAAAAATAACTAATCCATTCATGGATCAGCCCCAATAACATTGGAGCAAGTCACGGCACAGTCCAAACGACCTGCACGATTGCGGAACAGCCTTTGCGCTTCCACGATCGATACTAAAACGACCGATCGCAAAGGGCCTAGAACTCAACAGTTCAGCCTATGAACAGCCTAGGAGTGAACAAGATTCAACTCCGTGCAAGGGCACATGATGGCAATAGTTTGTCTAAATCTTCGTTCAAGCCTGAAACTGACCACGAGTCATGTTTTCATAATCTAAATGCGTGGGGGTGCATGTAGGACTTAGAAATCGACTACGATCGAGTCCTAACCCTAACTAGGGAATGACCTACCCAGGAAGGTCTTCTTACTAAATTCTTGCGAATACCAAATTCTTACAAGAATTCTGGGTAATTTAGCATGTTTTCTTTGAAAGAAAAGCAATACCCAACAAATTCTATTCGAATTTAGTGCAAAAACGTAAGAAATGAACTACAAATTGGAGAAATGTTCTCCTTCTGTTACCCTTTTCATGCGAAAGCACTCACGGCTGCGTAAGTAAGAGGTTTTGACCAAAGAAAGGCTAGCAGGAAATAGATTGCCGGCACTTCCTCTGGTCCAAAAATGGTCTAGTTATGACTAAACAGATCAAAGAAATCAAAATCAATCAATTGTTTTATTTCAACCTCAGTAGTTCTTGAGAGTAAAAAATCTCTATTAAAAAAACCAAATATCACATTTAAATGAAATAATTGGTTAAAACACCTTGCGAAATCAGATATAACTAAATCTGAATGTAAAATTACAAAACAAATTACACAGAGTGAGATAACTGCCGAACTGTCGAACCCTGAACAATCAGGTACCTTTCTCGATAGTGTGAACTCCTCATTCAAAAACAAGAAAGAAGAGTCACTGCTGTGATAGCAAAAAAGCAAGGATAAGCAACTGAAAATCAAACTTTGTCAGGTCCCGAACCCCTGACTTAGTGTCGCAACAGTAACACTGGAGCAAAAGGAATACTGATATTGTTCCTTAGCATCCATCATGTTCAATGAAGAGGAACATTCATATGTTTTCCCTACCTGACTTGGCAGGTGTCAAATTCTTGGCATGCGTTGGATGGCATGCTTCCTACAAGAAAGGAAGGGTGCAGGCACATACACAGTGTCTACGCCGGCATATGACCTCAGTCTTGATCAGAATCAGGACAGAGTCAACAATTGTTTTAGATTGCCAAACAAAAAAATAAAGTTAAGAACAAAATCATCTTGCCAGTGATTATCATATGTCTGCTTAAATTTGTGAACCAGAGTTGCATGAACCCCAGAGCACAAGTAATTATGCACAGAGCTAATCACTCAAGTGCAGAGCTCTTTATGAGCATGTTACTCATAAGTGCGAAGTGAACCGCTCTAGTACAATGCTCCGCGGGAGTAAGAGTAAAGAAAAGCAGACCTTCCAAATAGTGACAACAGTATAAGTTAGCACTGTCTTGCGCCATAACTCAGCTACAAACATGTTACTGAAGTTTCTTAGGATAAGAGAAACTGTTTGATTGAGCTTCGGTGGTTGGAAGAAATTGCCTGTCCTACTCAACTGTTTAGTATGAGGTAGGTATAAACCATATTTGGACAGAGCACAACCTGTCACAAAACAAGGTACAAACTATAGAGAGGACAATGGACCTTGTGGACAGGAGGGAGTTAGTTGGCAGTCGTTGTCAGAGTTGACAGTACAGCACAAAATAACACCCCAAAAACTTATAAAAACCTTACTGTAATCAAAATGGATTCTTGATGGAAGTAATATGGACGACTAGTTAGGAAGTGTCCTTACTAAGAAAATCCATACAGTAGTGCAGATGCTGAAAAATCAACTCTGCGACAGCAAGAGACTTGATGATATATGTCTAACAATCATTAGATAGGATACCGCCGCATCCAAAATGTGTGCAATCCTAATTGACTGAAGAGGCCAATCTACCTCAAAGTCTTGGAATGAATATCACAGGTTCTCCATGTGCCGTTCCAGCACATCAAAATGGAGCTAATGATAGCCATGTAGTTCTCATAGAGAACTCATTTGGAGCGACTGTGAACTAGTCCCCCCAAAGAGACTAAGCTTGGATGACCACCTTAAAAGGTTAGGATGGTCTCACCAAGTTGCAAGAATCATGTTTGAGTATCAAACTAATGCACAATTAATCTACACAAGACCACAAAGGCATACACATGATCCAAGTCTTCTCATGGCAAAGTACCATAAATAATAAGCAGACAAATACTCGCTAAACAATCGCTCATACAAACTCATAACTACTGGTTGGTTCCCGTAAACTTGAGAACTTTGGGCAAGACACTCTTATTAACTCACCTCACATGCAACTAGGTCTGTTGAGGAGGCCGTACCATGTCATCAAGGCAACCATCATGGCTCATGAGACAAAGTACATCAATGAGCCATCATTGCTGTAGGACTAATGTTCAAACAAAGTCGAAAAGCCACCCATATTCGTGTTGAATAAAGGGTACGCTTGCACTCGTTGAACGTCTTCTGGACAAGGAAGCGCACAAACACAGAACTGTCAAAGATTAAATCATTGGCCATGTCAACCTTCTTGGATTCAAAAGATGTCTGTGTATAGCTAAAAGATGGTCTCAATGAGATAGCAACATCTAGCATTTGTTTCTCTGACAGGAAATTCCGATAGGTTACACCTTCAGAAGCTTCCAGGGAGGACAATCATGGCATCCATACTTAGAGACTCATACAGTCACCTCAATAGTGCTGTCCTTCTCGACAGAAAGATCACTGGATGACCATCAATAGTGCAACCACTGATAGCACTTACCACAAAAAATGTAAGACTCAAGTGAGCAACCCAAACAAGGAAACAAAGCACCATGACCTTTCTTCTTGTGAACCCACAGCACTTGAATGTGAGTAATCCTGAAAATGAGGAAACGAGCACATCCAAAAAAAGGAAACATGATCATTTCTCTACAGAAAGACATATGAAACCTTGTCAAAACCTCTGCAACACAAGGATGACATGAGCAGCTATATACTGTATCAGTATGGCTTAATTAGCTTAGCAAACTCACAAACATCAGACAAACATATCTTCTATTAACATTATAGAATTTTGTTGAGCTGTGAAGTGTCAATTAGTTCCATATACCATACTGACAATAGTCAAAAACTGTCAAATACACGGAGTCACTGACAAAAATATCAGCACAACAACTGAATATTGTTATTCAGCCAATAAGAGTCGAAAAGGATGTCAACCTTGCTTGAGAACATTCACCCCTGTACAGACAGGATACAATCCAAATTGAATCCCCACTCTCATTGGGCAATAGATGACAAAGATTGACATATGTTTCCCACAATGGTGATGATCAGAACCCAGTCTGTTCAGACATTGTTGATTGCCGGTAGTTGACCCAAGTAGGCAACCATTCCCATGGATACATAGGGGCAGAGGGCATCAAAGAGGATACATACAGAAAGGATGTATGAGCTAGATAAAATATATGCAGTATGTTCAACACCTTAACAATTTGACCTGGTTTAATATCCACATTGTACACTTGCAGTGACAATCCAAGTGCAGTTCCACAACTCCACTTTCTTGCCTCATGGACATCATTTGGCATGAAGCATAAGTCAACCAGAGTCTTCAAAAAGAGCCCAAGAGTGAAAATTATGCTAGAGATCAACATCAAAACAAATCATGACGATACTTGACCTGCTGAACAAATCATGGCCTTTTCAGCAGCTTCTAGTGGCATGGTGTGTTCCTAACAACCACCAATGTTCCATTCACTCATTACCTACGATGCAGTGCCTACCGCCTAATGTAGTGATGCAGCAACAAAGAGAAAAATGAAGTTCGGCATTCCTTCTCCTGCACACACACAAACACACAATAGGAGACAAATGGCAACACCAAACTGACCCTAATATACCCTCTCACAGAGTTATGGTCATATGGTTGGTGCAAGCACTGGTATAGTGATATAGGAAATTTCCCCGCAAACAAGAAGTGTGTATGACCGTGATACTTGGACTATAACAGATTTCACACGATTGGACACTCAGGGTTTCATGCGGATGTCAGTCATCATCATGACTTAGGAGAGCAAAACAAGCATCAAAATGTACATGTCACAAAAGAATCAGTGAATGACATCAGTCTCCCTCTCCAAGCACTACCGCTTATAATCTTTACATGCCAACGTGTATTTGGGACATAACACAAACCAGCAAAAATTTTTACCTGTGTCAACAGGTTTTGCATTCTGGCAGTGGCTCAGCAAGATTTTTTGTCCTGACGGAGGTCTTATTTTTCCACGAGCCACCTGAGTCCCCAATCGTGGGGGCGAGTGATATAGGCCAAGTAGCTACGGCCAAGAGGATGAAATACTTTCCTTTTGTCACAAAGGAGAAGTACACAAGATATTCTTGATCTTGAAGGTTCAAAGAGCCAAGATCCAAAATACCACCACATACTGTACCAGGATCATGTAAGGATCTACATGCCAGGTCAGTATGCCACTAATTCTGCTAACGTGAACTACATGCTCAATGCTCAAACTGCATGAAGCAGAATCATTCTTAAGCAGTAGAAGTAAACTCATAATTTTAATACTTTGGTTACAACACCATTCACACATCTTCCATACCTTTCCTACATACGTCAACAAAAGGCTTATGACACTAAGTAACAACAATGTAAAAAAGCTCATCAAATGATACTGGGACTTAATTTGATTTCCCATGTAAGAGATGGCTCCCTTTCATACAATTTTTGTACAATAGATAATGCAATATGATCCTGTAGCGAGGGCATCATCTAAAAATGTATATATGGTAGAATTTCCTACAAAGACAGATACCAGCAATGATGGCAACCATTGTTAGATGAAGTCAGAACAGATTAGTGGGGTATCAAAACAATATTTGGCAAATAAATGATGCGAAAACGGGGTAGTTATGTAATCTAGGGGAGAACCGGATTTTTTGTTTATTTTAAAGTTTCACGGATTAGCTTATGTGACGTATCTGCAGGAATTTGCCGCGCCATGTGCCACACCCATATACCCCCGCACACCCCCACCTCTCCCCGTCCACAGAGAAATCCCAACAACATGAATTGTAAAAGCACTAGTGAATCCCTTGTCGGCATTCATTGAGCATTTTATAAAGATAATAAATAACCAGAAACTGCCATTAAGAGATGGTATTAAACGAATGAAGGAGATCTTCGATGATCCTTCACATAACAATGACATCTCCAAATTTACCACGAAGTTGGTATGCGAAGAATTGAAAAATGTCTACAAACTAACTTCCAAACAGATCCTTGATAAATTTCGCAAGATGCGTAATTCAGAGGTGACTTCAAAATGTAGAGCAAAAACAAAACTAATCCAAACCAAGACTTCCACCCCACTCATCCCTAGTGGAGTTCGATGCCCTTTTGAAAATTGCTCGATTAAACAAACAAACATTGTTGATACGATCAAAGAGAACAAAGTCAAGAGAAGAAGATCATATGGTACCCGCAAAACAAGAAAATGCGATTGTTTCTCTCTCGGAAGACAGTGAGTTGGCTCGTTTCAGCAACTTTTCGATGAGAGTCCGGACTTTTGTAGGAATGTCAGGTCAATAGTTGACTTCTCCAGCCAAATCTTGCCTGATTCGGATATTTCTATCCATGTTAGGGAGTGTTCGGCCGTGAACTGTGAAAATGAGGGGGACTGCAGCAACAAGTATGTCAACACACCCACTCATTTATGGAAGTGTGTCGTTACAATACAATATGAGAAAAACTGTGAATCAATTCGGGGTTCGAGGGTGAGAAAAGGATATTCCATCCCCGAGTGGGCAGTGATCTGTGAGTATACTGGAAAGGTAACATCGACGAAAAACAAGAATAAAGACTCTCGGTACATTGTGGAGCTGGGCAATAACTTGTTGATTGACGCGGACAAGAGGGCAATTCTACGCGATACATCAATCATCGATGTCGGGATATTAACGCCGCATTCATCCCGGTGAGAATAGGTTCGATGGATACGGTGTTTGTCCTTTCCATCAAACCAATCCACGAGAATGAGTTTGTGACAATCCATTACTGATCAAACTATCACGAGTTTTTCGAGTATTGTTTATGTGAGGATTGTGGAATTTGAGTTACATCTAGGTTAGTTTGATTCTGATTACTATTAGAAAGTTGTAAGATTAAGATGAACACGCCCCGCCTCACCATCGTTCTTAACAAATGTGGTTTACCTAGTGAAGGCTGCACTTTGATCAAGTTCTTGCAACAACTAAGACGGTAAATTTCGCTGTTTGCGGGCGTCTCATATCATCTGTCACATCCTAATCGACCTGCTTAAAATTCACAATTCTAGCAAACTTGTCAGCGAACAAACTAGCCCCACCAACCAAACAGCCATCAATATCACTCATGGCCATCAGCCCATCTACACTCTCAGGAGTTACACTGCCTCCGTACTGAATCCTAATATTCTCAGCCACTTCTTTGTCGTACATTCTTTCTAGTACAGTACGGATAAATTGATGGACTTTGTTGGCCGACTCAGGGTCGCAGACCAGACCTGTTCCAATAGCCCAAACAGGTTCATCTATTTAGACAAAACATCACATGACACCAAGGTTAACATTAATGAACAAGAAAAGTCAAGCCAAACTGGAATTCCTCAAAACTCACAAGCAATAACAACGTTCTTCATATCTTCTTTGGACACACCGGCGAGATCCTTTGACACCTGCATTGCGCAAACTTCTTTGGTTATCCCCAGATCGAACTCCTCTTTCGTTTCGCCAATGCATAGGATAGGTTTCATCCCAAACTCAAGAGTTTTTTTTACCTTGGCATTGATATTGACATCGTCATCGCTGAACAAAGTCCGTCTCTCGCTATGCCCACAAAGAACATACTCACACCCCACACTCTTAACCATACTTGCTGACACACTCCCCGTAAAAGCTCCCTTGTCCTCGTAATAAACCTGCTGACTCCCCACGGCGATTCCAGCTTTGCCCACCACGTCCTTGACTTTAGAGATGAAGGGGAAGGGAGGGAAGAGGACGACTTCGGTGCAGCCTTCTACTTCGTCCATGGCGCATGTGTCTTCCATTTCATGGAGGAGGGCAACGAAGCCATTAGCGAGGTTCAACGCGTCAGCTTCAGTCGAGGGGTTCATCTATGACACAGCGAGCCAAGCGGGTTTGCTGAAGAAATGTCGAGATAAAAATATTAAGTGATGCGTTCAGTCTCGAGCTCACCTTCCAGTTCCCAGCCATGATGGGCTGACGAGCGTACAACTCACTCCCCAATCTCGCATAACCAGCGGGTTTCACGGAAAAGGCATCCGCCGTGGAAGCGAGGGAGGCGGCAAGGAGAGAGGCGGTGAACTTCATGGTTGCTAAGGAGGAACGAGCGCTGACTAATAATAATAATATGTCAAACAATGTTACTCTCGAGAGGTGGATCCGACAGTGCCGATGACAAAGTCTGTCTTGTCTATCTTGCTACCTACGTATTAATATTATTACATATAAAAGGTATGTAACAATGGTCCGTCGTCTACTCACAACACAATGAACGGCGGGATTTTTTGTGGCTCTCGCTGTGTCAGAATGATGTCAGCGATAAAAGATTTATGACTAAAAAATTAGGTGTATCCAATGATCATATTATTATTGTTGAACACGTACTTGAAAATGCTTGAAAAAAGATTTTATTTTTTAGTCTTGTATGTAAAAAATCATACTAGATACGATATCTTTCAAGGTTACATAGATGGTCTCCGTCTAAAGCAGATTCGCCAACCGAGTGAGACCCGTTCTGTCAATCCTATTTATAAATAGGTTACAGCCTATTTATTTTTGACTCGACTCCCGTAAATAGGCACGAAATCAGGTCTATTGACAGACATTACATTTTGGCACTCTCGATCTTGATGTGACATTGAAACACGTGGCGGGGTGGATTCGCATTTTTTGTTATGTACGTGAATGAAGAAAATATCTAAAAATGTCATGTCACATCTAAATAGGCATTAAATAGGGATCAAAAACCTCTTTTCAGATCTATTGCCCCTCGAGGAGGTTTTTGCCTATTTAATGCCTATTTTGCTTCGAGCCTATAAAACGCATCGCCAAAAATATATAGGCTCCGATATATAGGCAGTAAATAGGATTGACAGAACGAGCCTGAACCTTGCTCTGTATAAACATTACTAGGTAGCAGCCGATGCAAGATTTTTTAGCAGTCTCTCTTGTATATTGAGTTAATTGCCAGAGATATTAAAGTAACTGCTAAATATTGTTTAGCAGAGTAGTGGTACATATAAGATGATATGCAGTGTTCAGTTCCGGTCATTCATTGATCAAAAAATTGATGACGATGATGTGTCATGCGCGTAGATGGTTCTTTTTTGATCTCATTAGGGCTTTGCATTTTTTATTCTGTGCTGGGAACTCATTGGGGCAAGTAATAGTTATGTGTATGAAGAGCGAGTCGTTTTCGATCTTGCCAAATGGAATGGCCGAACACGATTAAGACTACAGAACGGTCCTTTTCGATCTTTTTGAGTCATCAATTTTTTATATTGCGATTCGTGAAAGCGTGAAATTGTATGGGCAATATTATCAATCCGTTATACACAAAGGGTGTGCTAGGAAGTTATTGGGGAGCAATTCACCAACCGCTGATTTGTAAGCGCATGGAGTAGGTATGGCAATATTTTATTAAGCTGTGTTGAACTTACTAGTGATTGAGACATATGTTATTTTGGTGAAGTTCGCAAAGTTTTTAATCACACATATTGATAGATCGTTGCACAGCACCACCCAAGTTCCCTTGTAGTTTTAATGACATTGATCGTGTTTCAGGGTGTTTCTTTGGAAGACAACACAACAACCATAAACAATATTATTTCATTTGTGTGTGAGTTTGTGTTGTGTGCTTTTGTTGTTGGTTTGCAAGGTGGGCTTTGTTCGCCAGTTCAGTGTTGGCTTTATTGCAAGATTACAACGTCATGGCTCCATTGTTGCCGTGATGCATCAGTTTGATGTGTGCCAGGCATCACAGTAGCTCGTCGGCAACGCATTGTCATGATTGTGTTTGGCAGATTGCTTGTTTGTTGTGCTGTTGTGTTGACATCGTTGTGGCGATCTTTTGGCTTTCTGTTGATGCTGTCAGGATGTAGGTTGAATTGTTTGCAAGAGCGTCGTTGTGAGTGTGTCAGGCATCACAGTAGCTCGTCGGCGATGCATCGTCATGATTGTGTTCGGCGGATTGCTGGTTTGTTGTGCTGTTGTGTTGACGTCGTTGTGGCGATCTTTTGGCTTTCTGTTGATGCTGTCAGGATGTAGGTTGGATTGTTTGCAAGAGCGTCGTTGTGAGTGCGTCAGGCATCACAGTAGCTTGCCGGTGACGCATCTTTGTGTTTGCATTGTCGGCATGATGTCGTCGTGGCATCATTGTGGCATTGTGATGACTTTGTCAACAAATTGTAGTTACAGCTGCATCTTTGATTTTTGTTATTTTGGTTCTGTCATTGTATCATATTCGTTCATCTCCCCTTTCTATTGTGACATTTATCAACACTTCTTTCTAGACATCTACAACCAGATAAAAGAAAAACCTCAGGTATGTGCAGGCTGCATTTGCGTTTTGGCAATGTTAAAGCCTCTTTTAATCTGCTGTGCCCTTGTTGTGTCTTTGTTGTTCCTGCTAAGGTTCGTTGTTGTTTTTGCTGGAGAGTTATCTTAGCCTTGTTGTGAGTATGAGTTTCTGTGTGCAAGCAACATGAAGGTGGGACAAGGGAGGGTCAATGTCATTTTGTGAAATCACTCAACAATTGCTCAATTTTACAACTTTTTGATTTCTTTCATGGTGTGGTTTTTCTGACTTGAGAAAATTCAGTGGTTTTTGAGATGATAATGTTCTTTTTTTTGTATTTTGAGAATGTGGATCATGGCGTGCAATGCTTGCATGGGCATTAAGCAAATTTTGGAGTTTCTGAGATTCGCTCTTTTTTCTGTGTTATTGTCACAATGTTATTGTCACAATGTTTGAAATTCATCACCTTATGTATGAGTTTATCTCATTGCATATATCAATGTCAAATTCTATAGTTTACAGTCAACAACTGTCATACAACACTGAAGCATCTCAGGTTAGTCAACTTCACAGGATATGTTTTATTTCACCTTTCTTTCGCTCCTCAGGCATGAAGTATTGTTCCTTATTTGCAGGATATTCTCTGACACAGCATGAGTGACAATTCTGGTGTACAAGAGGAGGCTTTGATGAAGAAGGAAAACTCAGCTGTTTTGCCTAATTCAGCTGTGTCTCCTTTATGCAACGAACTGACTGATGCAGTTAATGTAAGTAACATTTATATTTGTCAATGCTGTGATAAGGTGACGTAACTAATTTTTTCCTTTAGAAGGCTTTTTTGAATGAAGATACAATTGACGATGTTACTCCTCCATCTAACGAAGAGTTGTATGTAAGTTTGGTTTGTACTATACCGTAAATTCATAAATCATCTGATATCTTATTTCTGTTAGGCATGGAGACGTGTCATGCTTTTTATGCAGAGAGGAGGTATCAATCAGAGGTTGAGTGATTTAGCAGCCGTTGTAACCTGTCAACGATGAGCCAAAGCTGGACAGGGGTTATTCAAACTCTTGTAGAAGCCCAACACCGACAAAATGATCTGGTGCAGAGAGGATTTGATAAACTCATTAAGTGCCTTTCTGAAAAGTTGACAACAAACCAATCTGTCGGATCTCCGGATTTGTCTGAGGGAGCTCATGAGGGAGATGATTTGGAAGAGGATGACAGTGGAATTTTTCTTTCAGTTTTGCTGCAGCATCCCAGCGGGAGAAGTTATGAAATGAAAGTGCCGACTCATGATGAACTGTTTAAAGATCTGGGAGGGGCAAATAGGAAAACAGAAGACAAGAATCCACCCTTGATCCTGCTAGACTTTGTTGTCATTGCTGCATGGGCTGCTCTCTGGGATGAAAAAAGTTCCTTAGATTGGTCATCCAAAGAGAAATAAATAAATTATGTGAAGGCTTAGTTGACTGAGATTGACCATTGGAACACTAAAGAAACTATTCCAAAGAAGCTTGGAGCTGCGATTGTGTTCGTTGATTTGAAGCCCTGTCTTGCAGTTTACCACAAATACTATGATAGTGAGAATGAGGTTTACAAGCCAAGGTTTTCAATGGTGATGCCACAAAGCTTGAAGAAGTCTGATCTCCCATTGAAGGAAGTTCAATTGCTTTTTGAGACATTTTTTTCAGTTGGAAAAGGTCCAGAAGAGTATGAGGCGACAAAAATATTCAAGGTGTTTCCTGCTGACGACAATGCGAACATTGAGAATACTGGCATGGCTACAGGAATAAAGGTGAAAAATCTCATGCTAAATTTTTCAGATGAAAAGCGGGCACGAGGCAGAAATGAATTTTCAGATGTTGTGTTCTGGCTAGTGACTATAGGAGGAATGAAGTCAAACAATTTTTTTTCAGGCTTGTTGAAAGATCTTATTGCAGGTAGTGAGAATGATGATCCAGCTGGGTACAGACACTCAGTCTGTCAGGTGGTATATGAATCCATCATGTACTTGGCCAGCAAAGGATATGTATCTCTTCAGGACAATCCCGCTGCTTCTAGTGAAGAAGTTACAGTTGCACTGCAAAAACAGAGAGCATCGATGCAACATTCAGGTAAGTTTAAAATTCAATGTATATTCTTGTGGACGTGTTTAATGAACTGAACTTCTTTTTTATAGATACAGATCAGAAGGCAAAGAGAAAGATGGACCAATCTAGCACCCCTACTGGCATTGGGAAGAAGTTCAAATCTGGCAAGACTGCAAGTAAGTTCAAAAAGAATAACTGAGCAGAAATGAAGCAAATACGCTCACCATCCTATATATTTATAAGGTTTATTTGCTCTGTCGAAAAAGTGCTGTGAGGATAGAGGGCTTGAGCGCCATGGTGAGAGGGTTCATTTGTAATATTCTAAGTTAAAACAGATGATTATTGACACACTGTTTTCTATTTTTCTAAGTGGCTCAATTGTGCTTATTTATTGGAATGTATTACCCGAGGGAGGACAAGACTCATACTGGTTATCTTTTTCGGATTTAAAGCGCATCCGCATTTGTCACAGAGACTATCCCTCGTGCGTGGTTCTAACTGCATTATCAGGCACCAATGAACCTTGTTATCCTGAAACAGAACTCTGTCAGCAAGATAGACACATGATATATGGCTTGGGACCACGTGGGAAGACTTTACTGAGGGTCCTTTCAATGTGTGATTTTTACCATGACATGGACATTTATCAAGTGAGTGTTTTTGAAACTTAATTTGTTGCATCCTGGCATGATTCTCACTTATAAGCCTTCAGATCTGTTTCGATCCATATAAACTCAATGACACCTGCAAATTTGAGTATGATGAACTCAAGACTCTCATTGTTGACAATTTCACCGCCATGGTTCGGACAGGGAAATTTAGGTTAGGCAAGATTTCAGATTACATTGTCATTCAAGATGAAGATGCAATTCACACTAGCAATGGACAATCATTTGATGTTTGTACAAACTTAAGAGATTCAGCAAGCATTTATTTGCCGTGGACTTGCAATGTTGCTGTGACTATTACATGGAATCTGAGATATCTCTCAAAGTACTTTGCAATTTTCCCGTTGAAGCGTGAACAGATGGGTAACAATATTCTTTCAATGTATCATGGTCGTTGTGTCTGCAGGAAGGAGACATTGATCTCAAATTTGATCGATTATCAGTTACCAAAGTGAAGAATGAGGCATCTAAACATCAGCTATTTGATCGCTTTGATGTGCACACAAAAATTTGCAATTGCTCAATTCAATTTATGGCCTGGACAGCATTGATAACATTTGCCTCAAAGTTTTGGGCTGCCACCATCCTTCGTATGTTGATGATGATTACAAGGCTTTTGGGATCAATGTAGGTGGTTATTTTTTCCCCCACTGTAGTGGTGACATTGAACAACATGGGTTCCAATTTGAGCCAGAAGGTGAGACATATGAAAATGAAATGACATCGGAAGATGAGAGTTTTTTGAAGAAGAAAATTCGAAAATATAATCGGAGTAAGTCTACTGTTTTGTTTTCAATATTGTTACAAATGCTCAATGACATTTTTATTTTCTTTGACAGAAGGTGATGGTAAAACTGAGAGTTGCAAAAGCATCGATGATATTGGCTCTGATGAAAATGATGAAAATGATGAGTTTGATGATGAAGAGGAAAATGAGATTATTGGTGAAAATGATGAGGAAGAAAATGAGAATTCTGATGAAGATGATTACAGTGAGAGTGGCAATGGAGACAGTTTTACTCTGCAATCTACGTCTCGTGAAACAGACAATGATCATGAAAAAGGGGATAATAACGGAGATGACGCTGATGGCAATACAGAGAGCAATTCTTCTTCTGATAACGAACTGGCCGTCGATCTTGAAAGTCTTGCTTCAAGTAGTTCTGATTCTGGTTGTAGCGGGATCATTCCAGTTAACAGCCCCCTTGGTAGAGTTGATCTATTATCGGATGATGATTTGTAAATCATGGAGAAAGTCAGTCCAGAGCCTGGTATGTAATTTGGGATTTAAAATGAACATGATTTCAATTTCTTGCATTTAATCAATTCTTGTGTTTATAGATTGCATTACAAGTCAAAGTCAAGACATTCAATATTTTGATCCAATGAAGCTGAATGCAGAATAATCAATTTTGAATAATTATTTGATTTGCTGAGAAGAAGATGCCATTTTTCATTACTTGATACAAAGAAAAACTCAATGATGCCGATCTGAATATGTTCTAGAATTGGGAAGCTTCAACAAACATTCTTGAAGAAACCACATGATTTCAGAAAGAAGTGGGTTACTATTGATGATGTCAATGATTTCACTCTGACAGATGAGGAATTGAAAGGGGAAGATAACATTGACAGTTACGGTGTAATTTTGGAAGGTCGCTTCAACGGGTGCTACAAATGCAACAATTGTCATGTTGGACTTTGGAGCTGCAATATTGGAATAATGAAAACTATGGACAAGGAAGTTTTGGAAGAAGTTATGAAGGACTTAGATGAAACTCTTATCCCCACATTGGCAGATGACAAAGAAAGTTTAGTGAGGTGCATTTCAAGCAGCAAATATCTTGATGACATTGTTATCTACAATCCATACTATTCAATTTTGAATGAGTCTTTGACTTCTCATTAGCCAAAACGAAGATCAGAAGGGGTAATGAAACGATTCTTACATGTGTACATTGGTGGTGATGGAGAAGGGCAAGGAAAAAAGATTGTTACACTCCCAAATTACACATCTTATGGTCATCACCAAGACAATTGGCATGGGAGGCCAATGAAAGCTTCCACATTTCTAGCTAGTCTTATTTGTTGGAGAGCAACTTGGAACTATCTCACAGAAGTTTCTAGAAAAAGTCCACCAACACATTGCCAAATGTTATTTTATTATGGAGCATTGAAATCAAACATGGGTTATCACAGAGACAATTTTAATGTTCAGTTGATAAAAAAAGTTGTTTCTGGAAGATCTGTTACTTTGTATGGTCATCCTTCTGGTGGTGGGGAGAATTCTCAGATTGTTGGTTCAAATGTCTTGGTCTTGACAATGGGCAGTAAACCTATGAGATTTGCATTTAAGTTTCCATCATTGGGAAATGTTCATGGTAAAAAGAGCACATATGTAACATCACCAAAGCACCATTTCACATGTGGAAAGTTAACAATATCAGTTCTCGACCCTATTGATGATGTCATGATGACACATGGAGCAAGCTTTGTTTACAGCACAAGGGCAAACAAGGATCAATGGTACAGAGTAGGTTACTGCTTCAGGTGGCTCCAATCTTTCAGAGACTTTTATGAGGATACTTGTACCTTGCGGTTGGACTCATCTGGTATTCACAGAAAAAGGTGTGGAAAGAAAACAGACCGCAACATCTATACTTAGGAAACTATTTTATGATAACCAAAGACTTTTTCATATAATGACATTTCAATATGTTATTGAAAAATTTTAAGCAAACTTCTCTACACCAATGTGGTGAAAGAAAACAGACCGCGAAAGCTAATACTAACGAAACTATTTTTGATAACCAAAGACTTCTTCATATAATGAGGTTTCTATATGTTATTAAAAACATTAAACAGTTACATTCAATCAGAAATTGAAGATTGGGGATTGTATCACACACAACATATGTGTTCAACCACAATATCATGTTTCTGTCGTCTCAGTGGTATAGTTTAGGAGACTTTTGGCAGTACCAAATAAACTAATAAATAGCAACATTCAATCAGAAAGTGAACATTGGCGATTGCATCACACACAACATATGTGTTCAACTCCAAAACTCAAACAAGTTTTACTTGAATAGCTTTTTTTCTTTAGGAGGATGCCGAATTTTCCAAATATGATAAAATACAGCATTGAATGAACTGAAAATTTTCAAATTGAAAATACTGATTCTGTTTTGCAATGCCAATTCTCGTTCAACACAGAAATCCAAAGACGAATCCAACAGTGAAACATGATCACTCTGTTATTGTCTCTCAACCCAAGTGAAAGAATGTTCTACTTTTTTGGAAGAAGAAATTTTTGAGCAACCATGTAATGTCATGTTCATGGTATGAGGATCATTCTTGTTGTTCTGCTCTTACAAAAAATACACTGTACATCAACTAATTATTCCGTAATAGAAAAATTATGAGGAAGGAAACAACAAAAGTTTGAATATGAAAATGAAGAGAAAATGTAGTTTACATCATTCAGTCTCAGAATCACACGTTCAAATATTTGTCTGTTCAGAATATTTGGCACGAGAACAACAAATGTTTGAATATGAGAATGAAGAGAAAATGTAGTTTACATCATTCAGTCTCAGACTCACACGTTCAAATATTTGTCTGTTCAGATTATTTTGCACAAGAATGGTTTCTTTATAATTTTCATTGAATGGTGATTAATTGTATCAAAAATTCTGATGACTTCTTCAAAATATTGGGTTTTATCATTTAATATAAGAACTGTATGTATAAATACTTTTCCGTTCAATTTATTTTGCAGATTAGCTTCACACATTGTTATTTTAAAAATATGATATGTAAAGGTACAGGTAGAATTTTTCAGATATGTATCTATTTCACAAAAGATACCTTTTCATCAAACGGTCACTAATTTATTTCTTAATTTTCCAAGAAATCAGAAAGTGTGTTTCTCATGGTCACAAAAAAGTGAGAAAAGAATTTCTCATTTCTGTTTTTGTAAAATTTTGAAATTTTTGGAGAAGACGTTGCAGTCTGAGATGTTGTTTCAATTCTTGTTCACCCAAACTCCCAGATCATTGTTCAATATTTTTGCTCAAATGATGTGCTCATAATTTCAATTTTGGAATATTATATTGATTCAATTATCAACAACAACAGCCATGGCAAACACAGGAAGCAAAAACACTGCACCGTCAACTCCTACAAAGGGTAAACCTCCAGCTAAAGCTGCGACTCCTCCAAGAAAGTCTGCTATAGACCGCAGTCCTCTGAAATCAGTCAAGTCATCTAAAGACCAGATTGTGCGATACAAGGAAGTTGGAATTGAAGGAGTCTGTCTTGCTTTTTGCTACAAGCCAGATGGGATTAATCCTTCTTACATTGCTCCTATCATTCGCTATTTGGATGATTCTGAAGGTGACAAGGCGGCGGGTCATATCATGTTTCTTGCCCAGCTTCGTGATCCTAATGGAGCGAATATTCCTCTACAAACACCCTCAGCCACCGGGAAATTGTACGCCACAGATGTCATTGTCATGTCCCTTGATGACCCAAAGTATACCTACTTCTCTGCAATTGGTGATCTTGTAAATGTGCTCAATGATGCTGCCCGTAACTCTGTAGTGAGACCCCAATGGCAGTATCAAGTCCCTACTTTTGTAAACAGAGGCAGAGCAACACCACCAACTGTTGTACCATTGAGCACCTACTTACTAAACGATGATTGCATCAGTTTCATCAAGAGATTCTGGGAAAACTGTGAGAGCAAAGATGCATTGAACAATAATGAGCACCGAGATGTCATCCTCAAGGAGGTTTTTGGCTCTGCAGATGAAGGATGGCAAGCATTGGAAAACATCTCTGAAGAAGCATATGAACTTTTGTAAAGAAGGTGTGCCACAAATGTTTGTCAGAAGTTTATGTGTGTATGTGAAAGAAATGATGTGACCAGGATTTGAAGCATGTCAAAATGGGATTGCATATTCTCTATGTTTAGTATTAGTTATTGCGTGATTTGTTTTGGGTAATTCTTGTACAGTGTCAATGTTTATTATTAAATGAAGTGTTCTTATGTTTTTGCTTTATCTGGAACTTTTGCAAGCATTCTATGTTGAAAGGCTATCAAAGCAGGTGGAAGTTTAAATGCCCCTGGTTTGTACAGTAGAGGTTTGTTCAGAAACAATCCTAGTCTCGTTCTCACTCTTGATAAAACAGTGTACACCCAGCCATGGCCGTAATTCCAATTATTAATGATGAGTTCTTTTTTCGTTATTCCTTGTAATTTGTGAGCAGTTGTAGCCTCATTCAAATTGATAGGTAATTGTATCATGATCACTTTCTGTTTGTGCTCCCCTCTTTTGGATGATTGTGTTTGTCTCATACCCTTGTCAGGTGGGTCAATATCACTTCTGTAGAATGTACAATAATACCTCTTTGGTTTCAGTCTAAATCTTCTTGAGGAAACAAGTTTTTGTAATCTTGTCTGAAACCCATGCAGCTGCGCTTCTTTGTCTTCATTCATTGGATCATGCTGAAGGTCATTTTCTAGGGATGAGATCTGTTCCTCAATCTTGATTTGTTCCATCTTTTTTGGAAAATGTTCAAACTCAACATAATCCACATCAGCAACATTGATTGTATACACTTTTTTCCCATCGTAATTTTTCCAATTCAGAGGTATGTCTGTTTTTCTTTTGACCCCAATGACTCTACACAATGTACCATTTCCTCTTCCCCTTGATATATCATCATTGTCAATTATCATGCAATGCGCACCAACATAAAGTTTTAATGCAGGGTCTATATTTTTTGTTGGTCTTTCATATCACTGTCACCACATTTGGCATAAATTTTGTTTCTCAATTCACTTGTCACTCTTACTGGCAAAGGAGTTTCATTTGAAAAAGTATTTTTTGATTTACGTTGTTTTGGAGCCTTTCTTATATCTGCTTCAATAACAACAGTATGCTCTGGTGGAGGTTTGGAACTCTCTACTGATGGGAAATCTTTTATGTGATTTTGGAAAACAGATGCATGAATTGATACTCTTTCTGAGTTTTTCCAACAAGCATATGCAATATCTGCATCCTGTTGGATTTCAGGTAAACGAACCTGCTCGCCAATGACACGTTCATTAATGGCATTGCAGTCTTCTTTTGTAAACAATCCATCCCACATTCTTTTTAGGATTCTTCCATATTCAGGGTCATCTTTGAATCGGTGGCTGTTGTTAAGAATGATTGCAACATTTATTGAGTTTTCCCACAGTGATGAATTGGAATACAAGAGTTGACTCTCTCTAGCTTTCACTGGTGGTATTTGTTGGAAATCCAGAATATTATTGAATATCCTCCAAATATCATATTTGGAGACAATCCCTTCCCACCGGAACATAACCTACGACGGATCATATTTAGACGGGAATTCAGCTTTTCCATCTGGTCACATGTTGAAAATGAGATTTCATCTATAATCAGCATTCGAACTTGTTCCCAGTTATGAAGCATCTCAGGAGATATATTTTTTGACTTTGAATTCAAGTAAGCTGCACTGTGTAAGGTAACACCTCCAAACAAAGCAGCAGCACATCCAGTGATGGCAGTAAACAAAAAAGTTTTATCACCCCAAAGGATGTCCATAGATTTGCAAAATTGAAAACAAAATTGTTGGGCAACATCAATTGCTGTACTTTTGCCAGCTCCGGCAGGTCCAGTGACAAACATTAACAATTGCTCCTTGGCACCAAGGTCCTTCAACTTCTGTTCCACTTTCTGTTTTATAAGAGTTGTTCTTTCATCTCTGAGATCCTCATCACTATCTGCAAATCCAGATGCCATAGATGAATGTGAGTCCAAACTCTCACGAATCAGATTCAGTAGAAATGAGCTGCATATGACTTCATAAGCAATATACTGGATTCTGTCCAATGTAATATGCTTTTCTCTTGAAATACGATTAGCAACTCCTTGCATCGTTGGAATTGAACCTCTGTTGAAATTGGAGGAAAATCCAAGCTCTGCCCATTCCCTCTCTTCGAGGATACAATCTTCTTGTGAATCACTATCATCAATCCCCTCTTCTAAAAAATCAATTCCTTGCATATCCTCTTGTAAGTTATTCCTGATGGTAGCACCACTGATGAAAGCAAGTAGAGTTTTGTATTTACTTGCCCCATGACCAAAAACACTGTTGTCAGTTTGGGCATTCGTTGAACCTCTTGCACTCTGTGATGCTTCGTTACTGGTGGCAGAGGAGTTATTTCCAGGTAGAAAAATTGAACTTGTGTCAAATGACCTAGTATTGATTGTTTTGTTGCTCGAAAGAAATTCCCCTTTTTTGAGATCATTCAATGATCTCTCAATACAGTTTTCATCTTGGCAGAGATCTTCCTCAAACTCATTTTCATTATAAGAATCTACAGAAAGGGCATCATCAAACTCGGAATAATCACTGTCACAAGGGTCAACTCCAGCATGACCATCCATATTATCGCTTTCTCTTGATTTTGTAGTTGCTTTGATTCTATCAGTAGGAACCTTGCATTTTCTGCACTGTAAATTGTCTTGCATGTTTTGGAGTATTTTTTGCCACATTTCCAAAATTTGCTAGAATCAATATTCTCATTCATAGCATGCATAAGTTTATCCCACAAACAAGAATGAGCTTCATGAAGTAAAATCGATTCATCCCAAAAGGGTAGAAAAGGATCAATGCAATTTTTGCATAGTTTTCCCTCGATTCAAGGGCCCCTTTGCTTGGTTCATTTTCTGTCAGCTCTAAATCTTCCAGGTCACATAGCATTCCTTTGGGCATTGCTAATTTTGGGATTCTCATATTTTGGATTCTCTCAGGTAACAGTATCTTCTTCCTGGATGATCTTCTTTGAATGCAAATTCACCATCTTGTAGTATTGGCATGCCACTATCATCATTATTGCTCATTCTATTAAAAGAAAAGGGAATCCTTTCGAACCTCAATGCAAATTCATAGGAACTCAAATCTTCCAAACATTCTGGCCTAAACAAGTAATCATTCACAGAGTAATCTGCCCACATGACCACTTCTCCATTTTCGCCCCTATTCTTTCTACGGAGCACAAAGTCACCTGGAGCTTCTCCTTTTAGCTTATTAAGCATTTGTCCAACAAGCAGATCCTGAAAGTCATGTGAAAATGAAAATCTGGAACCATTCTCACACAATAGCAGATGCGCCATTGTTGCACTAACAACATCTTGACTCAGATGAACACTCATTCCAATGAGGAAACGGCACAAACCCTCCCGAAAACAGGCATCTTGTTCCATGTTTGGTGTATGTTGCAATCCTTCAGCTACCAACTTTTCCTCTTCTTTCTGAATGCGACGAATGACTTGTTTTCCCACTCTATCAAAATCAACACCTCTGTCTTCTTTTTGTGTAGACTTGGTGGAGTAATGAACAACATAAAACACACACCTGGGACTTCCGATTTGAATGTTGCTATTACAGCCAAGAGTCTTGGTTATATACTTGCAATGTGTATTCAAAAATTGAGATCCCAAAGATCGCTTGCTTTCCACAGTGTAAGGGTAAATGGTTGTATCACCTTTCTCCAATGATCTCCAAACAGTTGCCTTTGTTTCATCATCATTGTCTTCTTGAAATGTTGTTTTGTCAATGGCAGGTCTTGGAAATGGGAATCGACACTCTTTGCCATATTTGAAGCAAGACGTCCTATGCTTCCAGTCATGCTCATTCATTCTTCTTGTTGCAACCAAATGCCTGAATTCACTGTCAAAAAGAAATCCTGATCCTTCTGTGGCTCCATCGATAGGATATCGATATGTCATCAAATCTGATCTTTCTCGAGACAAGGGAAATTCTACACCAATAGGTTCAGCACATCTAGAATTTTTCATTGACTCCATAGCCATGTTTGTAAGGGTGACCGTTGACAGATGAGTAGTTTCCCCTGATAATCCCTTTTCAGCACACAATTTACACTCCATCACATGGCCCTTCAATTCCATCCTATGAGATTCTGATCTGCAATCTCGAAGTGTCTGTGCATCTTTTTCTTGGAACATGTCTGAAATGCAGCCCTGCTGTTGACATTCTTTGTGAAGTACTTCAAGTTCAGAAGAATAGCCATAATCAGAACAGAAATGTCTGTCAACGAATCCCTCAAGTTCCTTTCTTGCATTTTGGCGGATCACTGGGTCATTATGAAACAAAGAGTCTTTCAAATCATCAAATCCTTCCAACCATACTAAACAGTGGCCATGCAATGATCCTCTTCCTTGTTCTTCACTTCCTCTCACAAAAGCCTTGCATTTGCCATACATTCCTACACCCTTGCTGCAATTCTTGTTGAAGTCCCATCCTAACAGTTCACAGACCACTTGCATTGCAGCTTGATAGTCAAGGGAGCAAGCTCCTGGATATTTTGTCCTCTTTTTTGTCTTAGCTCAAAATCTGAAATGCAATCAGCTTCATTACAATCCACCGTAGGAATGACAATTTCCTTCCCTTCATTAGCATACATTCGAACTCTGAAATTACACTCATCATCCGGCGTAACAGTGAAAAAAATGCTGTGAGGACCAAAGTAGTCACTGAGTGCATAAACCTTCTTTCTAGCTTCCTTGGCAGCTTCTGCTGTGTGCCCAAGAATTTTGCATGATGTTGTGACAGATTTCAAAAATGATGCTGCTGGTGTGTTTATATCAAGAGGTTCATTGTTTTGTTCCCTTCTGTTGAGCTCTTTTGCAGCTTTGTGCACATCACCCACAGACAGCTTTGAAATCCGTTCTCCCAGCGCCTGTCCTTGATAGTTCGATCTGCATTTTATTAGTCCTGTGGTATATGATGCATTTCTACACATCAGATGATAACAAACCAAAATGAAATCTGGTCTCATGAACTGGTTCAAGGAAAGTCTCATGTAGTGCTTCAGACATGCTTCATTGGAAACTTCCACCTTTCTCTTTTTACCCAAATTCGGACATCCCGAACCAAATGGAAATTGAATGGGAAAGGCATCTTCTAAATTGATTTCATGTCCTCTCAAGTAAGTACCACCATACATCAACATTGTTGGTGCAGTTGACTCAAGCATAGCTTGGACAAAATCCTCAGTGCTATCAAAAACTGAATTGTCTGTATTTGGATTCTGTGACTCACTTGAAAAGTAATATGTCTTGCCTTGAATCTGACATTCTAATTCTGGAGCAACCGGATCAGAAGTATTATTCTCATTGTCATCATCTTGCAGTATAATCACAGGCTTTGGACATTCATCTGGAGGCACCACATCACTGTATCCCTTATGACCTGATTCCTTGATGAACCATGTTAAAAGATCCATAAAAAGGTCTGTGTCCAATTCAGCTTGCCTCCTCACAACATTTTTCTGAGCTGGCGTCATTCTTCCACACAATACTACATAAATGTTTTCCCCCAGTTGAGCTCCTGTACTTATGCAGTGCACCTCCTACATGAGATTGATCAACGCTGAACATTGAAAAATGCCCTTTCAAAGATTTTTGACTTCCACCAGTGTAGGCATGAACATATCCAAATGGCCTCACTGGGCTGATTGATGCACAAAGGAGGTCATCCAAATCAATTTCGGCATTAATGCTTCGATTTTTGATATTGCCATTTTTGTCTTGAAAATTGATGACCTGAGGAATGTGACCTATTGTGAATCCATTGGCTATTGCAAATTTGGGTGATTTGTCTTGATCCTTATTTCTTGAACATTTCAGGCTCCTGTAGCACATCTCACAACACTCGTACCCTTTCTGATCTAATCGTGCCGTGGGAGAAAGCAACAAATGCTTCAAATCACAATCCTCAACTTGGTACTGTTTCACCAATTCTGGATGCATGGGAACACCATCATAGTACTCCTCATAAGTTGAGACTGCTAATTTTGATGAGCTCTCCAACAATGCTTCTTTCTCAATGAATTTGACTTCTTCCAATCCAATGATGAGGCGATCACAAATGACACATACATGTGCACGGTGCCTATTCATATCACCATCCACAGCAGTTGACAGGCATATCTTCTCTCTGATCTTCTGAACCATTTTTTCCATCTCTGACTCATTCAACTCTCTTGGCAGGAAATTTTGGTGGTTTAGTGTGTTCTCTTGATTGGTTGTAGGAGTTGGTGAATTTTCACTCTCAGAACAAGAAAAGGAACATTCCTGTCCAGAGGACTTGCTGTGGTTGTATTGCTTCATTCCTTGTACACCAATTTTCTTTGCATTGGCTTTGTAGTACATCTTCTTCTTTTTTGAAATAAGATCAGTGTTGATTTCATAATGGGCTTTTCTCTTCTGACAGATGGACTCTGCATGGATATCATATTGAATCTTTCTTTTCTGGAGTATGGAATCGGCATTGGTTTTGTAGTACATCTTTTTCTTCAAAAGAATGGAATCTGCATTCATTTTATACATTGCCCTCTTCATCTCATTTATTGCATTTCTGTTGCTCTTGTAGTCATTCCGCCTGCCCTGAAGCTTCTCTTCTTTTGACTGTTGTCTATATCTTTCATTTCTTCTTTTCTTGTCATTTTTCATTTTCATCATCTTTGCTTCCATGCTAAGCTGTTTTGCATGTTCGTAGATACCTGAACAAAAACAAATAATATAAGCAAGTTCTTCATGACTTAAAAAATAAAATTGTCCTTTTTGCTCACATTCAGTGTATTTCATAAGTGATGCTTCTGAAGTGGTGTGATGTGACATTTCAAACATAAATATTAAAGAACGGACGACTTTCAAAATTCAGTATGAATGCGTCAAATTTGTTAATTTATGAGAATTCAAAAATTGTCATGAATGATCAATTTTAGTAATGTGTTGAAGTTGAGAGTATGATTTTTTGGTGATCCATTAACGTAGAAAGCATTTTTTGGTTATGAATAAGTAATGAGGTAACGTTGAAAGTATTTTTTGGTGATGCGTTAAAGTTAAAAGTATTTTTGGTGATGCGTTAACAATGAGTTAACGTTTAATGTTGAACGCATTTTGACGATGCATTGAATCGGCGCGTTTACGTTGAAACCACTTTTTGGTTACAAGTTACAGGTTATTTGTTTCTTGATGATGCGTTACTCTAGAAATCTTTTTTCGTGATGCATAAATAATACGTTGATGTTTAACGTTGAACACATTTTTGACGATGCATTTAAGTGGCACGTTTACACTGAAGCCAATTTTCAGTGCTAAGTTACACATTTTGGCCATGCCTTATGTTAACTTTAGATATATTATTTTGAAAGGTGTCTTTTTTGGTAATGAATAAATAATGCATTAACGTTTAACGTTGACCACGTTTTTGACGAGTGTTTACGTTGAAACCATTTTTTGGTGACGAGTTACACGTTGTGTTTCTTGGTGATGCGTTACTCTAGAAATCTTTTTGTGTTGCATAAATAATACGTTAACGTTGAACGTTGAACACATTTTTGACGATGCCTTAACAGTGGCACCTTTACGCTGAAACCAATTTTTGGTGATGAGTTACACGTTGTAACTAGTATGTACAAGAATTTTTGGCTATGCTTTATGTTGAGTTTAGATATACTTTTAAAGGTAACCACAGATGCAAACTACCGGTGCATGTCAAACAAGAAAACAGCAAATTTACAGGTAAAGTTGTGATAATAATTAAATGTTACCAATAATGGTCAAAAGTGAAAAAAGTGTCTCACGACGGAGAAGAAGGAAAAAAATTCTCAATTAATGATAAACTAAGAATTTTTCAAGAAAAAATCTTGATAAACATGTTCTTTGGGAGACACGATCAGTTGGTACCATATAGTACAATATGGTACCATACTTCAGTTTGGGGTGGGGGGGGGGGAGGTTCTCAAGATACCTTTTGATAAGAACAACCACATTGTACAAGATAGAATTGACTTTGACGCATTAACTGGACTTTGACGCATTATGGCCGTCGCGTATTATTCCTACGTACAAATCTACGTGTTTCGAAAAAAAAATGATGGACATGAAGCGTCAGATAGTCTGTCTGTACTTTACTACATAGTACACAGAAATTATTAGGCGTGCTGGCTGATTTTTCGTGCATTCTGAGGGCTCTCAATATCTGACAATTTTATCCCGTAGAAAGTGTACAGAGTTCTCCGGGATGGACTTTGACGCATTATGCCCATTTTTGGGTTGAACTGCATTGCAATTGCAGCTGCCTTTGTTCCATTCTGAGGACTTGTCGAGCTGGACTTAAGCCCCTGATATAATCCCAAAGGGTTGTACAATGTTGGTCGGGAATCACGGGGTGTACATTGAGGCGGCACCAGTGGCCGAAGATTTCTGACATTTAATGTGTCAAAGTGAATTCTATCTTGTAATTGTAAGAACCACCGAGCTAAATTTCTACATTATATCACGGTTTTTAAGATCCCACGGATTATAAGATATGTTTTGCCGATTTTGTTGACATTTGTGTTTTTTGCCTTTTAAAACGTTCCCGGAGGTTCTAAACACATCTGAATTCGATTCTCTGTGTTTAGAGCAACACTCCCATATGTATAGCTCCGCGTAACTCCGGTTGGTTGCTGAGTTGTGGCAAAAAGCCGTAAAACTCACAACATGCAACAGCACACACAACACACACACTAAAGGCAAGTTGGTATGATACTTTTAATTTTTTCCCGTGTTAGCATCGCTAGCTTTGCAAATATTATAAGATAGTTTTAAAGTATCTTTTGACATTTTCCGGGTCCTAAAAACTGTGATATACAGTAGACATATCTCTTTTGCTTGGCTAGCTCAACTTGATGAAGCTGAGCACGATACAATGAGATTCTCCTGTTCTTGGGGCAACTTTCTATGTCTACATTTAGCTCCCGGGGACTCCAGACGATTGCCAAAAAATCTCCAACTGTTACCAGGATTCAACCCACATTGCAAGAACATGATATGATGGAGGGATCAGTGACATGGACAAGCACGGAAATTAATGGGTGAAAAAAGTGAAGGGAGGGGTATGGGGTATGTGGGAGGGAGGTTCTCAGTATGCCTTGTGATAAGAACAACCACATTGTAATTGTGAGAACCACTGAGCTAAATTTCTAGAAATAACTTTTTCACTTGGCTAGCTCAACTTGATGAAGCTGAGCATGATACAATGATTGTAGTAACTTTGTATGTCTGTATTTAGCTCCTGGGGACTCCGGGCGGTTGCCAAAAAAATCTCCAACTGTTACCACAATTCATCACACATTGCAAGCACACGATATGATGGAGAGATCAGTGACATAGACGAGCAAGGAAATTTATGGGTGAAAAAGTGCAGGGAGGGGTGTGTGTGTTTGTGAGGGGGGAGATGACAAGTGTTGAAAGTGCAAGCATAAAAAGATACAAGAGTCAACTTGCAACTTGGAAGTAATTAAGGTAAGAAATAGTGATACTTCATTTTTTGTGATATAAATACTAACTTGGCCTATGATATAATATGGTGCACAACCACTGCCATTTTCAAAACACTTATTTGATCCTACATTTACACCAGACTAAGCAAAAGAAAGTCTCAGCAGCATGATGAAAAAAGAAGTTCATCAGTTATTTTTTCCTATTTACTTATTTTGTAGGATATTGTGCCCCTGCTAAATGAGACCAGCTGCCATCAGACCTCTCTCATTAAGGTGGTGTTGGGTTTCCTGATGGATGGCATTACTCAGAAGACAGGTCATCTGGATGGCTCTATCATTGTCACGGGTGGCAATTCCAAAAAGCAATCATGAACTATCATCACCTCTTTCAAAGAGAGGACTGACTTGCTTGCTTCATGGAGGGATATGAAAATCACAATGTTTCCAAATCAATCAGAGCTTACAAATGAAATCCTTATCCATCACTTATGGGCATGACTTACTGGTCTATGACTTTGATACTTTTTTTATGAGAGTAGGCTTTCACTAAAAAGTGCCTGCTTTGTAGTGATTATCTGCTTCAACTGACCTCAGACTTAGGTTCACTGGAAGTTATTTTACAGTTGGGAGTGGCCTCAATTATGTTACTGGGTGTCCACTTCCTTAGAGGTGGCTCCTTGCAAATACACTCAAGCCTGGTCACTGTGCATTGGTAGAGAAATTGATCAACTTCATTCTTCTTTTGTTCAAGTCGGAAGAAATGACAACATACTTCTTGAGATTTATTTCATCATTGGCATCTTTGATTGTGTCTACAAATACATCATGTATATGGCTTATTACAAAGATGACAAAGTTTGCTATTTTATTGGATCTATGATTAAAAATGACCAGGCAATGAGGATTTTTTACCCCACAAAAACTTGTGAAACATTATCATCATCGTCGTCATGACACCCAGCAGGCAGCAGTGATGGTAGTGTAACTGAATTAAAAACTCAACAACAACCTAATCAAATGACATTTTTTGTGCTGAAATATGACAGATACAACAATTCATGAGTGTTGAGACTTCAAATTACTCTGACCTTACACAGCAAATCTGGTATGCATCAAACATGTTCTTATGTCATTATAAATAGAGTTCAGCATGAGAGATACAAAGTCACCTTACTCTATTTCAGGTGAACATGAATTCAAAGTACTCTGCAAATGGATCTATGTTCAAGCTATCAAGGAGAACACATCCATCATAAAGTGTTTGATCGACATCAAGGAGCCATTGTTTTAAATCTCTTTTAGCCTATCTTCAATCAAACAAATCATCATTAAAAATAGTCCTTGTATCGGAAACCATCTGAGAAAAGTAACTATTCAATTACTCATTGGTCACAATACAAATGATTGTATGATGACAATGGTTTGAATGGCATGAATTTTAGTGAAATAAATACACAATTCTATCAACAATATATATTGTGATGGACATTGCAGGTAGACACAAGGAAACAAATTCCAAAGTGTACTTGATAAAATAATATATCCTGTTTTCTTCCACCTCCAGCATTCTTACCAGGCTGCAATTCTTGACATGCTGAGTTTGTGAGGTGGAAGTTGCTCCAACAAAAAAGAGCAAATGAAATGTCCATGCCCTTGTTGCTTAAACTGCACTATCCACCACGACCAAGTTGTGCGCCAATCGGTCCTGATCAAGCCCCCAACCACCTGGGACTGATGTAGTGAATTTTTTGGTACCATCAACAAAAGGTATTAATGCTCAGTCCCCAATTGGACTTGCAACACATCCTGACACTAACGGAAGATGAATCTGCTGATGGTGGTGGACCACTAAGGCAACCAAACCCTTCTTACCTGGCTCACAAGATTGACTGCTGGTCCTCCTGTGTCCTCTTCTTTTGAGGTGACTGTTGAGTGTATGTGGCTGCATTGGGAAAGATTGCACCTAAATGGCGACTTTTTACTCACATTTTTGGATTAACGCATGAAAAGCACAGGAATCTTTCATTGTCACCCCTTGTCAAGCTGACAACCCAATAATCCATCATCCAACCACATCAACTTCTGAATTCTTGCGTCATTCCATTGCCCCATCCCCATAAGAGCATACTGTGGAATTCTACATGACATTAATGATTCCACACAAGAACTTCAACAGCTTCAGCAACTAGCCTTGGCTTACCAAGCCAAGGTCAACAAAAATGGTAGCATTTAAAGCTGGAAGATGCAGGGACAATACTTATGTAGGGATAATACATGACATTATTATTCTAAACAAAAATTCTTTAAGACTTCATTGACATTTTATGAGATTGCCACAGTGATCATTTTGAAGACAATTGATGTATTCAAACTAATGAAATTATTTTTGTTCTCTTGGGTGTCACGAAAAATTGCCAAACGTATCTTGATGCAGTGCAGGTCGGAGCTGTGATTGGTATTTTGTATTGTTTCATCTTGCAGTTGCATTGCTCAGCAATCATATAATACCAACTGATTCATCACTTGGATCAATACACAAAGAACAAAGTCCTGATCATTTTGATGAAGAGATATATGCAATCGGAGTCTTCACAGGTCTGAGTCATTAAAATTTTTGCAATGTGATACTATTGTTGTCCAGTGGAATTGATGAGAAGTGAACAAGATTAATTGATTTATTCTCTATTGTGTATGACAAGTTATTGGTTGTTTCTAATATGGCAACAAAATGCAAAAGAGATAAGTTTTTTTATGATTTTGTGTGTAAAAATATGCAAAGATAATGAAATCACCTCGTTCTTGACCTCAAAGCACTCCCTGCCTCCTACCTTCAAGGGAGATGAAGGGAATGAGAGACATGAGTTGGCACGGTCAAAAATGGCCCTGCTTTTCTTCCACTTGCATCAAAATTTTGAAATTTGTAAACTTCATGAATTTGGGTGGAAATGTATGTTTGTTGTTGTTGGAACAGAATGGTCATCAACATATTGACATGATGGATATGTCCAATGTATGAAAACATATGTCATTGAGTCCTTTCATTTATGACAATGCTCTATGTAGTCATAGGTCCAGTCTTGTGTTGACACGACTTCGTTCAATATCCAGGATTGTCCTGGAGTGTTCTGTTCTTGAAAAAAATGTTGTGCTCCTGTAGGTATGTTACCATAACACTTAAAGTGAAATTTATTTGAAGATTACTTGAAAAATCTGATAATTTCTTCACTGATTTCGTGTAACCTGAATAAAAATCATGAAATCATGTTTTTTCATTCCAAAAGACAAAGAACATCTCCTTCATTAATAACGGGAAATGTTATTTGTAACTCACCATTTTCATCAAAAATTTCATTATCTATTTTTCCTTCCTCATCATATTAACATTTATACTTGCACCTGCATTTTCATTGTATGTTAGTATCCAGGTAGCCAAGTACAACATGACATGCAAATAGTATGGTATGGTACCAAAGAGCTGAATGAAAAATGATGATGAGACCAAAGCCAGAAAAATTGTAATAGATCATTTGCTAGTACGGTGTTAGGTAAAAGAATCCAAAAGTGGAAATTATGAGCTGAATTTAGGCCCACCCTTACTCTCAACATTGGCGTTAACAAACATTCCCTCAATTTGGTGTATAATCAACAAATGTCTACATTTTTTTCACCACTGTTACCAATAGACCACAACACAAACTGATTTAAATTACTTCCTGAGAGGAACTAGTACTAAAACATGTAAAAAATGTTTTTGAATGTATTCTCTTTGATATTCCCTTGGACCAGACCATTTGGTGGATATGCAGACAGTGTTGAGATGTGGATCCTGGGAGAATTTCTGATGTTTTTGTTTGTGACACTTAAACACACTGTACAGTTCATGCATTTTACACTATCTCAAGGGAACATTGGCCAATATTTCACCGTCATATTCAATTCTGAAGTCGTTGAGTGTGTGCGCTCATAACCAGTAAAATGGATCCTTGATGAACACCACTGAGTGTTAGTGTAAGGTAAAGATGGTAAAATCATTGAGGCTCACAGAATACGGATGTATGTTAGCATCAACACTGATCTATTAGGGTGGGCCTTATTGGCAGCAAATGATGCTTGATGCTTGTTACCTATCATAAGTCTATTATGAAATTTACATGATAATTGCATTCCTCAAGTGTGTTTTCCACAGGGGCCTACAAAGCACTATATGTGCTGGCAAGTAAGGCCCTTCTTGGTCCTGGTATATGATGTGGTGCTCATTTGATCTGTCAGTACTTGAAACCATCTCTAGCTGGGTCAGATTGAATTTGTCTGGCTGGAATCCTGAGTCAGACCCAGAATAGAGATTCCATGAGTGGTAAATCCTTTGTCTATTGGAGATCACATGAATGGTGAATCCTTGGTCTATATCCTGATGAAAGATGCTATGTGTCCATTATTATCAACTGTCCACCTATCTCCACACATTTCTTCTCCCAGCTATCTCTGAAAGAGGGTCAAGTTTAATCTCCTGGCTTCAGTGAGCAACTAAGCTCACAAAATCAGGAAACAAAAATCTGCAACATTGTTATGTTGTCAATTCTTGATCAAGTCCTCCAGTCCAACCGCCTTCTTCTTGTCTGTAAGGACATACAAATCAGGGGATATCCCTCCTCTGTCAATAAAACAAACTCCTAACAACACAAGCAACCCTGTATGACAAAGGGACTACAAAAAGATGAATAAAAAAGTCAGACTCTGCCAACAGATGCATTCCTCCAGAGAATTGCCAAGGAGTTCAGATGTATAAGGAGCATCCTGAATGATAAATTGGACTTGCTTCTGGGCCCAATTACCAAACAGGTACATCCTCCTAAAATCTAAACTCAATGCAGCTCAAAGAGACACAGAACCATCGAGAGGGATGTGTTGGTAGATGACACATGCCAAGAATCTGTAGTCCCGTAGGTGCCAAATAAAAAACTCCCAAGCAAGGCAAAGCTCCATGCTACCACAAGAGAATACTCCTCATGAGAAGGCTACAACATACAACAACAGTGTAAAACTTACACAAAATCCATTTGTATCATTTAGGGATGAAAGGTATTGCATTGTCCTTCGATCTTCATTTGTTGATCAAAACCAGTGAACAATACGCTGCAAGTGCAACCTGTTTACCTAGAAGTTTCTACTTTGTATTTTTCACCAAAATGGCTTAGGTCAGTAGAACAGGGGTTGACTTGGCCTACCACCCACTTCCTCTCAAAATGTGCAGAGGAGGTGAATAGGTGCCCATTGTGTCTGCAAGATTTCCAGTGTGCACAACATGAGAAATTGAAATAAGCAAAGGTCGCTCATTTTGATATTTTCACAAATACAAGTATGTGGTGTGCTTGTTGATATGCATCAATACCTTCTTTCGGTGAATGTGACAAAAAGCATCTATGACATTTTGTCTTTGGAGAAATTAGAAAAGTGTAGATGGGATAATCTCCAGCTGGCAAGATCTATGTGCTCAATCTTGTAGGTCATTGCTGTTGTTCAGAAGAGTGAACAGTAACCCAGAGGTGAGCAGAGCATGGGCGGATGGTATTAGGAGACAGAGGAGGATTGCAGACTTCATGTTGTTGTTGAGGAGATTGGAGATCAGTTTTAATTTTTATTTCCTTAATTGTGCTGTTGGCTCTCTGTTGATCATGAGTCAAAAATAAAATTATGATTTTTGAGGTGTCAGTTCGTAGTTGTCTAAGTTTCTTTGTGTCCAAAAACTTTGGTTCTGTGCAATTTAAGATTCTCAGTCTTACACAAAACCACTTTTGTGATGAATCAAGACAAATAACAAACAAGCATACAAGTGAACACCCTAAGATAGTGTCATAAGCTTACATGTCACAAGAATGTTAAAATTCATTTGAACATTATCATTGTACATTTTTAAATTTGATATGCCTTGCTTTTGAATTGTCCAATAAAGTTAAAGATTGATACCCCTTTTGTCCTATGTAACAGCGCTACCAACTCCTAAAAAAGTTGGTAGCGCTGTTACTCTCCCACCTACTCATAGAACTCTTTACTATTATAAAATACTCATTTGAGATAAACCTTTTGCACATGCACAAGACATATACATAAATTAGCTCCATTGGGCTAAAATGACTGGATAATAATAGTTTGTAGTTTGAATAACTTGAACGACAATATTTTTGACCTTCCTATGTTGAGCAATAAAAGTAATCAAGAATCAAATGTTCAGTGACTCTATTTTAAATCAACATAGAAGTTGGTGTCAGGAATCCTTTTGTTTTTTCATCATTGTTGTCCTTTCTTTTGAGTAATAGAATTACGGACTTTGTCTAGTTTTAAAAATTAGATGCGAATCTTCCTGTCAAGCTGCAGAAATTGAGTCCTTTCGTTTCCACAGCAAGAGCTGCCAGCAGCATTTGGTAAGGAACACATGGACCAGCTTTTTGATTGTGTCTTTATGTTGTCTAATTGGGGGAAATGAAGTGATTTTGATGGCAGGTTACAAGGATGAACAATATTAGTCATTGACCTATTACAAATGCAATTAAACTAGGAAAGTTATGCTACATTTCAAAAAGCATTGATTGGGACCTTTCTTTGATGAGTGATCAGTGCAGTGGTCAGGTAGCTTGAGGCACAACCAGAAATCAGTAGCTCAGTCCTTATCTGTCTGTATTATGAGCTTATTATGCAGTATCTATTAGTTGCCCGCAAATAAAACTCAGAACAATTCATCTTGTTCTTTTGCTGTTCATATGGCACTGGCCTCAGAGAATCAGAGAGCAACGGATGTCTTTTCTCTCTTTGCAAGATTTGAGAGTGTTCTCTTGTCTATTTCATGACTTCTCACTCCTGCCATTCCAATACATTGCACCATTTCAAGCGTTTTCTTATCATTGGTGGAATAAGGTGTGAATAGCTTACCTAATACCATTTCCAGCCATTTCCCCTCAAAGTACAACCAAAATCATAAATCTTGTCAGGTGCCTGGCCACGAGATTGATCTGCATTCTTCAGAACCTCTGTTAATACACTCTGAACTCCATATATACATCCGCACCCTTTGCGGCAATCTCACTCTTAGAGGAGCTTCACACAAGCCCTGACTTTTCCTTGGCGAGCTATACTCACATCTCTCTCGCATCTACTATTTGGATGTACTCATTCACCTGAGATGACTTAATTGATGACAAGATTTGCAGCTTGACATCAATCAGCTTGGGGGGTATTTAATTTTCTAGAGTAAAAAATGTTAAATATCCCACTGCAGTTTCAACTATTCATCATTTTTGTTCGTGCACAGATAGCTACAGATAGTCGCTGCATTTGCATCTGCAGTGGGAGGGTGTCTTGTTCTTTGTCAAAAATAATGTCAGATCCGCCAAATTTCAATGTTAATACCTGTAGTTCACGGAATTCCCATGTGACGTAATGAAAAGTCAATGTCAAAATGCCATCGTTATTTAAAATACGCTAAAATATTTTTGTATTTCTTACGTTAGCTGTTCACGTGCATGCTAAACGTATGCGGCTTTAAAAAAAATTTCAATGTTTTTACGACATTGTAACTAAACCACATACATGAAGAGGTACTATTCCTACGCAGTACAGTCTCACTGGTGGGCGAACCACTCCGTATGGTAGGTACCATACCATAACACATAATATATTGTTATTTATATATATATATATACATGTATATTTATTATATCTATCTATGACGGCTAGAAACAATAGGAGCACTGGGTATCCTAGAGGTATCATGATTCCTAGCCGGACAGATGGCTCGTTCGGAAAAACAAGTTGATGAGATATTCTGAAAAGAAAGAAATTGTCAGCACCACTCTGCATCACACCGCACAACACCCCCATAGCAACACAACCGAACCGAACGTCAAAGCACAACATGACATCGCAACACTTGCATCTCATTGCGACACGAGGCAAGGCCACGCCACGCAACGCTCCGCAACACAACACGACACAACAGTACTCCACGCAACGCGAAGCTTGAGAAGGCTGGCTTCATAAGCATGCTTCTTGTGAATCCGTCTCTGAGAACTGCACGCTCATTATGGCTGTCTCATGAGAACTGTACATACTTGCGCATCCGTATTAGTCTCCTGTGATGTCCGTCCCACCAGAAGAACTGCAATGTGTGTTTTCTTCCCCTTCCATGATTACAACATACAACATGAAAACAAGAGGTTCTGGTGTCAAGTGAGTACTCAACTTGACAAATTATTATTAAAATGAATCCATATTGCACATTGCTAGAATCCCCTCACTCCTTATTTCTTACTCATCCCTGCAACGCTTTCCGACAGATGCAATGCCTTATCCTGGCCTTCTCTCTTCACCCTAGCAGCTTGTAGATCTCCTTCCAAAATTACGTATTGCTTCATCTTGCCAAGATCCTCTCTGAATTTTTTCCTCATCCCCTTTTCCGTTTTAACTTTTTTGAGTACCTCCTCATCAGGCTCCTTGTAAATTGGGTCAGACTGCGCTTCAATTGAAATCATCTGCCTGTACTTGGAAAACAATTCGTACTGTTTGTAAGGATTAATTCCTTTGGATGAGATAGGTTCTTTTGGGTGATCTCTCATCATTTGTGGGCGTGCAGCAAATGCCGCCATTATGTCGACATATTCATTTCTGTGTGGGTAATTTGTTTTCATGATATTCATGCAAACTGGAGCATCATCTGGCAACAAACTCTGTCTGAATTCCACGAATACTTTGTTAGAATGTACCATGGAACTAACACACCTAAAAATGTGATTTTGTAGAATCATCCTCTGGTAGTCTTTGTAGAATAAACCTAAGTACTTCCCCCAATTATCGAAATCAGTCGTTTCTGTTTCGTGTATTGTTATATCCTCACAATCCCTCAGATTCTGACAAAGCTCCTTCATTGTGTAAGAGTTAGTCTTCCGGTGAAGGCGCTTCAATTGGTTGAAATACCTATCACATGCATTCTTTGTATGTCCAACAACCAGAAAATGGAACACAACCTCTTCAAAATATCCTAGCTCGACCAAGAAAGGAACTAACTTAAGGACAGTATTGTTTTTGTTCTGGCCGGTGCAATTGTCGAATACTATTGTCAGCTTCTTCCCTCGTTCATCTTCACGGATGATGTTTGCCGAAGTGAGTGTTTTTACAATGAGCGATGCAACGTTGTCGGCTCCTTTTTCCCAACGCCCTCATGGTACACATGACAATGCATGTGAACACCTACAGTGCCATCTTCTTTGGCGTGGCCATGATTGACAATACCAAGGTTGTTCACTGTCAATGGAGAAAAATAGTAGGTCATGCCAGGTTGTTCTTCGTTAAAAGAAGGACACTCCATATTTTGCCCAAAATCCACTACAAAACAATAAGTTGTTTCTGAATGAGGAAGGTTGTTTAGTTTATCAGTTTTGCATTGTTGTTCCGCTAACTTGTACCCTTCCCTCTGGGTATCTGCTCTCTTGACATGAAGTGCAGCTCTCATTAACATTTGCTCCGTTTCATTCACATCCACATTGCCTGCCTCCGTCAAAGTGAATTGTGTGGAATCAATCGCAGGGACCTCTTTGCCGTCACCACCCTCTCCTGACTCTTCTTTGTCTTTCTCCTGGGAGATCTGCGCACTGAGGGGGTCACCGCCGCTGTTATCTCCACCGATGGAGTTGCTGACACTTTCGAACCTTTTGTCGTCATTTCCGGCTGATTCGTCTCGTCCTGAATCACCATCAGATTGTTCTCCTGTTCCTCCTCCTCCTGATGTACCTTGCGCAATTTTGAAAAGAGAATTAGTGTTGAGTCGGTACTTCTGACGATTAGCAAATTGCCAGCAGAAAGTGCAAATGTCCTCCGCTTGAGTTCGTACCTTGAGGTTGGGGTAGTTCCTCAGCCAAAAGTAGTAGTATGTAGGGAAGCTCACGATGGAATGACTCCTCACTGGTTCCGGACCATCACCAACCCAAGTATATTTTAACTGCTTGCCACGATTCTGACATGACCACCCGTAATCTCGACAGTACCGGTAGTAGCACGGCCTTCTTCCTTTCGATGCAGGTAGGTACACATCCTTGACATCTGGATTTCCACGAATTGAAGCAGTTCCTCCAATGGTAGCCCTCACAATCCTTGTTGCAGTTGGCTCAGCCTGTGCCAACGACTTCAACTTGTCAAAGTGGGAGACAAGATTCTGGCGCAACTCTGGCGATACGGAGGCATTCTTGTTGCCTTTGTTGCCATGGGGTTGAGCAATGGAAGAAGTCAACGCAACAGATTGAATGCGCTGCCAGCGCTTCCGTGAAACACTGTGGAGGCGAGCAAAAGCATGGTAGCAAATGCGATGGTTGCGAAGACTCGTAAGGTTGGCCTCTTTGTCGTTACAGGCACAACCGTCAATAGGGACTTGATAGAAGAAAGTGCCCTTAGGAACTTTCCCTACACTCTTCTTGGTTGCCTCGGCATAGAGGTAGCTAGTCAACAGGTGTTGATCCTGATCCACCTTGGGTTTGTCTAACCATTTCAGGAGGAAGCCACCAATTGCCTCCACAAAGGTTGGATTGTCCTTCAGGATACTCAAACAGTTGCATGAAAGTGGACCAGAACCGATGATTCTCTTGCACTTGGACTCCTGACCAAGCGACTCAAGGTAATTGAGAAGCTCAGTACAGGCTGAGTGCAAAGAAATGACAGGCTTCTTCTTGGACTGACGCTTCATCACATTGAACATGTGGGAGTGTACAGCCAACTTCTTCCCGTGCTTCTTTGGAGGTTCAGAAACTGCAAGATCTTGATCTTCGACATCTTCTTCATCTCCTTCTGAGCTGTAGTCAGAAGCTAGATAGGACGACGTGGGACTTTTCAGCTCGTCCCCCTGTTCATCGGATGATGGGACGTAACTCGCGTCGTCCGCATCGCATTCCTTCTTTGGATGTGGCATCGCGATCGCAAATTTCACGTCACCAGAGGACAGTGACACTACTTTGTCAACGGTAGGATGAAAGATGCGCACCGATTCTGGACAATGAAGATTCACGTGCGCGGATTGCCGTTCCTGTTGTCAGTTTGGTGTTGTCATGGATTGGTTTGTTGTGCCGTTTTGTGTGTGCTCAGCAGCTTTTGTATGACACCTCTACCGTACTTTTTGATTTTTTTTGGGGGTACCAACCATACCCTTCCCCTACAACTGCCTATTAGGGTACTAAAAATTCTGATTGTCATCATATTGACGGTGAATAGAATGGCATCTTTTGAATTCATCGCCCGACGGAAACGGAAAGCACAACCATGAGAAAGATCTCGTCGCAAGTGTATGTTCGATGTCCATATCTGAAAATTAGCCATACTAATAATTATGACGTCATTTTCGTCCGTATCACGGACGACAGACAGAGCAGGAGTGCTCCTTTTGTTTTTAGCCGTCATATCTTACCTAACCCACTAGTATTCAGGTTGGTGTGGTCAATAGGTATGATATCCATAACAAATAGCTAAGAAACAGCTAACATCACGACCATCACCACCACAACATCATCACCTTCACTTTGCCGATAGAACCACTCTATATGATCATGAGGGTACTATCAACAGCACTAAAAACACTCATCCTGGCATCTTCTGTTGTTGTAACAGTTGCCCAAGACAATGATATTGGCACTCCCGTGGGTGCCCTGGCTGGTGCTGTAGCTGCCACTGCAGTGGGTGCAGCGGCTTCTGCTTTTGCAGCTGATGCAAGAGTTTCAGCAGAGGGTGTTGAAAAGGGATTTGTGTCAGATGGATCCAAACGTACCTACCACGAGAAGCTTGTCTTATTTTCTTGATTTCTACTAGAGAACCATCCCGAGTGTATTGCCGATGACCACCGTGATGAACTCCTTAATTATCACAAATATGACACAGAAAAAGAGACAACTGGGAAGAAAAGCCGTCGAGTCCAACAGTACATGCAAAATGCTCTGAAGGCAGTGCATCCAGCAACCAGTCAAAAACCTCACAATTCACCCATTAAAATTGATGGAGAGGGTGCCATTACATATGAGGTTGTGCGAGACTTCATGCGAACCAAAACGAACACCGTTAAAGTTGACCGTAACGTTGCACAGAAGTATATGAATGAGATTGATTATGGCGATGCAATCACTGATGACATGGTGGATGAGGGTACAGGCACAGTCACGTTGTTTCTCTATCAGTCGTACTCTACCTTTTCAGCAATTCGTAGTTCAATCTCTTACCTCTACAAATTGGCTGGGGTTGAGAGGCCAAAGCCGTACATCACAAAAATGAACAAGTTCATGGGAGGGATGAAACGTATCACCCAAGCAGCTAAGCAACATCTTGGTTTGAAATTAACTGAAGGGAAATTGCCCATGCCTTTGAAGGTATACAACAACATTGCAAAGAAGCTTTTCTTCAGTGGAGAGAAGGAGGATGTTTTCTGTCACCTCTTTTTTGTTTTGGATTGGTGCTTAATGAAATGAGCAGAGAATTGTGTAGGGGCAAAAATTAATCACATCTCTTTCAGAGATGATGCACTAGTTTTTGAGTTTGCCAAGACAAAAGGAAACCAGACTGGTGATGAGTTTGGTCCATGGCATGTGTATGCCAATCCACAAGCTCCATGGATCTGCCCAGTGCTTGCATTTGCAAGGTATTTATTTTGTTATACTGATGTTCTTCGTGGTGATGCACCATTATTTCAAGGCAGTGCCCAGTACAGCAGATACCCAGCAGGGATGTATGTGTCGAGAGGGGAGCGAGGCAGTCGAAAGGGGTCGTGCCTGTATTGTTCCTTATTCCTTCATTGGCATTGAGGGAATTCAAGTGTTGTGTGAAAATAGCGCAATGTTTTACTAACCACTAACATTACTGTGATAGGGCTTACACAGTTTTAGAGGTACTTAATTTCTCATTCATGTTCTCAACAAATAATCATACCACTACCCACCCTATAAAGTCATCAACATCCACCAACTGTGACACAGGTGGTGAGACAGCTTTCACCTCGCTATGGTACTTAGCAGTGGTGCTTTGCTTGGCAGCACCATTTTTAGTCACATGGTGTGGTCAGTTGTGTTGGTGTGACTGAATTGGTGCGTCAGCGAAAGAATCCGTTATTTTCACATCATGTGGCTATTTTCACATTTTGAATATAACGTAATCTGTAGAAAATAACGTTGCCGTGAGAATATTACGTAATAATTTATGTTATTTTCTCATGACTAGGTTATTTTCTCACAACTAGGTTGTTTTCACAACACCATATTACATAAGATGGTAAAATATTGTTATTTTCTCACGACTAGGTTATTTTCTCATGACTACGTTATTTTCACATTGTGAAAATGACGCGACCTTGTGAAAATAACGCGAGCTTGTGAAAATAACAGCCTAGATGACGTTATTTTCACAAGCTAGCGTTATTTTCACAAGAAAGAGTCATTCACGAAGGTAACACGTGTTTCCAAAAAGACTCCCTCGCTCGCTCATGATCTCAGTCGCACCTTCTCATCGTCTCAAAAACTTATCCATTTTGGTCACGACCTCACACAGCATGGGATCACAATAAGACATGTGCTTGTGCCTCCCTGGTTCAACTTTCAATTGAACATGGAGATCCACTATTTCCGGTGAATTGTAAACCTATGTTGTATTTTTTTTCAATGTGATTTTTGGACTCTAATTGTGACTCAAACGGTAATATGTGGAAATTATGTTAGGAATAACAATTTTCCCTCAACCCCGTTCACGTGTTTGTTATCAAGATTTTTTTTAAAATCTTAGTTGTGTTGGAAACTGAGCCGTTTTCTCCTTCTCCTTCTCCTTCTTCTCCTTCTCCTCCTTCTCCTTCTTCAGTGAGACAGTTTTTTTGCTTTTTGCCAAAACAGGTACTGACCAAAAAGGTGATGTGAACTTACCTGTAAATAATTCATGTTTCGCTTGGACTTACATGGGTAGTCTTAGTGTTTTAATATATGCCTACCTTTAAAAATATATCTTTGTGTGTAACGTCTGACATTATTTTCAACAATGTTTCTGTAAACTTTAAGGGAACATTAGTCACAAATCATTTTAAGACGTAGAGACGAAAAATTTTAAACAAGGGTTCTTTAAAACTTGAAGGGAATGTTATCGTGTCACAAAAGAGTGTGTAACAAGAAAATGATTTCACAAACTAAAGGGCGCGGGAGCGCGGCGCGCGAAGCGCGCGAGGCGCTCCCGCCCATTTTGGCATACACTCGTACTACAAGCCACTTTATTTTAATGTACGTCTTCCTCTGTCTCTATAAATCGCAATCTGTTTCGCTGCAAAAAATCTTGCAGCGGCTGCTGGTAATTTTTGTTCGTTCGTTTTTTTGTTCCGTACATACCGTGATGTATGAGTAGGCTCGTAGGCATTTCTACTAGATTTATCTGTGCTTTTGTACAGTCAAAGTTAGTATTGTACCGTACAGTTCTACGTAATGTCAAAATGGCATTGAAACTTGCTCCACTATGGTAGTAGATATGGTGAATCGTTAAGTCCTACTCGTCCTGCACTTATCCATTCATCCATTCATAGAAAAATATGAAACAAAACATGTGAGCGGCAGCGACTAACCTCAACTAATCCATAGTAGATCCATAGTATAGTTATTGTGCTGTTATTGTATTAGGTACCGCGAGACAATAAACTGCACCATTGCCACCGATCCAACTGCATCGCGAGTCCCGACGTCTCATACGAACGATGGAACTTCCCGAAGAAGATTATTCGGCCCTCGCCAAGCGTCGAGCCATCCAGGCATTAATGAAAGATAAGACACTGACTGCCTCCGAAAGAAGCGCAAGGATGCAAGATATTATAAAGGGGAATTTTACCGATCCAGGTCCAATTGTAGCACCAGCCACAGCAGAGGCGAAAGATGGCGCACCTAGGGAGAGTGTTTCAACGCAAAAGAGCAAACCGAGCGCATCGGTACAATCGTATGGTTCCTCCTCCTCCGAAGACGACGATTCCTCCTCGTCCTCCTCCTGCTCGTCGTCCTACTCCTCCGCTTCGTCCTACACACGAGACGACGAAAGTTCAAAAAGTAGTGGGCGCTCCAACAATCGTCCCGCCAGCAAAGCCATCGCCAACACGGAAGCGACGAGCTCCATTAGCGTCGGCACTGGGTCGGGAACGAGACACAGCCAAAGCTCCAGCACGGTGGACCCTCGCAACGAAGCATGGGAACACTCCAACCTCTCCGCGAGCACTTACGGCATGGAAGAAAAGGAGTCAAAAACCGTGGAGCAGCAGAAGGAGCGACAAAGAAAATTATTGGAAATATCTCGTAACACCTCCTTAACCTCCGATGAACGGAGTTTGCAAATAAAGGCAGTGATGAAAACAAATGTGGAGGAAGAGGTGCGCAGGACCAGAAGGGGGAACATGCGAGAGAGTTTGAGTATCAACGAATCAATCAGCATCCCATTCGATGATACGGAGTCCTTGCTCTGGGAGGGCGAATCGAGGAGAAGCTTACTTAATTTATCAAGTGGACAGATTGCAAACGAAATGACCCATCTCATACAACGATTGAAGAATAATGATGCGACCCTTACTGAACTGGATCTGGAAAAGCGACGATTGGGGGATGAAGATGTCATTCCTCTTTTTGATGCCTTTGGTGATAATACTCACGTTTCTTCATTGAATTTAGCGAGTAACCGCATTGGAAACGAGGGATGTTCTGCATTAGGTATGTTGTGTTAATCAATCTTCATCTTACTTTCCCCCCAATTCTTATATTGTGTACAATCTCATTGCTTTGAACATCAATTAGCATCTGCAATATTGGACAACACATCCTTGACTCTGATTGATTTGAGTGGAAATAATATCGGCGACGAGGGCATCGAGGATTTGTGTAAAGTCATTCCTTACAACAAGACACTTTCACAGTTGAATCTGGCGGACAATAAAATTGGCGATTCCGGCGCTTCTGAACTAGCTGGCAGTCTTGTCGATAATACTTCTTTGTTGCACATTAATTTAAATGGGAATTTCATTGGAGATGAGGGTGCCACAGACATTTTCAAGGTATTGGCCACGACAAACAGTACTCTTCAATCGCTCTTGTTGCGAATGAATGGTATAACCGATCGGGGGGCAAGTGCGTTAGCGTCTGCCCTAATTGAGAATGAAACAATCGTGTCGATTGACTTGGGGCAGAACAGGATTGGCAACAAGGGTGGTACGGATCTATTGAAGGTGTTGTCGTGCAATGAAACTATCGAAGAGATGAAGTTAGATGGCAATAAGAATGTTGATCAGGAGGTTTTGTTGGAGATCCAGAGGCAGTTAAATTGCTGTGAAAGTAGTAGTGAGGAAGAGGAAGATGGAAGTCAGAATGGGTCGGAATATTCCTCGGAGGAGGATGTTTCAGGGAATGACGGAGCAGAGGGGTATCCAATGACGACAAGGCGAATATCGTCGAATTACGAAATCAGTGATAAAGAGGGCAGGTGAGACTTATTTTGGAAGATATCTTTGTGACATGAGTTATGATGAATTAGCAATCCACTTTCTTGTACCAACTGTTGTTATTTTTTGTCTGTTTTCCATTAGTAATAATGAAAATGATTCTGATAGCAAAGTAGAGGAACTCGGAATGAATATGCAGCAAGTGAACGAGAATGCCACAGCCAAAGAAGCGAGTTATGAAGACAGCGAAGAGGAAGCAGTTTCAACTCTTGATGCAGGAGAGGCCATGTTGGTCGATATGCCAAATGAAGACAATGTTACTCATTCCAAACGCAAAGCTATTCAAGCAGTGATGCAAAAAAAAGACTTGAGCGCTGTGGAAAGGAATGGACAAATTCAGGATATCATGGCTGGGAAAGTAGAAGCACCGAAAGCCGATCCTACGCAGCCTGCCGTTGAGCCTCGTGAGGATTCTGGCTCCGTTGAACGAGCCAATACCAAACTAGATTACACGACCACCGAACATAGTAATGCAATCAACAAAGCAATCAACACATTGGAAATGAGTGACGCCAGCCTCAACAACGGGCACATCTTTCAACGCAAGGTATCATATGAGAACGGCACACACACGGCTATCGCTTATGAATGGAAGCAAAAGATGATGGCGGTCCACCCCAAATCTCATGACAATAAGTTGGATGCTCTTCTGGCTCACAAATATCGCTTATCTCTAAGATCCGCCCCCAACCAGTCATCCTTCCGAGTGGTTGCGGTTGTATTTTTTGCTGTCGCGAAGAAAGAAGATAGGTTTCATGTGGTAGGATCTAACGATGAACCGAATTCTGTTTCTGGTTCTATTTGCGCCGAGCGTGCTGCGCTCGTGCAACTTCGATTTGTTCCAGATTTGGAAGAAATAACCAAGATCGTTATAGTTACTGATGATGTGGATCCAATCAGCCCGGGGATGTTGTGTCGTGAATTCATGGCAAGCTTCAAAAAAATGCCTGAGTCTACACCAATCTTATTGGGACGAGCTGTGTGCAGGAACTGCGGCCTCAATTTGAGTGGTAAAACGTGTGGAGATGCAAAGGGTATCTTTGACCCCACCAACCATCATCTTCAAGACGCGCACCAAAAACTCTTTGGTGATTGCCTCACAAAGAAAGGAGCAAAGTATTCGTATCCTCATGATTTCATTGGATCGGTTATATCCCTACCTGAGTTGTTTCCGTATCCATCTCTCTACGCTAGACTTTCCGCAAAAGATGCCTTTGCTTACGGTCAGAGTTATGCCGCAAGAAAAGCGTTACCAAAGCAAAATCCAAACGAAGGATTCGTCAGTGTTCGTCCCTTGACGTCTAGCGTTAGAGCTACTCGAACTGAGTCGACTGTTGGATCATACAAGCAAGAACGTTTTGACTTGTCTCTGATCTCAGATTCCTTGAGCGATGACAAGCCTGACACATCTTCGGCCAGAAAGACCCCTGAGCCACAAGTTGATCGACCATCTACATCTTTCTCTGCCTCACTCAAAACAACTGTTGATTTGATGCGCCAGATACGGGAAGATGGCGACGACAACTGGGGCGAGCGTGGTCTGAATGAAATGATGCCTGGAATATTAGACCACCTGAAAGCGAAGACGTTAAAAATTTCGTCTCGTCTTAAGCCATCTCAGCGCCGAGAAAAACTAATGCGACTAGCAACTGAAGCCACCACACTCGAAATTCCACAACGTCACATCCATCCTATTCGCTACGGCGCGGCAGTGCTCTTCAGTGATGGCACTGTTGCATTGGCCAGTCAGAAAGTCGCTCTCGAGTATGGGTGAGATTGCACTGTTTATTTGCTTTTTATGTCATCGCGGGCTTCTTAGTTCTCATCTGCTGACAACCTCACCTAAAACTGGTATTGAATTGATTTGCTTGTTTCTTTCGTCCTTATCATCAAGGTGCACCCTTGATGCTGTTGGTCAACTTGCTTCTGTGATTGACAGAAAATGTGTCCAGCTAGACGAGGAGTCGCTGGCATGCAAACCGGTTATGATAGTTCAGTGTGAGTCATCACCATTATACGATTTGACAAGACACCGCACCGGACCGATTGAATGACTGTTTTGTACTAACCTCCTGAGAATGTTATGAACTTAGGTGATCAATTTGGTGTCGCTCATGCACCCTTTGCGATGGGCCGTTCCTTTCTGACTGAACGCGGATACGGTGATTGTAAAGTTTTAATTCACCAGCAACGCTCTTCAAAGAGGTCAGTGCGCGCAGACGAGAGCAACACAGACTTGAGATTAGTCGAAGTACCAGCAAGGTGGGCCACTGCGTTTGTTATGTTCTCTTTTCAAGCAAATGAACACGTACTTACGATGACATTGTTTTACCAAACCTTGAATGTGCAGCGACCTTGCCCCGTCGCCGCCAGACATCTTTGGAAAAGTTGTGACGAAGAATCATTCCCATGGTCTACAAATAGAATTCTAAGTTGTGGAACACGATTAGTCAATTGTAGCTGGGCAAATGGCAAAGGATATTTTGAATAGTATACTCAAAGAACACAATAATTATCAGGACCGCTATGTTTTCTTGTCTCTAGAAATGTGGATCGCATATTCGGAAGTGTAGGTGTGTTATGCATGTCTGTTACTGAGTGGCATGCTGGTGATGAGACTAAGGACAATGCATATAATCTGATAAATTTTATCTTACAACTATCAAGATTTCTTCAAAATCTTAGTTTTCTTCTCCTCGTACTCCTCCTCATTCTTCTCCACTGAGACAGTTTTTTCACTTTTTGCCATAGCAGGTACTTCCAAAGTAGACTCAAGCCTAATACCGGGTAGACAATTAATTTTTTGGGTTGTCGGACATGGGTAGTCATCATGTTAATTGGACCATACCGAAAACACATTTCAAAAATCACATTGACATAAAATTGTGTATGCAGCGATTAACCCTCCAACGGCAACTTGTGCAGGATTCGGCACAAGATAATTAACTTGTGCAGAATCCTGCACAAGTTAACTGAAATGACCTCGTTTCACCATGTTCTGGTCAGTTTCACACTATTCTGATGCGTCAGCTGAATTCCTCACAAAAAAATGGCCCCAGAGATGACCATAACAACTACGATTACTTTATCATCCATTTAGCGCAGCCATCTCGTAATCTAGCACAGCCATCACGTCTTCAATCAAGACTGTATTTACCATCAGACAGCCATCGGATGAGGACCTATAATCTTTCTCAATTCCTTGGCTTGTTCAGCACGTTTGTACTGCCTAACAGTCCCTCCGTTTCCCAAGCGTGTTTGGCAGTCTCGGGATAGTGTGCCTGTTCGTGCTAACAAACATCCCATCGCCTTCCAAATCACACTGGTGGAATCCCGTTACTGAAAAAAAATGTGTCGTCATTGCGCGTTTTAACGCCTTAAAAGGCTTAACTTGTGCAAGATTCTGCACAAGTTGTAAATATAACTTGTGCAGAATCCTGCACAAGTTAACATACTTTAAAGGGAATCTCCGTTGGAGGGTTAATCTTACCTAAAATGTAAATCGCAAATCATATTTCTTGCAGATCGCATTTCGAATCCCGGTCACGAGTCCCATTTTTATATTTTTATTTCTCAGTATCGTACCCCTATGTGTACCAATATATATTAGAGATACCTTACAAGTAGAGTGCCACCTTCTCACGATAGCCCACACCTCTACCAACACTGCGGCAGCTGGCGCAGCATCCCTTGGTGCCACTGCTGCCCCACAATGCCCAAACCCCACCTACAATCGCCCAGCAGTTGGCGCTACCATCGCTGCAGTGGCAGGCCCATTACACGGGGCTAAAAACCCCAACTCCAATGCTAACAACAGCACGGGGCAGCATCCCGGAGGGGGCAGTAATGGAATGAGAGGCCCTACTGTCGTCGACAGTAATGGTAGACTCCTTTGGTGCACAGATCCGGCCTGCGCATCAACTGTCCAAGAGGGAAGGGACGCCGCTGCTGTTAGGGAAGCATTTGAGGCAGCCTTTGGCAGCCCTGCACATGGGGGGAATACTGACGGAGGTGAGGATACTGCCAGTGAGGAAATTGTAGCTCAAACTGTGGCGGGTAGGTAAGTATTTTTGATGAATTAATTGATTGGATAATAATTCATTTGCTAACGGTATATAAATCCATTTTTAGGGGAGAGAGTGATGATGATCTGGGCGATGAAGAAACCCGTGCAATTTTGGGTGCGCGGGTTGCAAAGAAGTCGCGTGGACATTATGAAGATACATTGGTGCGACTCTTCCGCCACATGTACGATCACCTGGATGAATTTCCCGGTGTCTTCAAAGAACAATTTCTTCTTAGGCTTGGCACTGCTTCTTTCACAAAAAGTGGTGCGCCATCCAAGAGACGCATTTCATTCAAAGCCGAGGTGATTTCTACCTTACGGGCCATCAGACCAGAGAATGATTCCACACATCCGTTGAACTTTTGTGCTTTGCCCTTCCGATTGTTTGCCAAATGGTTGAAGACATTCAAGAAGAGTGTGAAGCGACATTGGAACCCTGCTGATGTTGGATCTGATGATATGATGGACAATGAAGCAATCATTGCACAACAAGAGGGCGGTGATGACAATGAAATGAGTACTATTTTTGTTCGTTTGTCATCTACTGCATATGATGGTGCCTGCTCTGCCCTCTCATTTTTGTTTGTGGAGTGTGACATTGCCAAAGATCATAGCCCTATATCCAAAGAGTTGTGGAGAAAAATTCGTTTGTACAAAAAGGGAACTAAGCGAGTTGGGGCCCCAGAAAAGAAGGATCTTGGTCTTAGGACCTCGGAGGGCAAGGATCCCCTTCCAATCAAGGGGCTCATATACCTGTGTGAAATCCTGCAGCGCTCCAAGGACCCAGAACACCTTGCTGCTTGTCTTTTTCTCCTGATTGAATGGAATCTCATCTCCCGGGCTGAAAATGTGGTAAATGCTCACATTGATCTATTCGGTGTTTCTAGTGATGTGTTGCTCTGCCATGTAGGATCAACAAAGGGTGATCAAGAAGGCACGAAACATACCGATCACCCGTTTCATATATTTACAAATCCTACAAATCCTACAATCTGTGTTGGTCTATCTTTTGCTCGGTACTTATTGTGTCACCCAGACATTCTTAATGGTGGATGCAACATGTTAGAGGGTTCTGCACAGTACGATAGGTTCAATGCAATATTTCGGAGCATCGTGAGGGTTCCTTGTCATCGTGACTTTTTCATTGCACTTGGTATTCACCCAGAGTACTCTGGTACTCACAGCATACGGAAAGGTGCAGTTACTTATGTTGCTTGTGGTTTGACTAGCTCACCACCTATTGCTTCTATTTGTATTCGAGCAAATTGGAAGATGCCAGGGGCGAACAGATACATTAGATATGAATCAGATGGCGACCAATATGTTGGACATTGTGTTTATGGTCGGAACCGTTTGAGTAATGACTTTGCCCTGAGCAATCCATATTTTGATTTCTCTGATCTGGAAGATTGTGAGCGGGTGCAAACAATGAGGGAGGTGGATGCTTGGATAAAGGCAAGAATGCCTTCGGGCAGTGCATCAAATGAACGTGTACTTGCATTGTTTAAATTCTGCCTTGCCTCATTTTTGTTTCATAAGAATTCAGGCTGGCTGGAAAGCAACACTCACTCGCAAAATGCTCTTCGTTGCTCCATATTCTGGAGTGAAGACATGCCTCACGCCAACCTGGTTCGCATTGCTTATCCATGGACTAAGACAAAGGGCACACCTGAGATTCTTGGGCTGCCAATCGACATTTTATATCTATGCAAGATTGAAGAGCTCAAGATTGAGGTGAGAGACATCACCATGGCTCTCACAAATGAAGGCAAGCGCCTTGAGAGTGCTTTTGCTACTAAGTTGGAAGAGCAGTTGGATTTACGCTCAGTTGGTGGTGAGGGTTATGGCCTGTCTAGGGAAATCAATAACAAGTTGACAGAGCTACTGAAGCAAGCAGGGGTTGAGCCTGTGTCACAAGCGACATCAAGACTAGACATGGACTTGAATGAGGGGATAGAGGGGATCTGTGTGGAGATGGATTCAGATGGTGAAGAGGAAGATGATGTGCTAGTGAGAGTTCAAGATACATCAAATGAGATCGAAATGCAAGTGAAGGAGGCAACAATAAGGAAGAAGACACAGGAGCAGCTGAGGAAGCGGACTGTCAAGGTTGGGTACCACCATGGTAAATTAAATCCACTTCCTTCTTCATGGCGGTACCCAACAAAAATGAACATGATTCAGCTGATCACTCTCTACCTGATGGGCTGTCCTGCAGAGAGCGTTCCACCATTAAGATTGTTGAGGGCTGACTTGGTGGTTTACTTTGACAAAGAAGGATGTCATTTATCGAGAATGCGGAGACTCATGAGGGTGGTGAAGCATTATGCCGAGGTGCGAAATTGTTAGAAATCAAACAGCGCTACAAATTATTGGAATGGGGAAACTGTGACAAGACTATGGGATGGTATTTGGAGTGATCTGGGGCCATATTTATTGACTGAGACTCAGTTGGAGCAGGGCAGAGGGAAGACATACCACAAAAGCAGGAGTGGGCAGCTGGCTTGGTGGACATGTCATGAGAAGATTAGAAAGCAAGGCGTATACAAAGCTTTAAATATCTAAAACATATCATTATGGTGCCACAATCTCAGTCCTGGTTATTTTTCATGTTTGTTGCTGCACAAACTCTCAGTCTTTGTTGGACAGAGAGGGGACACATAGTTGCATCATAGAGGTATTAGGCACTATGTATAAGCCAACTAAGAAGTATTGCGAACTATAGAGGTAATAGGCACCATGTAGGCCAGAAGTATGTAGTGCACGCTCAGAAGGAATTTTTGGTGTGATTATGCACAGGCCGAGAAAAAGAAACATTATTAGGCACTTATAAGGCACTTCCTACGCACTTGATGACTAAATAGGAATAGTACATAATTCAATGTCCTGATTCCTGACACAATTCTCATCCAATAGTACATAATTTGTGTAAATTACACAAAATTTTCCCGCCAAAACACAAAAAATGTGTAAATGTGTAAATGCGATATGCAAAATGTGTTTTCGGTGTGCTCCGATTATGTGTAAATTCCGCAAATTATGTGTAAGTTACACAAATCTTGGTCGACAAGAGGTCCTTGTAGACCATTGACACAAATCGCAAATCACATTTACACAATTTTTTCAGCTTTGATTGATCCCCCCTCTGCTCTACTTGTAGGTTATCTCTATTATATATTGTTACATAGAGGTACTGGATAACAAAAAATAGGAAAATGGGACTCATGACCAGGATTCGAAATGTGATCAGCTAGAAATATGATTTGCGATTTACATTTAGGAAAGATTAATCATTTCTTACACAAATTTATGTAAATACGATTTGTCTAAATGCTATTTGCGAAATGTGTTTTGAGAGTGGAGCATATCAAAAACACATTTCGCAAATCGCATTTGCACATATCGCATTTACATAAAATTGTGTATGCAACGATTAGGCTGATCCTTATTTACAATAAATTTTTAAAATAAATTTATTTTTGCTCCTGAAGAAATAAATTTATTTTACGATTTGGATCCCTCTGTCCTTATTTACACAAGTGACACAACATTATTATCTTTCCAAAAAATGATACTACTCTGCAATGAACAAAACACTTTTCTAATGTATTCCGTATTATTACTATTAAAACTACTTATTAGCTAACAGACAGCAGCGACAGCAATCCACCTCTGTTCCTCGTTCTTTCGTACCTTGGTTTTGCGGTTTTGCCGAGCTAAAATTGGTTTGTTGTTGTGTAAAGTTGTTGACGCCATGTCCGACATGGCACACCAACATCTCACACCATCGACAAACCCCTCTGATTGAGCCGGCAGAGTGAGGACCTTGCTCCCTCCACCTCTTCTCTTTATTCTTCCATGCCCCGGTAATATTGGTTGGTTGTTGAGTTCTTTTGTCGACAGTGACAATGCCATGTCTGTTGACATATCCAACACGGCAGCGTCACCGTCAACATCTAAAGCCCACGAAGGTTCTCATAATCAACCCTCGCCGGAACCCTCTGATAGAGCCAACCGAGTGGACGTCACGTTCGCTCCACCTTTTCTCTATCTTCTTCCATGTTCCGGTTGTGGCTTTTCCCAAGTGGTTGGTTGTTGTATAATGTTGTTGATGGCGACGAGTGACGATTGACAATTCCATGTCTGACATGGCATCTCCAGCCGAAGCTGCCGACAAGTCACACAATCAACAGAAGCCCCTCCTCTAAAGCAGCCCAACACAGAAAAGAACAACATTGAAGGCATTGATGAGGCGATGATTTCATGCAATAAAGGGGGCCATAAACATTAAAAAAACACTTACATTTCCTGAATTGCCTTTTTCCCTTTTTCCTTGCAAATGCTGTCATGTAACAAAATTCGCACCGCAGAAATGGTTGCCACGTGGAAGATTTTTGAGCGATTAACAGATGATAACTTACGACTACTGAAGACAACTGACAACTTTTACATTATCTCACTAATGAGACTACCCAAGTGACGACATAAGAAGGCACCATGTGACGACCCTAACGACAATGTGACAATCCACGTGAGGACACCTGAAGACAAGATGACTACCCAAGTAACGGCACTGAAGACCTATTGACTACTGAACTGAAGGCAGTTGAAGACATTTTAACGACCTTTCGTGACAACACTGATGACCTTCTTGACAACACTGACAATACGTAAATATAGTCATACGACTGCCTACTGACCACAGTGACGAACAAAGTGACAAAAAGATGAATGACGACCTTAAGTGAAAACATAGCAAAGACAAACTGATGACCCAAGTGATGACTATGAAGTCCTTTTGACTATCCAAGTGACAACGCTGACTACATAATGACGACCGAAATGACGACACCTGATGACATTTTAATGACCCGTAGTGACAGCATGAAATGACCCGATATTTTGAAGTGACATCAACTGACGACACCGGACGACGTTGGACGACTTAGCTGGCGACTCTTTATCACCAAAGTCCAAAGTTGCCTGTCTTGCTGGTACCACAGCATATTGCGTACTTTGTGCTGTGGCTGGTCTGGAGGTCTGGTGTTGCCAGATTTTGTTGAGAATATATTTTCAACGAAATTTAAGAGAAATTTTGTTGAAAAAAGTGGCGGGAATGATTTCAACAAAATTTTCAGAGTGATGAAATTTTGTTGAGAGTGGATTTTGTCTAAATAAGGACGGTAGATAGGGATAAAAAACAAAATGTCCAAGAAAAATAAATCTATTTTAGAATTTATTGTAAATAAGGATCTGCCTTAATCTTACCTAAAACGTAAATCGCACATCATTTTTCTCGCAGATCGCATCTGAAATCCTTGTCACTAGTCCCACTTTCTTTTTTTATTCTCTCAGTACCCCTATGTACCGATACATAATAGAAATACCGTACAAGTAGAGTACGGGAGGGTAAATCGTAAATCATAGGTGGAAAAAGAATTGTGTAAGGCTGTGAGTTTGTTCCTCGGATCATCCAATGACAAATCATTTCCTCAGTGTAAGATACGTCGGTGAATAGTGAAGTCCGAAGCATAATCACCATCTCCGTTGTGGTTACCAAACAAACCAGGGACATCAAAACTCTCTTCATCATATTTGGATTCTTCTTCATCATCATTGTCATTTTCAAAAGGATCATGATTGCCAATATTGTAATCGATGGGTGAACGCAAACGTGACAAAGAACTAGGGCTTAGATTAAGGGGAGGAAGGGGAGGGTATTGAACTTCAGTTCCTGGGACGGTTGTTGTCTGAGAAAAAGGAGGCCCTTGCGTGTCAGGGACTGTTGTCCTTTGTGATTTGTTGCACAACAGAGGGCGGCTAGTATTTTGCGCTTTTGTTGCGCGATGGAGGGCGGCTGTGATTAGCTGTCTGTGTACGTTGAGTAAGGGCGGTGGCAGCGGTGGCGGAGGCGGCGGCGGCAAGTGTAGCGTCATTGTTGGGGGAGTTGTATGTCGTAACAGGGGACATACTGGATGAACCCCTATTACTTGTCTGAGGTCGGCGATTCTGCACCCTCACATGTCTCGGCCTATTATCTTGGGATTTTCCTGGAGAGATAAACCAGATAGGAGAGGGGTTGATGAGCTCACTGAAGAGCTTGAAGGCAAGGAATCTCATGGTGATGAAAAGGGATGATATTGCTGTGGTCTGTTGTGGGTTGTTGGTTTCGATGTGCTCGATCAATTCAAGATTCGCATGAACAACAAACTCGAATATACCTTAGCAATATTCGTGAATCTTTTTATTCGCTACAATGGAAAAAATATGATTTAACATTCGACAATCCGAGGAACAATCTCACAGCCTAAATGTGATTTGCGATTTGTATCAATGGTCGACGAGGGCCTCTTGTTGACCAAGATTTGTGTAATATACACATAATTTGTGTAAATTTAAACAAAATTTTCCCGCCAAAACACAAAAAAATGTGTAAATGTGCAAATGTGATTTGCGAATTGTTTTTTCGGTATGCTCCAATTTACACAAAATTTTCCTGCCAAAACACAAAAAATGTGTAAATTTGTTTTCAGTACGCTCCAGTTTCCAATGCAACTTAGATTTTGACAAATCTTGACAGTATCCCATCCTGTTTCTCCAACTCTATGAATATGATTGCATATCTCCATGTAATGTGATTTGTTGCCATCAACATGGTATGGATCTGGCGACTTATAATTTCACTGGTACTCAACATCCAAGGATTAATATAACTTTTCACAAATTCAGTGTCATTTTGTCAAGGATTTGAAAAATACAATTAACTCACTTCTAATATTGGTATATCAACCAAAAATGCCAACACAATTGCTTAAATATATATACAAATCCATCACTTAAAGAATTTCTTCTTACAAGTCTAAACTGACTTTTAACCATTACATTTCAGATATCTTTGTCTTTGGCAACTGTTGCAGCCTTAATATCCAACCCCTGAGACCCAGCCAAGATTGCAAAACCCATCGATACTATCTTGAGATCCTAAGTCCACTCCACATGACATCAGGTTGTTGAGATCACTGTCTCAAAGGGACTGATGTTACAGGTGTAAGAAGATGTAATGGTTCAATGTCAAAAAGATTGTCAAACATCTTAATACTCTTTCCTATGCCATTTGATAGAATGTTCAGAGCACATTCTTCTAATGACCACCCCTGTCCCAGTACTCTCGCAAGAACTAAGCCCCAACATTCCTATCCATTCTCCATGATGGTTGAGTTCTACTCATTTTGAAAGTTTGTCAATCACAAAAGACCATCACATTTCTGTTGCTTGCTATCATCGTGTGACTTCTTGATAAGATAGAAAGAGATGTGTTACACACTCTAATCTCCATATCACCAGGAAAACCTCAACCATCAGTCATCCTCAAAACAGTTTAGTATTGATTGTGTTATTGGTCAAACAAGACATCTTTGTAGTTATAAGGTATGCATATTATGAAATTTTCATGATGGGCAGTTATATTTTTCTTGCTACAAAGAATTTTGTGCATTGCTACCGCATGGTAGTTACCACTCATACTTGACATAAGTATCCATTGACAATACTGGACATGGGAATGAATACTAAATCTTCAAAAATTCAGACACACTAATTCTCAGCCAATGAATCTTTTGATTAACAATGTGAGAGACATCATACAAAGATCGAAAATGATTTTGGGTAACAGAATTCTGCTTTTCTTCTGAACACAGATGTGCTAGCTGAAAGCAAGTCAAGACAAAAACATTTTGACTTCATGTCATCCCCATAATATTCCACCTTCTTTGTTGACACCCTGCTGTGTTGTCAACAATGATCTGGAAAAAGGGCAAGAAGCGTAGCAGCAATAAGGTTCAACCACATCCTGCCCATCAATTTCAACAAAGAAGCATGCTATAGTGCACCACTAATTTGTTGGTGAGAAAATTTTGTTCATAGATTTGTACATTTGTTCAGAGATAATATCTAATACTCCATTCATGTGTAAGCTTGACCAAGACCAGGTTCTTTATGTATTGACTCTCTTCCCTTGAAGTTGAGGGGTTCCATTGGCCTTCAAAGAGGTTTACCCTCTAGTACTGATGCTAATTATGGTGACAAGCTCCACCATATCCTACTCAAGCAAGCAAATTGCTTCATGGAAGATGATGCTTGTTTGGTGATACTGCTACGGTGAGGTCTCATCCATAATAAAAGAGCTGGAAAGCCAGGAGTAGATGTACATTCAGATGAACTTGTTGCCTAACTTTGAACCTTGGGACAGTCTACTTATCTATCCATTGCATAGAGAATGAAGCAAGCAGTACTACAAGGTCCATGTAACAACAATGATGTACGGCCTCTGCTAATGGTTATAAGAAAGAAGAATCTTTTACGAAATATAATTTGTATTGACCATTGAACCAATGTTCCTTGAAAAATTTAAAGTCTTCACATTTGGGACACGTGAATATACACATTGGAACTCAATCAAACTTGAAATGTGACTTGATCTAAGAGAACAAATGGCCATATATATTTTCTTCCAATGGCACCAGAATTGGCAACCATGCCATCATAACACGTTGCCAACATGGCGTGTTTTACACAACTCCTTATTGACTATCAGTACTCACCCTGAGTTTGCCAAGAAGCTAGGTAGGTTATGACATCAAGGACCTTCAACCTATGTCTCTAACTTCAGCTTCATGACAGTGCACTCTATTTGCTGCCAGAATTGTTGTTCCCACAGCTGGTTCACTATCATATGTACTGGGGTTGGGGATCACTCATGGAACTGTCATGGGTACAGACTTTACTACCCATGGTTTGTGTGAGGCGTTTACCTCTCCTCAACCCTTACATGTTGCACCACCCTGTTATTCAACAAGGTTGCAGCCAGATGGCATGATCTGCTTCCTCTAAGATCCAACAATATGCAGCATAACATCATTAGAGCTACAAAAGAAGATCAAAAATAATCCCAGGGGATTTCTCATTGCTCTATGGCATCACAATAAAATGAATAAGGTTAGATGGTTGGATGGCAAATGGGTCTGTGAGATATGTCGCCTAGGTAAAGAGACGATGAAAACAACATATCATTTTCCTACTTACAATAGGAACATGTAGTAAAATATTGATGAAGAAGTTCCTTCTCGCGAATTTCGGTGATGATGGGCTCGGCAACTCTTTGCCTTGATAGGATTCAGCAAGATCCCCTAAACAGCCACATACGGAGCTAATTTTGACATTAATAGATCACGATATGGGTTAAAGTTTCTCCACATTAGTGAACTCCGATTATGAACGGAAGTGACTCGAGAAGCGAGAAAGTACTCTTTTTCTAAAAAAGCCACCAATGGACAACTGGTGGTAAAAAAATCCACCAGTTGAGAACTGGTGGTGAAAAAGACCACCAGTTGAGAACTGGTGGTAAAAAAGACCACCAGTCGACAACTGGTGGCCAAAAAGACCACCAGTCGACAACTATCTGGTGGTCAAAAAGACAACCAATCCTCCAGTGGTTGTTAAAAAGACCACCACTCGATGAGTAGTGGTGGTAAAAGCCACCATAAATCAAGTGGGGCCGTGTGTCTCATAGGGGTTGAGGGAAAATTGTTATTCCTAACATAATTTCCGCATAGTACTGTTTGAGTCACAATTAGAGTCCAAAAATCACATTGAAAACTATTGGGTTATAATTCACAGGAAATAGTGGATCTCGGTGTTCAATTGAAAGTTGAATCAGGGAGGCACAAGCACCGAAGACATAATATTATGATCCCATGCTGTGTGAGGGCATTCCTTCAGTTGTGGACTCATATTAAACAACCGGTGGCGGATTGGTGGTCATAGTTGTCGACTGGTGGTATTTTCTGTTGACTGGTGGTATTTTTTACCACCAGTTCGCGACTGGTGTTCTTTTTTACCACCAGTTCTCAACTGGTGGCTTTTTTAGCTTGACAGAACGGGTCTAAATGGCGAACCAGTGAGAAAGAATACTTTATCCCTTCTCGAATTCAATCAGTTCGGAATCGGAGTTCTCATCTGAATTGTTACTCCTGCCCAAATCATGATTCATTCATGTCAAATTAGCTACATAAATGAATATAATAGGGGTCCCCAAAGTTTTTCATTATCAATATAATTATACAAAAAAACCATAATTATTTACGAAATCTCGTAACTCTCCTATCATTTTGTCACACCATTAAGGGTCCCCAATGTTCTTTATATTATCGAGATAGAAAAAAAATCGCGATAGTTCAAAGAATTCGTGACGTATAGTACCAGGTTACGTATGTAGATATTTTTGTGATTATTTTTTCGTCAAGATTATCTTTTGCACAATCTCGACGTCATACAAAAACCTGTTAGGTGTAAAGAACGATCTAATGTCTAATTATGACGTATTTTTCTCCAAAATTTATCAAATTTTTTATTTCTATAAGTAAATCCAATAATGACCAATTTTCATCATTATCTGTTAGATAATGATAGATTAACCTTTCAACCCTCGTTCTCACATGTTTGGCAGTCTTTTTAATCACACTACATGACATCATCAACCCTCTCATCCACTAACACACCAACCATCTCATCCCTTTTAACACATCAATGACCATATCCTCCTCCGTCTCCTCCGCTGCAGATGAGGTATGGTATGGTACCAGATGAAAAGCAGACCGGGGTGTGAGAAGACACCATTGCCATCGCCGCATGTTGAGACATCTCACACAACGAGCGTTTAGGGCAATGCGTCTGGGATTGAGACGTGGCATTTTGGGTGCCGTGTGGTGTTGTGTTGTCTTCGCGCTCGTTCCAAACCATCGCGTCACCATATTATGTAACCCCACATACTATCACGACGGGGTGGGGCAACAATTGCCTTTGTTCGCACGTTCGCAAAGAGTGGGGGAGCCAAGACAGGTGGCTCGGAAACGGGAATGCTTTTGCAATGGAAAGGTTGAAGAAATTAAGTAATGGTGTGACAAAATGATGCGAGAGTTACGAGATTTTGTAAATAATTATCGTTTTTTTGTATAATTATATTGATAATGAAAAACTTTGGGGACCCCTATTAGTTAATGAATACTTATCCTATTTTCCCGCCCAAATCCATTCTCGCGCATTTTATTTCTATAATGGCACTTACTTTGACTGCCCCTTTACGTGTAATTTATTTATTTTACGTGTAATTTCTTAATTTCTTCAACCTTTCCACTGCAAAAGTATTCCCGTTTCTGAGCCACCTGTCTTGGCCCCCCCACTCTTTGCAAACGTGCGAACAAAGGCAATTGTTGCCCCACCCCGTCGTGATAGTATGTGGGGTTAAATAATATGGTGACGCGATGGTTTGGAACGAGCGCGAAGACAACACAACACCACACGGCACCCAAAATGCCACGTCTCAATCCCAGACGCATTGCCCTAAACGCTCGTTGTGTGAGATGTCTCAACATGTGGCGATGGCAATGGTGTCTTCTCACACCCCGGTCTGCTTTTCATCTGGTACCATACCATACCTCATCTGCAGCGGAGGAGACGGAGGAGGATATGGTCATTGATGTGTTAAAAGGGATGAGACGGTTGGTGTGTTAGTGGATGAGAGGGTTGATGATGTCATGTAGTGTGATTAAAAAGACTGCCAAACATGTGAGAACGAGGGTTGAAAGGTTAATCTATCATTATCTAACAGATAATGATGAAAATTGGTCATTATTGGATTTAATTATAGAAATAAAAAATTTGATAAATGTTGGAGAAAAATACGTCATAATTAGACATTAGATCGTTTTTACGCCTAACAGGTTTTTGTATGACGCCGAGATTGTAAAAAATAATCTTGACGAAAAAATAATCACAAAAATATCTACATACGTAACCTGGTATTATAAGTCACGAATTCTTTGAACTATCGCGATTTTTTTTCGATCTTGATATTAATTTCAAAATGCTACCAAGGTAATATTTTTATTTCCGAATACCAGTTTCTCCCGTAGCGCTACGTTGATTTTTCAATACCTCATGTATTTTTGATCGTGAATATATAAGGCTGCTACTTAAGTAGCTGAGGGTAATTATTTCTACCAAAATTTGGCTAACAAAATAAGAAGACTCGCCTGTCTGCCACACCGTAAAATCTACCTTGTCCCGTGAAAAAAAGTGAACCACACAAGATCGTGATGTATGTTTGGTACAGTATCATACCTTATACCTATTTTGCACCATTCTTCTACACTGACTTGATATCATTGTATGCCCATGCATCACCATCATGGAGAAAAGATATCATCACATTTAAAAATGAGAAATTCAAATGTTCTCAAAAGGCAAGGTGACAACAGTGGCAACCCAGGTTCACTCTGGGGAGGGGGGTAAGAAACCAACCACTTTAGGTCATCAAAGTAGTAAACGGGAAATTCATTTATCTCATGTTGTGCCAACTGTCCCTGTTCATGTATGTTGTTAGCAGCAGGCCAGTGTCAGCAATGTAGTTAGATTCAACATGAGTGCCAGGATTGAACAGATTCCTTTTATACACAGCTCATGCAATGGTTCATATATCTCAGCTCAAGGACTGAACCGAAGACACAATGGTTGTCACTCTGCTGTCAGAAGCAATAGGAACAGGACTAGTGAGTTACTGTTGAGACAAAATAGTTACTGTTGAGGCAAAATATTTCCCATTTTTTACTTTAATTTTATTATTTGACATGTCCCAATCAATTTCTTATGTACCAACCTTGAAAGGTTCATATCTGAATCCCCAGACTGAATATTGAGGCACTACTTTCATCCTCCCCACATAAGCAGCAATATAAAGCAATATCTGCAAGGGAAAGATGAGAAAGTGGTTCTTCCCCATTCTTTGCATCTTTGCTCAATTTTCATCAAAAAGTTCCCTCATTCACAGTAACAGTGATAGCCCATTTACAAGGAATATTTTTGTGTTGAAGTTTCAGCAATGACCAGGGCTGGGCACATTGCAAAAGGCTATTGATTTGATATATAGACGCTATGGTGCTCATTTATCTGTTATGAAAATAATTAAGAAAGAGTGTGTCCTGCATTGAGGACTATGGCTTCAACGTCTTTTATGATTCAATATTTTGTTTGAGATTATTGCAAAATTAAGTCTTTGTGATATCATTTATTCTTGTGGAAAATAAGTAGCTAGTTCATAGAGGGTACACCGGTGAGATACAAAGCTCGGGTCATGGTTCAGGGAAGGCATGATCTTGGACCTCTCTGCTTCATGTATCATACCCCAATAGCGAATATGTTCTCCACAAGCAACAGCAACAGGGCTAAATTGTGAGCAAAAGCATTTGCACTCATAACCCCAATATTGGTATATTTGTTGTCCAAGGACGAGACAAATAAAAGCGGGTGGCACTGGGTAGAGGTCGAGTGATGGAATGAATTGATGGCAGTGATGAATGTGTGACTATGTGACCTGTGTGTGTAATAGTATTAAAAATTTCTTGATGTACTCAAGTATAGCGTAGTAATAAAAATGTCTTGAGTCTTGACGTACACAAAGACAAAGCCTAATAATAAAAACGTCTTGACATACACAAGTGTAGCCTAACAAAATTGTGAGCAAAACAGTTTGTACTCGTAACCCCAACGGATGGTACATTTGCATTCCAAGGATGATACACATAAATGAGGGTGGCCCTGGGCCTGCCCTGGGCTATAGATGTACAGTGATACAATGAATGGATGATAGTGATGAATGTGTGAATACGTGATCTGTGTGCATAAAAGTAATAAAAATGTGTTGAGGTACTATACAGTTTTTTATACACCATGTTGACATAATAAAGACAAATCTCACTTGGAGGGTTAAATACTAGCTTCATTTCTATATAAAAATGTCTTAGTGACACTCTGGGTACCAAAGCTCCACTGAGCTCATATTGGTCCTGCCAGTTCCTAGGAACCATCCTGAGGATATGGCTTGCCAAGTCGGCATCATCAAATGACCGCATACCTTACCGTAGACTTTGCAGCCTTTGAAGAGTAAAACAGGCACGGCAAGAGTTCCACTTACCATTAAGGCGCTGGATCCTCTGCACAAAGTCCCTGGTGGGTACCCTGTTTGGTTTCTTCAGCCCATTGCTGATGTAGAAATTCCTGCTCCGCTGCATCAGTCCTGAAGACGGTCTGCAGGTGCAACTGGACACATTCCTGAAAGGAAGTCCAAGATGCCGGGCGTTTGTGGGATGCTCGGTCCCATACACATCGGTCCAGGGTTCGCAATTGATTTGCTCCCCAACGATGGTGGTCCAGGACGGGGCAGTCTCCAACAATTGAGTGAAGTACTGCAGGAAGATCCTTGGCCAGCGGACACTAGGGCCTCACTGGTGTGGATTTTAGCAGCAGTTGCTTTGTTCCGACTGGAGGACGGGGAATTTTCATCCGTCCCTTTGAACTTGGCTTTTGCCGCAGTGGCCACAGTCAGTTTGCCTCAGCCTTTGCATCTGCCTTACAGGCTTCCCCGTGATCCGTGTAAGCCTCTCTGGGAAATTATTTCCATCGAGGTCTGGATATGGTTGAGCAACTGTTCAGGACTTCCTTCGTCGAAGACAGTGACAGACAAGGTCATTTTGTTGGAGACCTTGATCTTGTTGATTACCTTCGGGTGTCCATGGCAGTGGGAATGTAGGAAATGGGTGGCTTAGACCTCCCTCAACTCCGTTCACACTCCTGTGGCTTGAGTCCTTCTGGGCTTGATTTGCTGGTCGACATCCTCTTAATTGCCTCGCCAAGGGCGTATTATAAAACAAGGCCTTGAAGAAGGTCTTGGGTGCCCTGTTGAGGTTAGCTCGAAAAGATTTTTTTATTTTTTTATTTTTAAATTTTTCTTCGTCGGCTCTTATTTCTTGAAAGTCTTGCTTCCAAGTATTTCGCGAGAATTCTTGATAACGAAATTAAACCGACTCGTAGGAATCCCCGATTGCAGAAGTCGATTGCTCGAAGTTTATCGCTGATGCTTGCTGATCGCGGGAGAATTTTTGGAGAGCTCGTAGATCGCGAAACTGTAGGAATTCGTTGATCGCGTAGCCGATTTTGGATGAATCGTCGATCGTGCAAAAAAACCTATCGCTGGTGCAAAAAATTAAAATTTGCCGCTCGAGATAAAAAAATTTGTTAGCGTACCTTGTGTCGGAAGGTTTGGATGTCGATGGCTTCGGTGCGCGAAGGTCGCACCACGGTTATCTATAGATAGTGACCTGAGCCGAAAATCGTCGTAAAAAATATCACGCGAAAATTATAGGTAGGTTCGACAGGTGTCGAAGATTTGATTTTATGAGCTATATTTTGTGCTATTGTGAGGATGGAAAGGCAGTGGAACTGCACTCCAGTCCAAACGATGCAAACGATCATTGTGTAGGTTTCTACACAATATGGTATGTTTATACCCTTCTGAAAGATGTTCAGATCATCCAAAAGAGTGTTCTCTTGTTTGGGGTTCTGAACTTCCATGTTGGGGAGTCCATGCCGTCGGGAGGTGGACTCTCCTACTTGGGGTCCTGAGAATGCTCCTATTTAGGTTTGTACACAGGGGTACAAAAAGGCTGATTCATGCTCTATTTAGGTAGGGTACAAAAATGGCTGATTCTTGGCCTATGTCAAGTACGTCACTGGAGGTTTTCCTTTTTTGTGCGCATTGACACCTTAACGCTCCATTCGTGGGGGCGAGTGACATGAGCCAAGGATACCTACTGGTACCCCTGACTGAGCCTGGGGCCAATATTAGGCCATGGGTACAACTACTATTCCCACTGAGAGGGGGAGTATGTCAAAATCCAACTCATGGCTTTCTCAGAAACAATGAGTTAAGTGGTACATGCCTGTTAAGTATAGTTGACAAGGTTCAACTGCTCAACTGGCAAATTGGAATCTTGGATACAGCAGTTCCAAGATAGTACAGGCAATTTGGAATCTTGGATACAGCAGTTCCAAGATAGGACATGTCAATTACAAGATTGACATGATAAATTTGAGAGGATCACCATTGGGCAATCCTCATTTGTTGATCTATTCAATAGCTTATAAAAATAACTTCCAATCAGCTGGAACACCCTTTTTTCTACTTCTTATCTACAACTAATTTTGATTACTTCTAGCTTAGGTCACACTTTGAGTTCTGCACTGCATTTCATTCATCATTAAATGCTGCAGAATGTTGACCTTGAGTGTATTTTGAATGAATTTGCATCACATAGAAGCACATTTGCATCATATCTTCTTGCAGACATACCAGTAAATATAGTTGTAGAGGGAAATTCCTGCAGCATACAAAATATTATGAGTGTCCTATCACAATCAAGTCTCAATCCAGGGTTGATAATGTGTATGGTAATAAGTACTGTGACCATCCAATTCAATTTAGATGAGGAGAAGAATTGCACGACAAAAACTGCTAGCTGAATTGGGTAGGATGATGAACAAACACCGAATTGGGATTTCTTCTTATTCTTATTGATAGAGTAGTGCCTGTGCATTGTCAGCCATTGTTTGAGAGGTACAAATCAGCAGCAGAAAGAGCTATATGAGAGTTATTGTTTGAGACTTGCCAAGACCCTGCTTCCAACTAGGACTATTTTGTTGTGTGCTCCAAGAGATATCCTAATCCTCCTTCTCATATCTTTAAATCTTATGACATACAATGCATATGTTTTGAGAGACTAAAATAAAGGAGTGTGATCAATGTGCTTTACTTTAGCTTCTGCAGTGCTTCTTGTCAATAAAAAAAGGTTCAAGGTGTTGAATGCGTCACTTGAGATAAAACTTGTATACTTAGCCTCACATCTTCTTTCACATTTTAAAAGATTAATGAAAAGATTGTGTAGTGACTAACAATCTTGAAAATTTAAGCGTCATGTGTGGTTACTACAAAGATTTTAAGCATCTGGTGCAATGGCTGCTGAGCTTGCTTGATGTCAAACAACCTTGTGTTGTGAATAACAAGCTCACACAATGGCTTTCCAGCTTGACAAACATGTGTGACAGCAAATGAGCTTGTGTAATGACCAACAAGCTTCTCCAATGGCACAGAAGGTTATGTGATTGCAAATAAAATTGTGTGTTGACTGATTACAAATGAGCTTGTGATATATGCCAGAAAATGAGCTTGTGTAATGACCAACAAGCTTCTCCACTGTGTGATGACTGATGACAAAGAAGCTTGTGACATGAGCCAAGGATACCTACTGGTACCTCTGACCCACATAGGCCCCAATATCAGGACATGTGCATAACCACAAATAAAGTTCTTGCCACTAATGGAAGGATCCCACCAAACATTTGGCAAGACTCTTTGGCAAGAACAGGGAGTCCTGCAGGACCCACTGGCAAGATCAAATGTACAGCCTGATCAGGTGTAGTAAGACCCTAATTGTCACACAAGAATCCAACAGGGTGCATGCAAATGACATGATTAACTTGAGAGGACTAACATTGTGCAGCCCTCAGTTTTGATCATTTCAATAGCTCATGAAATAATTTCCAATCATCTGGAATACCTCATTTTGTACTCTGAACTACAACTATTTTTGACTACTTCCTGCTTAGGTCAGCTTTGGCCATGACAAATAAAGATAGCAATAACAAGCTTCCAACATGGCAAACAAGCTTGTGCAATAGCAAATGACCTCATACAATGGCAGACAAGCTTGCACAAAGGAGATGGCCATACAAGCTAACAGGCTTGGGCAATGGCAACTATGTTTGTGTCATGAATAAAGAGCTTGACAAGCTTGCATCCGATGGCTAAGTAGCTTGTGGAATAGTGATGGTGTGCAATGAAGAAGTTTCATGATGAAAACGTTTTGACCCAATTGTTTTGGTTGTGGCCATGGCCAGATGTTGGAATCTGTCTAGGTGTCCTGATTGGTAAAGAAATAGTGTCATATTAGATGTCCTGTTCTTTAGGGCCTTGTAGTATCAGACCTCCTGGTGTACACCACCACATACACTATGCTTTATCACATGCCATAAAATTCTTCTCTCCCCCTGATATGAACATAATATGATGGTGGCAGATATGATATGATATGATATGATAGCATACCAAAGATGGCTACACTATTTATAGCAGATAGAAACTCGTGTATACCATTTCATCCAATGCTATGATAAATACAAAGCAACATATGTATTCATTATCCAAGATCAGTAACCACACCATGGTTCACCAGAAGACTAGCAGTGGGCAGAATCAACAGTGCCTCTAATGAACGCCCAACCTGACCTGACTCCATCAAGGATCGCCCATTGCTTCATATAGTTATCCAAACATGTCTTTATTCGTCACTCTATTGCTGTAGTCAAACTGGCATTCATTTTCACTTACAGCAAGCACTGACACCATTTTCTATGTTGATAGAACTATTACCACAAAGTCACACATTATGCATGTAGCAAGTGCTCTCCTGCATGAAATCTTAAGCATATATATTCCACTTCTTGTCCTTGCTACCTAGATCTACGCTAAGTTTGACAATGAGAACACCACCAACAGTACAATAGAAGTCATCCACTCCTATGAATCTATTGGAAATGATAACTATTAATACATACAACTCAATTCAGATAGTAGCACACCAATGCTGATTACAATTGTTCTGAGTTTTGATATGAATCCACAATGATGGAAGAATTGACAAACCTCATAATCTAGGCAGGTGTGGTGCGTGTATATATCATGTGTGATGTGTAAAATTCTTTATATGAATATGAGCACAAGGAAGTACTAATGACACTTTGATCAGACAGGGACAGCATACTGCCTATAGCTGTCAGGCAGTGAATGCTCATTGTCTATAGACCCACCATCTACCTTCCCTGACATCTAAGAGTCCTACCGTACTGAAAAACCATGTAAAATAGAAAATAATGACACAATTCCCAAAGAAGGTCAATGAACTATCATGGTTCCATCACCGAGTCCATTTTCTGTGTGCTTTCTAGGTTGTTTCATTCTCATTCACTGTATGCTGGAATGCATCACTACTCTTATTGTAATGTGCATCAATGCCACCATAACGTTGCCCAAAAACACAGCTCCCTCAAAATTCTCCACATCCATGCAAAATTTCAACTCTTTGAGACATCCACCACTGACATTGGACATTGAACATTGGAACCACACAGAGGTAACCAGCTGGGATGATCCTCTTAGCCACATTTCAATTTCACTGTGATTGTATGCATTGGATTGTGCTCCATATATTGTGAATGCACCTTATGTTTAGAAGAATGCAGTGGACAGGAACCACATGAAATTCTCTAAACATATGAAGGAGGCAAGAGATGGGCACCATGATGAATAACATACATTGCTGACAGGCCAATTATCTACCCTACAGTAGTACTCTAGGGTAAACTGAAAGATACCCTTAATTTCTCAGGAGATGAGGGATATCTCACAACAATGGCAAGAACCAGCAAATAGCAAGAATAGGTTCACTACCCAGAAATACCATTTGGGGAATAATGCTTTATGTCATCAACTAATGACATAAAGACAGACCATATCTGTGTAGGATCCTACACAGTTTCATTTTGTGCAATGAAGCATATTTGCTTCATTGCTGCTTGTTACTAGCAAACAACTTAACTCATAAAAATCAATCTACAACAACGTATCTACCGTTTACTACCTAATAATAAATTACCTCGAAGCGGCTTAGGTCACTATCAATTGATAGCCTTGCGCGACCAAGCAAGTCGTCTGTCTGACTCTCCACCATGCATCGTCCATCAGGTACATGTTAACCATGGTAGGTTTGTCTGTCTGTCGTCTGTCGCTCGAGGCCGTACAATACCCTGGGTATGTTAGGCATTGCGCAACTTGTGTTGTTTGACTCCAAGTGCGTAGCAATAGCCAAAATTGAGCTAGGAGTTGATACTCCGCCAGTTGAAGTGAGTTTTCCTCACAGGCGGGCACTTGTCATTGAGACAAGTAGCCATATAAACAATTGCCCTTGGCGTCAGTGAGGGCTAGATCCCACTTGACGCGGGTATACTCTGCTTTTGTTAGCAGAGTGCGCGAGTAGCACATAGTGCACTTGGCGTAAAAAAGACCACTCGTGGCGTATTTTACGCACAAGTAGTGGCATAAAATTTACTTGCAATGTAGCTTGTAATAGCCCCTCAGTGAGCGAGGAGGCAATAAATATAAATGCCTTGGGTTAATTTTTTCCCGAAAAGAGCAATATGTGTACGTTCTATTCTGTATAGAACTAAAAACACGATTAGACTAATAATTAGTCCGTACCCGTGATCAAATGCAGATGCAGTGATGACACGGAGTAATAAGTACATAGTCAAATAAAAGGCAGTACAAAAGAAAGGATCTTCTAGGGCCTAAATGGATCCCACGAAGTATTCTGCATAGCCTCTAAGGCTTAAAAGGCTTGCTGGTGACCCCCAAGAGGTTTTAGTCACTCCAAGGACGCGCGATCCCCAGGAAGTTCTCGTTGCTGACGTGTTTTACACTCCAAGAATTCAGTTCCCTTCTTCGTTCGCATGGTGCCGGTGGGAGTAGCGAGGAAACACTGCACGGGCATAGGTTGGACGCGGGACTCAAGGTTACAAGGTTGGCTAAGAAAAAAACTCATTGGGAGATGCAATCGCGCAGGACTTTGTCCCACGATGGCGGATAAGCCCCATTTAAATGGGAGCGAGTCACGGCACAGCCCATTTCAAAAATCATATCGCGACACAGCCCTCGCGATCACGATCTGATTAAAACGACCACATGATGTGTGTCTAAGCCTCGCCGGGCCCAGCCCAGGAGAGCAAATGACCGGTCTAGGAGAGAACACTGATCTACTCCTCATATTGGCATAGGAGCACTATATTGCCCTATACTGGTCCAAAACGTGGCGTGACGCGGAGTAGCCACTCCAAGTCCCTGAACGCATGGGGCGCAAGTAGGACCCGTAAATCGACTATGTGTCGATCCCCAGAAATACTCATGTCAAAATTCTTGCGAATTTCCGATTTGCGCAAGAATGCTGCCTGGTATTTGCGGTTTTCATCTGGAAAACACGCAACTTGTTGATTTCATACTGAAATCCAAGCAAAAAAGAGAGAAAAGTCCACTAATCAAAAAGATTAGCATGAGAAAATTGCCGAACTGTCGGACCCCGAACTGTCGGGTGCCATAGAACCCGAATTGCCGGGTATCTTTCTCAATAGTGAGACTACTTCCTCAACTTTCACAAGAAGCAGCTATGTAGCTGTGCAAGAAAGAGTACATCCTCTGGTCCGAGGAAAACAGAATTCAGAGCCCAAACAAATGTTTGGAATTATTTAATTTGAAATTAAAGAGCTCGTTGAAAAAATCTTAATCAGAATTCTACAGTCAAGTTAATATAACCTGACATTCAAATACCTTGCTAAATGTAAGAATGACACAAAAATGCCTAGAAAAATATCTGGCATGGTGCATTGTTTTCTCGAGAAGCTGAATCCTTCTCCCACGTAGAGAAACACACACAAGTGCAATGTAGCACTAATTACAAGCAATGGTATAAAAAGCAACTGGAAATCAAACCACGTTGGGTTTGAACCCCTAACATGGTGTTGCTACAGTAACAGTGAAAGCAAGAAGGACATAGTCCCAAGCTTCCCACATGTTCCAATGTAAGGAGCATACATATGTTTTCCCTACCCTGCTAGGCTGGTGTCAAACTCTTGGCGCACGCAGGATGGGTTCTTCCTACTTGAAAGGAAGGGAAAAGTCACATGTTCTGAGTACATGTTCCCAGAGTGACTAAGCCAACATATGACCTCAGTCTTTATTGAATACAAGGACTGAGTTATAATTGTTCTAGATTTCCGAACAAATTACCACAAAAAAATTATGTGAAGATCAATCTCACCTTGCCAGTGATAATCGATGTAAAAAGTCTGTTAAACTCTGTGGACCCAAGTTGAAATAACAACTGGCAAAAACAGATAAAGCACATAGCTAACCACTTAAGTGCAGGGCTCATTTGGAGCAAAAATACTCATGATCACAGAGCTAACCACTCTTATGAAAACTCATTTGGAGATAGAGTAGAATAACAGAACTTTCAAGTAGCGTCAAAAAAATGACACTTTCACACTAAAAACTCAATTTCAAGCATGTTACTGAGGTTTCTCACAACAAGAGAAACTGTTTGACCGAGTTTTGGTGTCTTGAAAAAAAGTGCCTGTATATCTCTACTTTTCAGTAGAGGTAGGTTTACAGCCTATAAAAACAGAGCACAACCAGTCAAAAAAACACGAGGAAAAAGTGAGGACAATTTACCTTGGTGACTGGAGGGGATATTTGACAGCCGACGTCAGAACTGGCTGTACAAGAACATAACACCCAAAACTAAAAGAAACTACTGTAAAGTGAAAAGTGATTCTTAAAAAGAAGTAAAAAGGACAAAAAGTTAGGAAAATTGTCCAAACTCAAAGAATCCTTACAGTACTGTAAGAGTTGATATACTCAACTCTGCCATTATATAAGACTTCATGACAAGTCAATAATTCATTAGATTGGATACTGATGCATCCAGAACCCATTTCATACCTAGAAAAACTGAAAAAGGTCTTACCTGTTCAGGTCTAGCAGAAACAAGCATGGGTTTTCCATGTGCCTCACAAGCACATTCAATGGAATCAATGATGGCCATATGGTTCTGAAAAGAACTCATTTGGAGTACTCTGATAGTCTCCAAAGGCTAGCTTGGAAGACCACCTTAAACAAGGTTAGGATGGACTTACCAAGCAGCGAGTACCGGTTTGACTGACAAACTATAACACCTCTGCACAAGGACAACAAGGGCTTAATAACAGACCCAAAGTCTTTTTATGGCAAAAGCACAATGCTTGCAAGCAGTTAAACTTGCTAAAACATTCGCCAAAAAAGGGGGAACTCACAAGTCACTGGGTGGTCCAGTACCAGAGAACCTTAGGCAAGACAACAGGCTCGTCTCGCCTCACTCACAACTAGGGTTGTAGAGGAGGAGGTACACCGTCATCAATAGCCACTAACATGGCACATGAGACAAGGTACACAAAAGAAAGACACATGTATGTTAAGCATCACCAACTCAGATTGGGGTAGCTCGCATTCTAGTTCAGCTTGCTGAACTAAGAGTGCATAAACACAAAATAAGAGAAAGAAATCCTTGACCATGTAGAAACATTATGGGATATTCAAACAAACTGTGTAAAACTAGATAATGGGCTCACTGTGACTCAATACCTAGTATTTGATTTGGTATCCAGAATAGGGACTCATAGGGTCACCAAAACACCTTGTTCTTTGTTAAGCACAAAGGGGATTACCATAGGTAGTGCAACTAAATGTAGTGCAACAAACCATAAAACAAGCCTCAAAATCATATGAGCACAAGAACACAAAAGATCTGCAATCTTTGTTCTTGTAAAACCACAGCACAGAGAATTGTGAGTATCCCTTGCTAACAGGGAATACCATCTCGGATAAGTCACACCATGAACATCTCTATTGAGAGACATGTAGCACCATGTTGGCATGCAGTGCAAACAAAAAGCAGCTATACACAGAAATGTAGTATGGCTTAATTAGCTAAGACAAATCCAAATAGAAGACAACAATTATGTTGTCAACATCAAGGAAAAATTCGCTTCTCCAAGATGTTTGCTGTGAAGTCACAATATGGTTTCATACACCATAAGATGATAATCAACCACTGTCTTTCAAAAAAACAGAATGGTACGTACATGCAATATGTTGCAATGTCATTACCACCAACAACAAGAGTTGTACAAGCACAGAACTCACTGGAGGATCCTTGCTACAAAGTACAAAAGGATGTCAAAGCAATGACTCCATACTCTAAATAGAAAAAAGACATAGACGTTGATGTTTGAACCTTCCAATGATTCTGGTCAATCCATTAAATTGACTTGACATTGTTAACTTGCCGGTAGTTGACCCTTATGGGCAACTATTCCCATGGATACATAGGGGTAATAGAGCAACTAGAAGGACGAATTCTCACACCAAGGATGCATAAGAAAAAGTAACAGAATATCTGTACTATTAGCACCTTCGTCAATAGACCTGGTTTAATATCCACATTGTACGCACATGGTACAATTAAGGTGTAGTTCCTACACTACACTTTCGGAGCAAATGTATGTCATTTGGATTCCAAGTGTAAGTCAACCAGAGTCTTCAACAATTAAAACCCAAAAGTGAATAATTATCTAGAGATCAAGTAGATTCTTGACCTGCTGACAAACCATGGTCTAATCAGCAGCTTCTAGTGGCACAATGTTTTCCTAAACAAACATTCAGATGCCGTTCACTCATACCTACTATGCAGTGCCTATCGCCTCAATGTAGTGTAGCATTCATAAGATGGAATTGTTGTTCGGCAATCCACTTTTGCACACACATATAAAATTATAGGAGATACCAGACAACACAAGACCGACCCTACTTGATCCTCATCAAAGTTAGGTCACATGGTCCGTGGAAGTACTGTTTAGTATAAAAGGTCATTTACCCCGCAAAATATTCCGTCTGTACAACAGTGATAATTGGACTATCACAAAAGTTATACGATAAGACAATCAGGGTTTCACGCGGAAGTAAGTCATAATACTTGGCTTAGGAGAGTATAAACACATCAGCTTTATCATAAGCAAAAATCTCCCTCTTCACAAAGAACTTACACTTCATATAGTACAACAATGTGGTTGTACAAATGTCACAAGCAACTTGCACCTTTTTACCCCAACCAAGAGGTTTTTTCTGCAAGTCTGGCTCGTAATCGGATTTTTTCCTCACAGAGGTTTTACTTTTCCGCGAGCCACGCTGATGCTCCAATCGTGGGGGCGAGTGACATAGGCCAATTATCTACCCTACAGTAGTACTCTAGGGTAAACTGAAAGATACCCTTAATTTCTCAGGAGATGAGGGATATCTCACAACAATGGCAAGAACCAGCAAATAGCAAGAATAGGTTCACTACCCAGAAATACCATTTGGGGAATAATGCTTTATGTCATCAACTAATGACATAAAGACAGACCATATCTGTGTAGGATCCTACACAGTTTCATTTTGTGCAATGAAGCATATTTGCTTCATTGCTGCTTGTTACTAGCAAACAACTTAACTCATAAAAATCAATCTACAACAACGTATCTAACGTTTACTACCTAATAATAAATTACCTCGAAACGGCTTAGGTCAATTGCCTAAGAGGGTTAAACAGAGAGAAAAGCTACAGTATTGATACCCTCATTGAACACACTAAGAGGGCATTGATTAGGAGAGAGATATTTTGTTGGCTTGCAGTGTTTTGTTGTTATGACTGCAGTGATAAGCGAAATAGCAATTGTTGTGAATTTTGTCGGTAGCTGCGAGGCTGACTTAAATCAACTCAAATATAACATTGCCTCATAACATTTTTGTTACAAAATGCAGGGTGGGTTGTAAACTAAATGATGGCCATCAGTGTGACATGATGCAGACTCTTGAGATGAAGAAAATTATCATGTGTGAAATTGTGATTGCAACAATCTTCTGTGGGCAGCAGGAAAGTGATTGTGATTGTTCATAGCCTTGGGATTGAATGTGAACTGGAATAGTTGCAATGGCTAGGTGTTGGTACATGTCCTGATAGTTGCAATGATTGCAAGTTGCAGGAATTGTGTGTGGCAGTGGTGTCATGATTGTATGCTGTCTTCTTTTTTGTGCTGCAATCAGACTGTTGTGATAACTACTTATGGATCTATTATCTCAAAAATAGATTTCCAGTATTTTTTGTCTGGTTGCTGTGGTGTACTCATACAAAAAAGAGAATGTGAATCCCTCAGTATTTAGCCATCACATATGTAGAACAAAGACATGAAGACAGAACTCATGTTAGTACCGTTTCTCACATTATATAGACGGCTCCCCCATATAAATTGGTTATGGCAGTAGACCGTGGGGTAGGGTATATCTTAGGGGCCTACAAACAGATACTAACACATGTAGATTCCAAGTGAAGTCTATTGACTTTACATCATGTTTCCCTATATGCTATTTGTAGAACCCCAGTGTGCTACAGACTATCATTATCATTGGGGTCTAAAGACTGTAAATAGACGCAAGAGGCATGGACCAAATACTGAGGTCTATAGCCTCATATATAGAGGATCTATAGACTATCAAGGACTCCCCAAGTAAAATATCTGTAGACCACTACTACATCATATGTCATTCATAGTGCAATATAGGTGCAAATCATGTTAAAAAGAAAACTATTGATTATGCTTCATATCATACTATGCACCTCATGTCAATTGGTATCGGACACCCAGTCCTGCCTCTGTAGATGGGGTTACTGTCTTGCTAGACACAACCATGAGTTAATCAAAAATGCCCCAAGTTAGTGCATGCTGACAGGTAACTCAACATAAAATATGATGATTTTCCATTTTGGTCAATAGCAAGATACTGTAGTTTTGCTATTGTCATCCAGACAAGCTTTCACGGTCAATGCCGCAACGACCAATAATTAGATTCTCATCAGCAGTTTAAAATACTGAAGTCTGTCAACAAACAATCAAATGTATCAAATCAATCAGATCTATTGTCACCAATGTCAGTCTGAACTTCCCAACTAAATGAGCATCCTGCCTCTCACTGGTCTGCTACACCCCCCACCATCTCTCATCCAAGCAATGGTGAGAATCCCTAATACCTAAAGGAAATTCATGACCAAGTGATATGGAGATTCACCCAGAATCTCCCCCTCAGGTCTCCAGAACTTGATGCCATTAGATCTGCTAAGATATTTCCTAGTCTCTCAACATGCAACAGATGGATTACTCAATTTGAAAGTGGGAAATATTTTTCTGAAGCGTTCTAGAGGGAACAATTTTACAGAGCGCAACATTCTTGGTAGGCCATTGGACCACTTAGCTCTCTTTTGGATTGTCAACCCAAAAGCCACATATGCAGAGTGCCAGGCGTATTTTCACAATACCAACCCAACTCTTGATGTTCAAACTGATGTACAGATATACCACAAAAAGCTGCGCTTAGGCCTATGGCAGAAATGAGCTTCTACAACTGCAGAAAAAGCATATTCACCAGAGGACTTAATGATTAGACACATGTACTGGCACACACAATATCCTCAGGGTATCGTGGGGGGTGATATTAATAATATTAATGATATTGACAAGTCTGCATTCAAACTTGAGAACACCAATCAAAATCATGATTATGCTGTGAGGGGTCTGTGATGTTATGACTCAGGTGCATATGGTGCTAGGGAGAAGGTTCATCTTTTGACCGAGATATGTGGAGACATCAATTATGTTGGGCTATGCTGGTATAGCTGTTGGGAGGGACAGGGTAGTACTCTCAATTGGTTTTCTGACTTATCAATATCAAACTCAAGGACTTACAGCAAAGTTGTCCTGGACACTACTTTGTGTTCACAACTGACAATTTGAATGTCCACACAAATCCATTGATAGTGAATATAATCCTGGCTGGTGGTCATGGGATTGTACATCGAGTGCCACATTGGCCATTTGAACAAGCATTGAGTATGTTTTTAATGCAATTCACACCCACCAATTGGAATAGTATAGTTGCATCAGGAGACTATAGAGGAGTTAAGGAACCTGCTAATTTTAGTTATTGGACAAACGGAAAATTTTTGTGGGTACTTTGTTCATGTGCATGTGGGCTTTCAATATTTTATGAAACAATGAATAAAATACTTGTTATTATTAATGCATTGATGTAAGGTTGGTAATAATAATATTTTTCTTACATATTGCAAATAGAATAGTGTAGCATTTACACAGAAAATGTAACAATGAAACCATATCTATACACTAAATTGATGGGACATGTCTCATGTGTTCTACCACCTCCTGCAAGTTTGTCACTCCAGTTTCTTCTAAATCATTTATTGCCATCAGCATGAGTTGATCATTTGCAGCAACCCCCTGATACAATTTTGTACTATGCCATTTGGTTGAAGGAGTAACAGGGTCATCTTTGGCTTCTATCAACGGGGGTGATAATGTTGTTCTCCCACACAATCTTCCAAATACCAACCAACGCATCAACATCATTCCCCTTCTTTTTCTCAAGACATGTTGTTTTGGATGAAGGAAGTACCAATAGGAGTTGTACAGCCTTGACATCAGAATCCTCCCCCAGTAAAGAATGAATATACACTCACATTACCTCCTAATTCTCATGCAGCTTGTCAAGGATGTTAGCAAGGAGTTCTGAGGCAAAGGTAACCCCATGGGAGTTTGTATGAATCACTTTCATCTAACAAGCCGGAATTGTTCACAATAATAGGAGAATTCATCGACTTGACAGTGTGGGTTGATGTTTAGCACATTGGAAGGTTGTCATCAGATGAGTCACTATCAGTTACAAAAATTGAAGAGGACAAACATGCAGTGGAAGCAGAGATGGTGCAAGTGAATGTCTGTAGGTCCTGACAAGGAAACATTCAAATTTGGTAGATTATGGAATTGTTCAAAGGACTCTGGATTCGCCGCCTCATCAAGGCACGTTGTCAGACCAGCACATGAATTTATAACTTAACTTGCAGATTAGAATTAAAAAGTGAGCACATACTGCTCCTAGAAGTACTGTTTGATGGCTCCTCATTACTCCACAGCAACTTTCTTTCCACTTGTCCATCAATTGCCTCCTCTCTCCTTCTCCCTTGTTCTCGTTATTCCCTCAGCCATACAATCTCCTCTGAAGTACCCTGGTCCATTGGCCCAGTCAGGTGTACTCCAACTTGGTCTTTCTTCAATGTCAGACACACTCCTGCAATGATGACGAGGCTGTAGTGTGCTCTTGTCAGTCATTGTCTTGAGAACTGGTCGTGGTTCTGATTCAAATTGCGGAAAGCCCCCCATGAGGCTTGAGGCAATGCACGATCGCTTGACATCATCATCACAGTCCTCATCCACATTCATTAGATACAATCTATCATGCCAAAACCCAGCCCCTTGCTTTGGTTTTGTCAGGATGTCTGACCACATCTTTTCTATAGGCTGGTGCATCACTTGTACCTCCCCCTTGTCCACCTTATCCTTAATAAAAAATATCTCCATTTGATATGCTTGGTCCGCTTGGAGCTCAACCACCTTCTGTTCTTTGCAAGCTGAATTGTCGACTTGTTGTCCTGATACAGAGTGTTCTGCTTGACCGTATACCCCCGAGCCTTGATGAAATATCTGCACCATAGGATCCATGGGAGCCTGTCATTGATCCCCACAAGTTAGCCCTCTGCTGAGCTTTGCACATTGAGCTTTTGCTTCCTTGCAAAACTCATCATTGCCCCCTTCCCTAGCGGCATCATTGCTCCGGTCTGACTACAACAGTCTTGATGTGTGTTCTACGACATCTACCCACCAGTGTATAGTGCTCATGTTGTTAATGCTCAGCATGAGCTTCATGTGCGTTGTACCTTCGAGATATTTTAGCACTGGCTTTGTCCACTTTTTTTTTAACTCTCGTAGTCAGAAACACGATTGACCCTGGTAGCCACAAACAACAACTATGTTACAGAGTGGTGAAAATGCTGTGGCATCTCCTCAGGCAGGTACTTCCCAATTCTCTCTGTGCTTCCGCAAACCTCACCTCAAACAAATGTTTGGACACTGGAGTGGAACACGCCTTTCTATCTCCTCAGGAAAATCATTGAATATCTTCTTGATCTTCCTCATGATGGACAGTTTTGCCACGTCACTTTCCGAGAAATCAAAGTCTATCCCCAAGTAGGTGTGGATCTTACCCCAGTTTATTGTGGTCCCCGGGCCGTACTTCCTCCCAATATATACAAAAAGAATTATGATCTCATTTCTGTCCTTGTGCAAAACTTTGAGATCATCGACATGCCAGACCACCATCATTTATGATCCGTTTACTATCTTGTTTGCTACACATGGGTTGTAGTCATTCACTACGAACCCAAACTCTTCTAAATCCTTTCTCAGCTTAAGGTAGAAAAGCAGTGCACTTTGCAGCAGGCCATACATTGCCTTTTACATCTTCAGGTACAGTATGTTTTCTCCTCTTGACATCATCACAATATATGGCCTGTACAGCCTTGGCTCTACCTTGGCCATCAACTCTGCAAATTCTCCTCCGAGTACCACAATGACATCTTCATCCAGATCTGCATACAGGAATGCTCCTGGGATGTCCAGGGTCACTATGTCCCTTAACTCCACTGCATCTATGGCCGCTGTGATCATTAGGCTATCCATTGCCACAGTGGGAGAAGCCACAGATTCCTTGTCTATGTAACCCCTTTGCTCACTCCTGTTTGTGAATAAGTTGTTTACCTGTACAACTAGGCAGGAACTCTACAATTGCTAGTTTGATGTCTCATGAGAGAGTGACCAAAAAGAAGCCCGTTCACAAACACCTCATCGACAATCCAGCATCACATCTTTGATTCATTCATACAAGGCCCGTGGAACTGAGATGTACTCCGGCCTCAGTGCATTTGGCCGCTGCCTCGCCGTTGTTTCCCTCACTCCTGTGTTAGCTAGGGCAGGAACGGAAATGTCTTGGTTTCTCATGGCATTGGTTGAACTTACCAAGTGCTTCAGCATCTCGTCCGACGTATGTGCCATCATCGCTTGCGTGACACAAGTTGCCCTTGCCTTCACCACCTCCTCCTTTGTGTGTCCCCCTTAATTTTCATGGGAAGTGTGTACCATTGTGAACCCTTCCTTGTTCAACAACTTCAATGTATCCATGATGTACGCAGCTGCATCCTCCGTGAAATTGATGTACAACATTCCGCAGCATAGTCCCGTATCTTTCTTAAACATAATTGTTTTGCCAGCAGGTCCATGTGCAAACCATCCCAACTTCATTGTGTACTTCAGCACATATCCATCTGTCTCCAGTTGTGGTGCAGAGATCAAAGTTTTTCTATACTTTTCTCATTGAACCAAAACTTCAGATCTCGCCAGAGTCCTGCTTTTCTGGTCAAATTTTCTCCCATGTTGCAATGCTGTTTTAGGAGCACTTCGTAACGTGGATATCAGTCAGATGTTCCCCTGCAAAACAGGTGTGGTTTGTACAGCACATATCAAGGTATGCCCTATTCCTGCCGCAAGTCATACACTTCACACATTCTACTTACTCCCTCAACCATGCTAAAGAATTCGTGCCTTCTCTAAGGACCATCTCTTCCATCTCTGCATCCAGCTCTCAGCTTCCGCTTTGATGTTAAAAAGTCCGCTCCTGTCTTTTCCTTGTCTCCACCGGCATCTTTGGGGCAATCTTTTGTGTGATGGCCCGTTGTTCTGCAGTTGAAATATATGTCCTTCAATACATCCCACTGTCTTCCTTGTCTCCCTGCCTGATCTGGCTGGGAAAATTTTACCCCCTTGGAGTGAGGATGGTGCACCTGATGCCTGTGCAATTTTCCGGGTAGGACAGTCCATTTTCTTTTTTACCTCACACGATTACTTGTTGAATCCTTCAAGGAATCCTGCCATTCTGCCGTGCATACCCACCACCGCTCAGATGGCCTTGAAGGTCTTGTAGTAAACAACAATTGTCACGTTGGGCTTTTGGCGGCACATGTAAATGTAAACATCAGGTTCCACCTTAGCCATGGTTCCACCCTTCTTGTTCTCGTGCTTGTGTGCAATGCTTTTTATCATCTTCAATAACTTGACTGAGTCTTGGTCCCTATTGACCATTGCAAATCTCAGTTGTCACAAGCTTCTGCTCCACGTTCGGGTGGCAATGCACTAGCATGTGTTGGTAATCGCATGGTCCTGCATCCTTCCATGCCTTCTTATCACTCTGTCGCTCATTGTATCCCACATTCCATCTTTAGACCTTGACGAGTGTTGCTGCTCCGTCCAAGTCCATCAGCTCCACAAAGGATGGAGTGACCATCTCCTTTAGTGCCTTCTGCACCATCATTTTGCCTTGTGTGAAGTTCACTCCTGCATTGCCATCCCAGTTCTTTTGCACCTCTTTGAAAGCTGCTGCGTCACTTGCTGTACCCACCATGAACATTTCTTTTTTTTGATCCCCAGCATGGGTCATGGGTGCACTGTAGTCATTAAGGGCCTTTATTTCTGTCTTCTGCTGGCGGCGATTCTGCCACCTGATTTACCTCTTTTGTGCGGCATCTCGCGCCTTGACCTTCAATACGTCCTTCAGCTCTCCCATGATCCTTGCCAGACCACTCTCTGTTCAGCAACGATTGCACCTTTTTAATTCTAATGTTGAAAGGACTCTCGTTCTGCTGTCCCCTCAAGGCAAGGTGTTGCCAGGCCAGCACATGAATATATAACTTAACTTGCAGATTAGAATTAAAAAGTGAGCACATACTGCTCCTAGAAGTACTTTTTGATGGCTCTTCATTACTCCACGGCAATTTTCCTTCCACATGTCCATCAATTGTACCATCTATCCTTCTCCCTTGTTCTCGCTATTCCCTAGGCCATACAATCCCCTCTGAAGTACCCTGGTCCATTGGTCCAGTCAGGTGTACTCCAACTGGGTCTTTCTTCAACGTCCAGCATGAATTGGGGTGAAATTTCGTGCATTTACTGGGATGCTATAATGGACTCGTGGTTTCAATCTTGTGCATGGCTGGAAGTGTTGCGAGTCTTTTTTGCCCCTTTGTTTGACAAGGCCATGATTAGAACATGTCAAAGATGACAATATCCAGTGAATGTGGAATGTAGGCGGACCTTACAATACAGTTGTGGTGACGGTAGGTCGTTGCAGCATTGGCTGTGAAAGCTCATCTGGATGATAGCAGCAAAACAATGGTATCTTGCTAATGACCAAAGAGGAAAATCCTCGATTTTTATATTGAGTTACCTGCCAGTGTGCACTAGCTTGGGGCATTGTCAATTAGCTCACGGTTGTGTCTAGCAAGACAGTAACCCTGTCTTCATAGACACGACCATATCAGGTGTCAGATACCAATGGATACGAGATGCACAGTAATTGTTACTTTTGTTGGGTCCATATCATGATAACCACAATTTTTACTGTTTATCATGAAATCAATAATAAAATGACTTTTGGAGGTAATGATACAGCAGTACTAATCCTATGAATAATTATTTCATGTTAACAGGCCTTTCACCTTACCAATCATCAAACAACAAGATAATGTTCCCTACAAAACGAACATGTTTGTTTAAATGCATCAAAATGGGCTGCAAAGTGAAGAGAACATGAATGTGGAGATCAAATATTTTGATTGGTAACAATATTTGAGCATTTGTCTTATCTTCTATGACATCTTTTTCGTTTTTCAAAGAAAAAGGCAGCTTTAACATCAAAGAAGTCCTTTTTGGTTCCAGCAAATTATACCAATTTATCAAAATCTACCAGGATGAGAACAATGGTATTGTGTGGATGGGTTTGTAATGTCTGAACGACCAGTTGTCCAACTGGGTCAATGTTGGCACAGCTTCATGCCCTTAATGGGACCTTGTAGGCTTGATTTGTTTGGGTGATGGCATGATGGAAAATGGAAACCTAACTATTTGCAATTTTCAGCAGAAGGACAAACAGTAATTGAGTTCAGGTCTCAGCACTAAGTCAATTTTGACAAAGATGTAGGAATCTTGTTGAAGATATGAACAAAGTTATATTGAGATGAAGCCATTAGGTTGGTTTTTTCTAAGTATTGAAGCCATAATAGTACAGCTTTCGATTATTACTATCTTCTACTAGCCTTCTACTAGCCTTCTACTAGCATGTGGTGTCTACGAATTGCTATTTACCTCTAAGCATTACATGCACAGTCATAGTCGGTCACGGTAGGTGGTCATAGGTGGTCATGGTATCCCGAAGAAGACAACATCGCCCCAACCGCCCCCCTCCTCCTCGGCAACCGACACATCACAGCCCACCAGTAACCTTGGGACCATCACCATCGCGAACGCATCTTCTAATGACCTCCCAACGTGTCCTATTCTTCGTTCAAATCAGCCTCCTTGTATTCGCATCAGCGTTGCTTCATTCGTCCACACACTTGCATTCCTTCCTCACCTCCCAGATAACTCACCGCAATCGTCCCATCGACCACCCACACACTCGCTACGCCACCAATCCCATGGCGTGGAATCCCACTCCCAAGTCGACGCCGGAACAAGTGACCCTCTCCTCTCAGCTCTCCATATCGCCCCTGGACGAATACAATGCGGCATTATTGAATGAGGTCCGTCCGTTGAATTATACCAATCCTGAGGTGGAATGGGGGACGGTTTGGGATTTGGTCGTGGTTGGTGCTGGTGCCGGTGGATTGGTTAGTAGTCGACAGGTACGCATACATTGATGCTGCAAAAATATTGTCTTCTCTCTTACTTTTGGCAATTTCATGAGGCAGAACACGTAAGACTCATCGTATCCATCGTTTTTGAAACAACCCCACCTTTCTGTTTCCCAAGGCCGCACGCCGCGGAGCCAAAAGCTGCATGATCTCCATGGAACTAGCCGGCGGAGACTGTCTCAATGCAGGATGCGTCCCATCCAAGGCTTTATTACGTTGTGCCAAACTCGTTCGAGAGGCAAGGAAGGCCGCTTCGAGGCAAAATGAGTTTGGCGTGTTCTTCACGAAACGAGGCGAAAGTGAAGTGTTGGATTTAGATGTTGGTGTGGACTTTGCAAAAGTTATGCAACGAATGAGAAGGCTTCGTTCGAGTATTGCTCCAGTGGATGGACATGCGAGGGGTGTATCCATTGGTTCGCAAGTGTTTCAGGGAAGAGGTGTTTTCACTTCACCCTATACAATTGAGGTGGTGGAAGATGGAAAGAAGTTGGGTGATGCCAATAACCCAGTGTTGCGTTTTCGAAAGGCAGTGATTGCCACCGGTGGAAGACCCACCATTCCTGATGTCAAGGGGTTGGTGAGTGCTCCGTATGCGACGAACTTAAATTTGTTCAATTTACAATCGTTGCCGGAGCGAATGGTGGTGTTGGGTGCTGGAATTGTGGCGTTGGAAATGGCTCAGGCGTTTGCTGCTTTCGGATCTAAGGTGACGGTATTGCAACGATCGAAATTGCTTTCTGGGGATGTGGAGGCGGGTAAAGTGATTCGAGAAACATTGGAACAGGATGGGGTGCAGTTTTTAGATGAAGTAATAGTGAAAGAAGTCGAGACTCTACGATCACGTGGGTCGGATGGAGAGCTTCCTCTGATGAGAGTTGGTCTGACGCACAAGGGCAATTCGCAACTAACATCCTTAGAATGTGAATGTCTCCTGGTAGCCATAGGACGAACCGCCAATGTCCAAAACATGGGTCTGGAATCTGCCAACATCTCGTACCACCCGACACAAGGCGTACTAATCAACGACTATGCTCAGTCCATATCCCATCCCAATGTCTATGCAGTAGGAGATTGTGTCGCCCACGTCCCGAGATTAACACACATGAGCGGCGAAATGGCCAAGGTGGTGGTGCAGAATTCCTTATTTGGCGGAGAGTGGAGAATGAGTACTTTGGTTGTCCCCGCCGTCATGTATACCGATCCAGAATATGCTGTGGTCCGTAAGGTTGTTACCATTGATACCAATGGCAATGTCGTGCCCTCACCGAAGCTTAGTGCAGAAGAAGTAGACGTGTACAGAGCCGAATTACGAAGCAACGATCGTGCGATACTGGACTCCTCCGACACCAATGGCTATGTGAAAATATCCTGCATTAAAGGAACTGGCACCATAGTAAGTTGTACAATAGTCTCCTCACGGGCTGGCGAAATGATCAATGAGGTTAGTTTGGCAATAAAAAATGGTATAGATATTATGGGATTGGGACGGAATGTGCATGCGTATCCTACATTAGGAGAAGGGGTCATGTCGTGTGGATTGCAGTTTATTGGTGCTAGGTGGAAAAAAATGAATGAAGGAGGCTAGAGAAACTTGCGATTGCAACATTTGTTAGGTTTAAGAATGCTATTGACCTTGTCGGCAGTCATCAATAGGATAATTACTTCATAATAATGTGATCATCAGATTGCGGACAGGAAATCTGTGTTGCGCAACAACTCGTTTTGAAATGAATTCGTCATAGTTTAAGAGAAAACCCACCATCCGACTCCAATTCCATCGCTTCTCAGCAAGGAAGTCTCACATCCGAAAAAGCAGCCGCAAATTATCTCAACTAGATGATTCTGAATTTGATGGTTCGTCTTTCTCCTCTTTGGATACCCCGCCCGTACCATACAACCTGGCACTGCGAAACTGCCACGAATAAAACTGCTGCTCATGCACAAAATTCCGGAATTGGACCTGTGCCATTTCCCTACGGAATGCTTCTCCACGGTCCGCCCTTTTAACCTTGGACGACTTCTCTGTCGTCCCCTCATGGGCTTCACTGTCGCATTGAGTCTCTTCGTCATCACAATCGTCGTCGGGTGGCACCAACAAATCCAAAAAATACAAACAATTTGGATAGATTAAATATTTCGCGTACTCGGGTCTTTTCCAATAACGAAGGTAGCGCAAAAAGTCTAGGAAGGACGATTGGTATAAGATGCCGGACGTAGCGAGGTAGTGGAGGTACGCGGGGGACGCCAGGGATTGAACGAATTCCAGCTGTGTTTGAAAAAAATATAGTATTGCCATTAAACAGTTAGGTTGGATTGCAAGATATGATCCTAATAAAACACGATTCGCAAGAACAAGAAACGCACCTCGAGTTCAAATCTATTCGGAGGGAGAGCTAGAGCTATGTTTGAGACTGTCGCTGACGCCCCTGCACTCGCCAACGTCGTCGCGGACGATGCATCTTCCATTGAAACATCTTGCACAGTGCTCGTCGATTCGTTGTCAATCTTCATCGGTTGGAAAGGATTTCCTTGGCTGTTGGCTGCTTTCAGGTGATATGACTTGCTGTGGAGAGAGTGTGGAGAGAGTGTGGAGAGCTGTGGAGAGCCAGGGAGAGACACTGGAGAACTTACGTCAGCGTGCCTACCGTTCTCAGAAAGAGTTGTCGGTTGTTGACACAACGGCGGGACCACGACGACAATTATTATTGGGCTTGGGTCTGCTTGGGGGCTGGGAGAAGGAATTTGACATCAACTTTTATAGGTAGACACACCTGGTAGACACTAATAATGGACACTTTTGCCCTGGTGGTATGATATTGTACCATTCCCATCACCAGCCCATCACCCATCACCCATCACCCTCCCGTCACCGACACGGTGAAAGAATTTGCTACACATGATCTTTAAAAAACTTAAAACCCGCAGTTGCCGTAACCACTGCCAGACCACTGCCCTCCAACTGCCCTTCCAGTCCCATCAGCCATCTCACAGATCGTGACCTGATAATCGCCCGTCAAAATAACAAACCCAACAAGGAGAACCATGGCAGAAACGGCCGCAGCAGCCGCAGTCCGAGGCACTCTCCTCTCCATCCTCCTCCGCCTCGCATCCTTTCTCCTCTCGCAGCTTACTGTACGATTCGTATCGGTGTCAACGCTGGGAAAAGTACGTGTAGTCATATAAAACATTTTCATCGTCCGTAGAGGCCCCAACCGTCGTTTCGTTTCGTTTCACTCTCATTTTGTGTTTGTATGCATAATGTCGTTTCTGTAAACCATAGGCATCGATTCCGCTAGAGTTATTACTCGGAACGGCGTTATTCCTCGGCCGCGAGGGATTTCGACTCGGTCTTACCAAGGAAGTGGCCGACATTCGTCCTACCGTCCATAACCACGCGACATCTACACGGGACAACGACTCATATCAACAAAAAGCAAAGCAAGATCGAGACCAGAGAATAATCAACGTTTCGTGGGTTTCTCTCCCCGTAGGCGCACTTCTGTCAGTATGTGCACTCGTTTTTCACTTACGCTCTTGTCGGAATCAAAATGGTACACCACACGAATTGATGGACTACAAAGTGGCAGGCATTATGTACTGTTTAGCTGCATTGATCGAATCATTAGCGGAACCACTGGTGATATCATGTCTGCAACGGATGGATCTAACGAGTAAAGCAAAAGCTGAAGGTGTCGCTTTGGTGTTCAAGGGTATATCATGTTTCGGGACGCTCTATCTGACTTCTTGTTTTGAAACTTTCCTCCCAGCAACCTTAAAAATTTTCGGCGTTGACGCATCAACGGAAGGAGCAACTTTCGCAGTGACTTCTTTTGGAATTTCTCAGTTGGCTTACGCTACTGTTTTTACTTGCATCATGTATCGCAACGCAATCAAGTCAGCGGAGGGAATACAATGGCCGAAAAACATCATACCTTTTGTCGACAACCCCTACAGAAATGAGGATGCCAAATCATCAAATTCTTTTCGTGAAAACTTTGACTTCCATGCACTTCATCTAGTGCTTCTGTTCACACTCCAGGGCCTATTTAAACATGCACTCACAGAGGCGGACAAAATAGTCTTGTCCGCTTTAGCTGAATCGTATGATCAAGGAGTTTACGCATTGGCGTCGTCATATGGTGGTTTAGCAGCGCGGTTGCTGTTGCAACCTCTGGAAGAGAACGCTCGATTGTTGTTTTCAAGACAGGTGGCTTTGATTGTGAGGAATCAAGCTATTGATTGTGATGACAAAAAAACTGATAAAGAAGACAGAGTTGGCTCTTCTCTGCAAGAGCTTGAACATTCGTATTGCTTTCTCATAAGAGGAGTGCTGTACATTGGGCTTATCTTTGCCTCTGTTGCGACAAACTACACATCTCTGCTTTTGAGAATTCTCGCGGGGAATCGATGGGGATCTAATTTGGAAGCAAGTGAAGCCCTTTCGGCATTTTGTGTTTATACAGCCTTCTTGGCTTTAAATGGGACCACTGAAGCCTTTGTGTATGGTGTAGCAAGATCAAGCAAAGATGTAGGACGATTGGGACTGGTGCATGCCATTATTGGTGGAGTTTTTGCGTTGATTTCTCGTGCTTTGGTTCGAACAAGAGGGGCTGTAGGACTGGTTTCGGCCAATTGCATTTGTATGGGACTGAGATCGGCATATTCTTTGTATTATGCGCGTGCATATTTTACGAAGGCAGATGGCAATCATAAACACTGCCGTGGAAGTATCAAGATGATAACTAAAATTGCACCCCATCCCGTTGTGATGTGTATGTTTGGTGCGGCATATGTGTTAACAATGTCCTCAAGAATAATAAATTACGAACAACCAATCGCTGAGGGTTCCAGCTGGTTAATTGCGGCATCAACGCACATCTTCATTGGTGTCTGCTGTGTTGCAGCGATTATTGTGGCAGTTCTCTATGTGGAACATGATGTACGAATTGCTCTGTTCGGATTGATTAGGAGAAAGTCCGAGATCACATCTACCGAAACATGCAGCAAATTACATATTCCGCGTTCGGAATCAACACGAACGCGTTCACTGTCTAAGTGGTATATGGATCAAATGAAAAATCACGAGCTGCTTACACAAACCATAACAGCTGGAATACTTGGGATAATTGGTGACATATTTGCCCAATGCGTAGAACATTATGTACATAGAGGTAGCAGTGCATCAAGTCATCATGACATCTTGTCATGGCTTTCTACGCTGGACAAGCAACGCACATTTGCAATGTTTGGTGATGGGCTGATAACCGGACCTTTGCTGCACTACGTCTACGAATTGTACGAGACATTACTGCCCATCCCTGAAATGGAGGAGTCAGATCCTCCGTCATTCAACAAACCAAGAAAACGATTCATCATGTCAACAGCTCATGTATTGATTGACAATTCTATCATGGCAGGGTTTTACGTCTTCTTGACTATGTGCACAACTGCAGTATTGGAGGGGCATTACGAAACAATACCGTATGAATTAAAGCACGACTTCGTTTCTGCTCTTAAAGCGTCTTGGGCATCGTCCGTGGGTTTGGCTCCGATGCAGCTATTATCATTTATCTACTTGCCAAAAGAGTTGAAAGTGCTGGCAGTGAATGTGCAGGACATTATTTGGGTTGCAGTGATTAGTTATGCAACTCACTTGAACAGAATCCCCTCCACTACCTCTCAATGTTTTGATCAAAGTACTATAGAATGACCTGCCGACGTATTGCTGCTCTAGAGAGAAGAGCTCCATCCGAGGGTGACGCTCAAGTCTCCCATGGTCGCTTTTTGAGAAATGCCATAAGTCTCTTGAGTAAGACACGCAGGAATTGCAGCAGAATACGAGGGCTTTCATATAATGCGACCAGAAAAAAACTTGTTCTCAATCGAATTTGGACTTTGACGTGAATGTACCGCATCTGATGGCGGCGACATGCTTCCGCCTGAATATAGATCCTCGTAGCTGCGGTTGATTCTATCATTGCACGATTCTTGATGAAGCGATGAATGTCGACTGGGTCCTTAGAAAGCGTAGTGAAGTACTACGATTAGAAGTCTCCTTGCGCAAACAATTCGAAACGAAGGTAGAATCATTGATACTAATGAGGTAAGCCATAATTAAACAGCAGGTCAAACCATCTTTACTTCGTATTAGACTAATTGAAGCATCACCGCCCTGACAGAATCAAATCCAACTAGGTAGTATTATTTTTCGAATGCAATCTTAAACGAACGAGGCCGAATAGGGAGAAACTAATTAGCCTCAGTTTAGTGGTTTTGGTCTGCACACTGCTCAGTTCGGATGCTGCCTCTTGGAGTGTCATCCTGGTTTGAAATTTTGAATTTTTAATGATTTGATAACAAGAGAGCTACTTAACGAAGTCGCGTGAAGATAATTACGCGGTATCTCCATCCAGGCTATATCCCAAGAAGATTATGACCTCACTGGATCTCGATGAATTACCACTTCTTTTTGATGTCGTCGAGTGCAGCAGCGAGGAGGAGGGGTTCGAGTGTTTGGCCTTGCAAAATTACCACGAGGACGGCGACGGCTGGTTATCAGAACGTCACTGCACGTTTCCTCAAGTGCTCGTCCTTAAAATTCGACACCAGGACGAGGCCCATGTCATTGCCAAGCTAGATATTCTTTGCCATGAGTTCAACATACCACAAACAATTGAGGTTTCTGTTGGGTACGGAAGCATTGACGGCCATATTCCAAGCATGTTTCAAAAGCTTGGCTACGTCAGCATGGATTGTAATGAGCATTCTCAGCATCAGGATCGTGAACTCAAGACGATTCCGATCGGGAAGCCCGCGGACTTCATAAAGCTCTTGATGCAGGAACCCTTCCAAAACAAGTATAATTCACATGGGCAGGTTGGAATTGTTGGCTTACGAGTGTTTGGTGCGGCCAATCATGTTCGAGAGGCTACTATACCAGAAAAAATCGGCATGGGTAGTGATAATGGATATGAACAAGGACCAGCTTTGAAATTTGCCCTTCCTTCTCCACTGCCGTCATCGCTACCACCGCAAGTCAAGGACGAATTGGATCCAAAGATTCAACAAAGCGTGACTCGATTAGAAACATTGAAGAAGAGCAGAGCTGCACTGGAGGTGAGCTCATTCAATGTAACTTGATCAGTTAATTCCAGTTCTCTAATGTCATTAACCTAGATTAATTCACCTGATAGGACTTTGACACGGCCGCAAAGATAAAGGAAGCTATGGGCACAGTTTACGCTCTGTTAATTATTTTTAAGGAGAGCGAAATCAAAATGCGAGAAGCTGCCGCTCAGGAAGAGTACGTCGAAGCTGCACGCTTTAAAAGCGAACGAGATAAAATCAAGGACACAGCCCTCGCGGCATTGTCAGAAGTAGAAAAAAAGTTTATCGGGCAAATCAATGATGAAGTCAACCTTTCCATGAGCACTATCAAAGATGAAAGTTTTTTTTCTCGCAAGTCTACTAATTCGATGCAGCCATTCTCTGATGAAAAAAAAGACAGAACTAGCAATAGAATGGTGTCCTATTCTAAACACGATGATGGGAGTACAGATGAAGAAAATTTTGATGCTAGAAGCCATCCTACTGGATGTGAAGATGAGGTAGAAGATGGCAAATATGACGATGACCATGATGACAACGACGACTTCAGCAATGCTTCGCCCTCTCACCCATTGGCGGGTGTCGATAACGCAGAAGAGCTTCCAGCGCCAGAGGAAATCAGCAAAGACATTTCGTTAGATCTCGTCCAGAAAGTTGAAGAATTATTCGGGAGTTACATGACAAAGTGCTTTCTTTCAAAGGCAAGTTGTACAAATAATGGTGGTCTTCATCCATTTCTTCTCTTGCCATTTTGACACATTCACAAAACTCCTGACAAATGACAGAACTGGCAATTACGAGAGGCTGCGTTAGCCAAAATGGGTCTCCTGTTACCACAACTTTTTGATGTTGATTCTCTTGATATTTGCTCTGATATGGCCAATACTCTAACCCTTGTCATCAGCCGATCCATTGATGACAAGAACGTGCAAGTGTATCAATCTGCACTTATTCTCCTGGACGAATCACTTCTTCAATTCGAGCGGAAAGAAATGCCCGAGGCGAAAGTCACTTTGTTGCTGTCCAAGATCATCGCCGACCTTCTCTCAAAACTTGCCGATAGCAAGCAAAAGGTTGTAGATTCGGCTGAACTCAGTCTTCTGACATTGGCTCATTCGACTTGTATAGACTTCGCCTACATTTGCAATGCGGCAACAAAAAAGGTTCGAACGGCTGATGCCAAGGGAGGTCGTACAATCAAGGCACGTCTACAGTTTCTTGAAAACCTCATAGCAGACTTTGACGAGAGGGTTCCATGGAATCGAGTTATCGATTTTGCCAAAGGTATACATGCACTTTGTTTTTGCGGTGATTTATGAAATGAAGGTTCTTACATTCATTTGTGTTCATATTTCTAATAGCATCCAAGGCATTTGACCACAAGGATGTTGCTGTGCGAGATGCAGCTAAATCAGTGGTAATAACATTAATGGTGGTGAGTAACGATGTTATTATCAGAAACGGGCTCTTTCGTATTCGTGAACTCACCTAAAAAGTGGACATCCCTTACCAATAACTTAATTCAAAGATACACGGTGAAGATGTCACATTGCAGTCTCTGGAAGACTGCGAGCAGGTATCTGAACGACAATTGAATGAATATCGTGCCAAATACGCTGCCATCATGGAAGAAACTCGAAATTAAATCTGAATATTCTAATCTCCTTTCCCTTGTTACGGTTCGCCCAGCATGGGTCACTTAAAATTTTACTCCTATTCTCTCTTAACGAAATCAAGGCTCTAGACTATCCCTAGCTCAAACACTGGCGGTTTCTTTCCATAACATCTATCAAATGAAAACATTCCCAAGTCTAAAGTCTGAAATTCGCCGTTAACTAATAATTCAGCTGCCGCTCTACCTGCAGCTGGTGCTTGCTGCAATCCGTGACCACTGAAACCGCATGCCATCAAAACATTCGGTATTTCTGGGTGAAAATCTATGATTGCGTTTTGGTCGAGTGTATTGTCTGTCATTGATTTGGCGCAAATTTTGTGTTTGTTCACGAAAAAATGAGTTGAATGGGACAACAACAACAGCAGATGACAATAACAACATTGAGCAGAATACACTCATGGATGAAATAGATCACCTACTAGATTCGGAATACTCACATTCATATAAACCTGCCCAACTACTCTTCAACTTCACCTCTCCAAAAGCAGGTACACGATGATACAAGGCAGGCCAAATAATCTCCTCCCACAACTCATGATCAGCATAGTCTATATCAGTCATTTCATGCACCATGTGATCTTTTTCTTTTGTTGGAGAGACTCCGCACAAGAAGTTTCCTGTGGCCTCTCCACTGTCTTCCACATGTCCTTCGGAACGGAAGTAGACATTGGATATTGGACAGATTGTTAGTGGTGCAATACGCGGAACAATTATATCTTTTTGTTCTGTAGCACAATGAAAAAAGAAAATGCAACGTTTTCTCGGTTCGACAGGAATAGGGTGCATCAATTTCTTCTGTCCCGCCAGCATTGCCATCAACTGTGCACAATGAGCACCCGCCGCATTTACCACGTTGTCAACTTTGTACATACTCGTTATGTCTTTTCCGCCATGCTGTTCCACGACACTGACTGAAAGGATTCGTCCGGTGTCATTGTCTCGGGATGCGCAAATGGGATATCCTTTGAGGATGGTAACGCCTAGACTTTGACACTTTCGTCTGAGGGCGCGGAGGAGTATCCATGGATCGAACCATCCTTCTCCGGTTTCTGGTTGTATCAATTGGGTTGGAAGGCAAGTTGAAGAATAAGAACGAAAGAGATGTTTCATGAACCGCTTGAGAACTCTCCTCACGGCAGATGATAGTCCAACCCTATATAATCCATCATCTCACCAATACAAGGGAAACTCACCACCATAGCTCCCCAACACAATATCACTTGTATTCAACCAGGGAAACTTTTCCTTCAACTCGTGACAATTCAACAACTTGACGCCAGCTCCCTCCCCAACCTGCACTTCATGATTCCTCCTCATAACCTCTGCTCCACTCTCCGTGGAAGCCAGAAATAAATACCCCTTTTCCTGAAATTGCACATCCACCTCCTCCTCATCCACTCTCAACAATTCATGAGCCGATCTCAAAAAATCCCGTCCGTATATGCTCATTTGGACATTTTGCTTGAGAGAAAATTGCTGGCGAATCCCTCCTGCCGAGAGGGTGGCAGAGGCACGAGCGTAGGTAGGATCGCGTTCAAGAACGGTGATGTTGGAGCGCGGAGAAGAGAGCGCGAGATGATAGGCGGTACAGAGGCCGACGGGGCCTCCTCCTATGACGAGTGTGGTGTTAGGAGGTGCGGTAGAGAGGCATCTCGAGAGGATATTCCTGGGAAGTCGAGAAAGGCTCTTGTGGAAGGAATTGTGCAGCATGGAGCGTTTGGTATTGATTTTATTCACTGGTCAAATTATTTGTGCGGCATTTGCTGTTTACACGATACTTCCTGTAGGGGTAGCTAACAGGCATTGTGCTAGCATTGTGCTGCTATTGTTTTGTATTGGCGCTCGCCTCTGCGGTCGGTTCTGATAGGGTCTGATAAAACTCATACTGCTCACATAATGCATTGTTCTGTATTGTATTGTATGAGAGGAGGAGGAGGAGGAGCACGAGAACCAAGAAAAGAAAAAAGCTCGGCAGAGCACAGGCAATTGTCACCTTTCCTTTGAAAAAGTGTAATTGAGGGAGGTCCGTGAAATTTGACCGGATTTTTAAATGATATTACATATGAGCATTAAAGGTGTGTGAACTCTTTATGGCCCCCTTCTCAAAAATGGAGGAACGGTATCAGCTACAATTCCTCCATCAACCATGATGCACCCTCACACGTCCGTCTTAATTATTTGTAAAATCAACCGAGCACATCAGTCCAAGGACCTACGCATTAATCTTTCTCCAGCATAGGATTTATCACAAAAGACAGTCTCGCGGATAATAAAACAGACATCCCATATCGCCAAGTGCGATATAGGAGAGACGTAACTTGCGAAGACAATTTGATCCCGAAATGGATTCTAGGTTTCGTGATCTTGAGCGTACATCCGCATTTTAATACATCGAGCAAGATAAAAGATCAATGCTGACAAATCAATAAGTTTGTTGCATCAGCTTAATGGGTCTTTCAACGGTGTTCAGATTCATACAAAAGGATGGTAATTACATCGATCGATTCAACAACAAGCTTGAATACCTGATAAATTCGCGTCAAAGCCAAATATAGGCCATAAGCTTTTCATATTGAGATGAATTAAGTAAGTTGTGCTACATTAAAGTAGCACATCCCTTCAAATTCCTCACTCTTGATATAAACGTCATTTCGAGTTACGCCAAGTACACGATTGTTATGCCCAATTAAGATTACGTGCTCATACTTTCTTAGTGGGTAGCTCGAATCTTCATTTCATATGAGCGACATTTCTGAATGAAATTTCATCGTCATCAAAAGCCTTTGCTGCTTCTTGCCCAGTCATTAGCCACTCGCCAATTGAAATCTCAGAAATTTCACCACTTCCCCTCCTCTGGTGTGAATTTTGAGTATACACATCATTTTCAGGTGTAAAGAAATGATTTCCTGATGTCCTTCGTGTGGTGCAATAATTGTTGTGCAGGGTCAAGTTCTGTATTTCAATAAGGTTGGGCCGTCCGCTATCTCTACTCTCGCTTTCGTCTTGTTCAACTTCGTCACTTTGTCGACGGGTTCTTTTGCTACCTGATGAATCAGACAGATCTTTATGACGTTTTTTGTACTTCTTCTTTTGAGCTGCGAATGCCTCCTCGCCATATTTCTCCTTGAAGAGTTCCTGCTCTTTCCGATAACGTTTCATTTCTACGCTTGCTAGTTTCTTGCAGTACGCCTTCACATCTTCGTCAACCTCTTTCCACATCTCGCTTATAGTTTTTGATAGACTCTTGAATGATATCAAGCCGTGATTCTTATGGTCTGACCGCTTGGTCCTGTTCATTCCGACCACATACCAGTTTGATGGGAGGACAACAGAACGATATTTCTGTGGTCTCTCTGATGCGAATGGGTCAATGTTGGTAGCAGCGCCCATCGGTAAGGATGAATCGGCCTTTTGCTGTTGCTGCAGTATATAATTCCTTTCGAGTATATAGAAGAGGTTGTATGGTGTCAACGGACGCTTGGGTACAGGAGGAACGATCTCATTAGACCGCTGTTTAGACTGCTCGACTTTCATTGAGTCTGTTGTGGCACACGCTCTTGAGCGGTAGCAGTTATTTTAGCAGACAGTCCAGTTTATTAAAGTGTACAGCTTTCTCGAAGGCCCTCTGACGACACCAACAACAGTCGAGACAATAAATATCAGATCACAATATTTTTACTGATGAGAATGGGGGACCAAGCAAGACGATGAGGAATTGTTGGCATTCCTTTATAATATATTTATTACTCTTGAAGGCAGAGGTATTGTGGAGTGCTTCAGAAATTGTCCACGTCCCAAATAAATATATAATGCAGTTGGCCGAGGCGAATATCACGGATAGTAAAACTGGTGGACTACAAGGAATATTATATCAAAAATACGTCAGAATCAAGAATAACACCACTGTAGGTCCTGCAGTATGGTATCGGACAATGCTGCATATTATTGTCCGTTAAGGAGTCAATTGATAGTGTAACTAACCTTATTTACGACGACATGATTGATTGGTTAAGTGAAAAATTATTCTTCATCGTGCAACTGGCACAACTAAATACTGCCAATAGTATGGTACAATCGGTACTACGTACCTAAGAGTGTCCGTTTAGAAATTAATGGGGGGCCCGCTACGTGGTGATGGAATAAAATATTAAATGAATATTATTTGTCCTATTGCACTGTACGGTACCAGTCTAAAACTATTTCCAGGAACTATAATGTCACCTAAGTTGACAAAGTTTACCCTGCTATAGTGACCTCATAATATGCCCCCAGTGTCACCGCGACATTGCGGCTTTATCAGTGACAGTATGAAGGGCTTAAGTCCAGCTTCGTAGGACGTCAAATCAATAGGAAGGTTTTGTCCCAGAAGGTCACTGCAGAAGCATCTTCTGTGATAGTTCCTTGAAATAGTGCACCGTAGACCGTGGTATGTTTTAAGTGCAGACAAAAAATGTCACTTATGGGACGAAGCTCACGTAGAAGTATGCCAAAAATGCATAGGAATTCATACAATCCTGCTTAGTTCTTTTAAATAGTACGAATTCCTTGAAATAGTTTTTGACTACTGTTGCCTTGGAGTGTTATTGTGCCTCTGGATACATTACGGTACCAACAATGCATAGTCGCTCGTCAAAAATCTTCTTTCGATAGAACATTTCATTACGATCATGACCAAGACCAAGACCAAGACCAAGACCAAGACCAAGACCAAGACCAAGACCAAGACCAAGACCAAGACAAATCAGTTTTCACAAATGACTTTTTATTGGGATACCGGTTTTGAAAAATACAGTAAAACACGGCCTATTAGACCCTCCAAACCTTTATCGGGGTCTTAAAATCCGCGGAACCCATAATCAATTTAACCCATGCTCAATATCATAGATGACGTCAAGTTTTTTACCTAGCCATCATAGAAAGAATCTATGATTTATCCGAATCTAAAAAAATCCGTGACGTGTAGTCATCAAGCAGTCTCGGTCGATTTTTTCAATGTCATAGATTCGTTCTATGACATATCACATACGCCCCGTCTTTAGGCCCTTTAATGCACGGATCATACAAATTAACCCCCCTATGATATGATACATTTTAAGGTAGATAAAAATAAGTACTATATTAAGGGCCCCATCTATAGCTTTGCCTATTGATGCATCCTTTGTCACCATTACAGATGATAACAATTACAATAGGTTTTTTAAATATTTATTGGCATAGTTGCCAAACTTCCTTCTAAAATGGTAGCAATAAGGGTAATGCCAATGTTGAAAGGAAAGATAATAAGTGTCACCACACTCTCACATTGTGCAACTGTGTTTTTGGGAATACGCAAAACCTTGACTAACAGTACAGAATTGATACAACCTCATCTAGGATCATTTCAGGGTATCTCTTTGTACACTCCATGTTTGCATTGTCAACTACATCATTAATGCAACTGTGTGCCAGAGGGACAGCTAGAAAGAGAAAGTTGCTGCTGTTTGAGATTGCTATCAGTAGGCAGAGTAAATGCCAGGATTCAAAGGTTGTGCAAATGAACTATTTGGGGAGATATTTGGATGTTCCCACAGAATTGGACAAGTTGGATTAGCCGGGAGGGTTTTTTCATGTCTGTGAGAGGTGGGCATGTACCGGTATTCATCATTGTGTTGTTCAGTTGTGTGTGTTGTGAGCTCCTTACTCTTGGTAACAGGTGTTCTCACAGGACTTTCTCATCATCTGGAGGCTTTAGTAATGGGGTAAATGATATAATGGTTCCAATAGTAGTCTTGTTCCAGTCTTGTGAAAATTGACTGTGTTGTGTGCTTGCAGTGGGTGACTACCTTAATCGTTCCAGGTGTTCAGATGCTCAAATATCCAGTCCCAGGTGTATACTTTAGAACTGATTTGGGACACTTTTTTAAAAATGACTACCATAATTATTTTTAGCTACAAATGTCCCAGATTTTGTTTTTCGCACGATTCCCTGATGTCGACAGCAAGATTTGCGAGACAACCGTGATGCTCATAACCATTTCCCCTCTCGTTCTCCATAACCACTTTGTTCTGACACCATGATGCTCTTTGAACGATCCACGAGCAGAGTACGGTACAATACTATCGTACTGTCGATCGTACCATACCTGCCTCTTCCACTCACTATTGCGTAAAGACTCTTGCGCGTATCTTATAGAGCACTTTGCACGTATTCCAACAGCATTCGTGAACGCACGTGGCTGTATCGTACCATACTATACAGTGAAGCCGTACGTGGAATCATCGTCCCTTGTTCTAACGTGTTCTAACGTATCCCAACAGAATCAGCGATAGTTATCGCTCATAGATTAAAAAGACTCCGCGAGCCAATAACCTATTCAAGTGCTTCCACATGCTTCCACGTGGTATTTTTTTGTTTCAGATTGTTCCAGATGATGTTTTTCGGGGGGTGTCCGGACACCCCCCTCTTTTTTCCAGTTTGGAACGGCATCTGAGACAATCTGGAAAAAAATGGGGGTAGGGCAACCGGTCTGGAACACATCTGGACGATCCAGAATTCTGAATATCTGAACATCTGAACACCTGAACACCTGGAACGATTAAGGTAGTCACCCAGTGTTTCAAGTAAATTTTTAAGTCTTGGAGAAATATTTTGTTGTACAAAATAACTAGGTGATTGTTAGACCTTCGTTCAAGGTATTATTTTTGTCGTAATTTATTTAGTGAAAAGATCGTAAATATAGGTAATATCTTAAGATATTTCATATTACGCGAACAGTATGACCTATGAGTTCGATCGGGATTCAGGATAATTAACTATGATATCGCTCGGAATTGTATAGGTAATTCATCATAGAATCGTTCTATGATATTGACGACCGGTAATAATTACTAGCAGCTGCTGTAAGATTTTTTGCAGCGAGCGAGATAGAAGAAAAATCGTTGAAACAGAGGAAGAATTACCGTAAAACTTGCACTCTAAGGTCGGCAAATGTCAAAAGATACATTTGTGAAGAAGACCAAAGCTAGTGACGTTAATACGTAAAAAATTATAGGTATTGAATTCTAGTTACTGAAGTAAGCTGTTGTGATGGGATTTGTATCATTGAGGAGGCCTTTGGAGCCAAAAATCCGGTGACGCACTCTCACACCCCTTCGTCATTTCTCCACCCTCCCTTGTTCTCAATGTAATCAATCAAGTGTCAATTGTTATCAATTTTGTTATTTCACTTCCTTCCACCTCAACTTCAATAAGGAGTCTCAGCAACCTCACCATATCATTAACCTCAATACTATTGTCATCTCGCTTTACCTCTTCCAATTCGTTCATTATCGCTTGAGTGTTGCTGTCTTCAACAGTACCGTCTTGCTGTGTCATCTTTGCTTCATCTCTATTGTTGCGCCCTCCATCATTTGCCCGAGCCATGGCCACAAACAGCAACAATAGTTCCTCGGAAAACAACAGCACCACTGAAGCGTGTCGCTCAACTTGTTTTGGAAAATGCCCTTCAAAACAAACCATGTGAAGAAGTGCGTCGAATCATATTATGGGGGGGAGGATTACATGATTTGCCCAATGTGATTCCAGGACATGGATACACCGGTCATTCCTTCAATGATTTCAATCAGGTGGACTTGACAATAATGAATGATGATTCATCAGACAATCTGCATGACGGATCTATACAGGGGATTGCCATGGGCAATCGATTGGGACCAGGAATAAAGATTGGGTATTTGCCTGAGCTCAGGCCTGGAGGATTGTGGAGTATGTGTGTGATGGGTCGCCATACCGATTTGCCAAGGGATGTGGCTCATGTTCAGTTTTGGTCCAGGATTGCGTTCAAATTGGTTTGGGTCCGGAATGCAAATTTTCATACTTTTGTACTGGTAGATGATGATGGAAAGTTGTTGGCCGTAGGTAAACCGGACAATTATGGTACAATGCCGAGTAGGAGAGAGAGAGAGAGAGAGAGAGAGAGAGAGAGAGAGAGAGAGAGAGAGAGAGAGAGAGAGAGAGAGAGAGAGAGAGAGAGAGAGAGAGAGAGAGAGAGAGAGAGAGAGAGAGAGAGAGAGAGAGAGAGAGAGAGAGAGAGAGAGAGAGAGAGAGAGAGAGAGAGAGAGAGAGAGAGAGAGAGAGAGAGAGAGAGAGAGAGAGAGAGAGAGAGAGAGAGAGAGAGAGAGAGAGAGAGAGAGAGAGAGAGAGAGAGAGAGAGAGAGAGAGAGAACTGGAGTATTGTGCAGGGCAGCAAATATGCTGTTGTTGCTAAAGAAGTGACATTGAATTCTACTTAGATGTAGAAGAGGATTTTTAATTTATGTAACAGTTTCTCGCACCACAGATGATATTTTAATCAAAATCACATCACCCGCTTTGTGCAGTAAATGTATTATTGTTTCAGAATGCTTCACAAGGAAGAATGATGCAATAAACCAATTCTACAGTTCTGGATTTTGTGATTTTGTTCTTGCTCTGCATGTTCAAATAACTCATCAAGAAAGAACAGAGTGTCTCCAGCAAAATCTCCAATGACCTGCCTGAGCCTATATCATTTTCTCCTGTGCACATGGCACATACATTAATTCTCTTGCACAAACTGCCTTGGACTTCCATCGATGATGGATCCTCTGCATGCCATTGTCACAACTTTTTTATCAAGTTGGATAGCACTGCTCCGCTCTGAAACTGTCTCGTGGAGGTATCAACGTCTCAGGATAAATCACTTTAGATTAACATTGAGGATAGAGGGATGGTGGCCACCAGGAGATGCTAGAATCGCCAACTAAGATAAGTTGAATGTAGTGCTTCATCGTTGAGGATGACGCAGCCGTAGTGTCATCCCAACTCCATGTGAATTGTCAGCCTCCAACACGCGCACGTTCCCACAGCCATATGGACATGCCCGACCATTGGCATTAGGTAGGAATCCAACAAGAATGACCTGATACATGATTGGGAGAAGGCTGGTGGGTGTTTCGTCCATTTTTGTGGTAGTGCATGATGTGTTGTGGTGTGACATCAATGTTGTTCGCGATGTGTGTTTGCGATATGTGGTAGTGTTTTCACCTAAGAAGGCATATCTTTTGAACCAGAACGAATTCCGGGGAGCTGTACATATTGGCATGTTGTAGAGCTCTAAGTCTGTCACTTTATGATGATTAGAAGCTCTAAAGTGTGTTTGAACTGTGTTAAAAGAGCACTTTTTGACACGAGCTCAGGGGCGGACCTTAGAACGTAGGTTCATTAGAGTGCAAGTTTTACGGTAGGTTAAAATACAAGGTGGCTAATCAACTATTGGCGCATGGGTGTGTGCCCCTTGAATGCTTTGCATGCACCTTGCACATGAACACGTCCTTAACATCAGCTCACTATTATTTATTCATTTCAAGTAAAAAGCTACCCACTCCCTGCATCACTTACAATGACCCTAACCTAGTTGATTTGTTGAGTAAAATTAAGATTATAATTCAAGTTAACATGATATGGATTTTAGAGTAATATAATATTAGCACTTGATTTTTCTATGACTTAAGCACTGCAGTGCTGAATGTGGTCATTGCCGATGAATTTCAGTAGTGACCAATGAAGTCTGTATGTTGTAACTTGCACAAATCACAAGCAGCAACCCAAGATAAGGATAAGTGTTGTCACATTTGTTTTGTTTTCATTTACTTGTGGTTAATTTCATCTGTGTTGGTGTCAGAGTTTGTGTCCAGATGTCGTATCCAGTACTCAATGAAAGATAGCATTAAGTGGGCTATGGAGTTCCCCTGTAAGTGGACTGGCATTGATGTGTTGATGGATCACAATGAGATCATGAAAACTTGACTATAGGACAGTGCTTGCATCCCAAGCCATCCATAATTTTATTATCTGTGCTCCCAACAATAGATGTTGGTGTAAACTAAGTGAATACCCTTGTTGATGCTGCTGCATGCAAGTGGGTCCATGGCCATCAAGTCCTCTGGACATCTTCCCTCGTCTACTCTTGCTTTCCTGTTGTTGCTTGTTGATTGTTGCATTGCCTTGCCCCTATGGGCATTGGACTGTCTTTTGTCAGTTTATCAGACCCAAGTCTGCCAACTGAAAGTATGGTGCTGCCAAAGCATATATGGGCTGAAGGATCTGACGATCTGCCGGCACCAAGAGATGTGCCCTAGTATTTGTGCCAAACTGTTTTTATTTGGGTTTCTGCATCGTACCAGCAGAGGGATGTGCTACAAGCAATCCACCACCATCGCTTGAGCTCCAAGAGCATGATTCAATGATGGTGAAGCCAACTGTACTGTCAGCTGTGCCTGATGAAGGGGATTGTGATCCCTTCCAGGGGATGTGTGTGCCAGGCACTTGGCTTAGGTGTTATATGATACTTCATTTCAACCCTCTGTCATGTCCTGCATGATAGAAAGTGGATCTAGACTTTGTCCTTTGCCCATAGTGTTGGCCAAAGCCAATACAACAATCCATTGTGAGGCATTTGACCCCAGTGACATTCACAGGGAGGCCCTTGGACAGCTGTTGCTGAAGTCTCACATGCGATGGCAGTGAGCGAGAAAAATTATTTTACTTGATGATGATGTCACAGCCAGAGAGTTGAATGGCGGTGGGTGCCAGTCAAGACTGGCTGTAGCTCATGATTTCTAAACTTTGTGACCGTTACTCACTCTGGGTATTCTGTGGTATTAGTTGTGTGGCCAAAGCTACAGTGTTGTGGAAGCTGGGAAGCTAGGTGCATGGATCATGTCTTGTTTTCCAGTCTGAGACTGGGGCACTGCCCGATGGTTGTAGCGATTGTACCAGTAGGGAACTACCTTTTTGCTGTCATTATTAACTTAGTTGTGTACCGTGAAGCAAGAATTACAAGAAAAACAGACTGATCTTGAGTCTGATTTTGGTCTTGTTCCACCAGACAGGATCATCACCTACTCCAACAAGCTCAAGTGTCTAGATCGCTTTCACAATTTTTCCATCAAGTAAATATGACATCATCTTCTTTGAATTGTACAGTGCTTCAGAGGCCTACAACACATACCCATTGTGGTCAGTGTGGATGGAAATGTCTTGGCATAGGAGTCAGTGAGTTGATCAATTGATAAGCTTTCCTACTTTGCCTTGGTAGCTTGAGCTGCCATGTAATGTCATGCTTGGTTGGGATTTTCTTGCCTTGCACGGGCTGCAAATAATGGCCATCGTGAACAACATTTGCCTGGGCCAGTTGGCATACTGCTAGGTGCAACCAATGTGTATCATTGGGCAAATTCGGAATAATATTCTTGAACGTTGTGGATGTAGGTGACTATGAGTATCTGGTGCAACCCACACCCTACTTATTGCCCTACTATGAAACTGGTCGGGTGCAAGTCTTACTGTGTTTGCATCCTGAGGGGACAGCTCGATAGCTGTTGCAGATTTCAGCAAACATCCAATGATGGGTTCTCCGCTGTTTCATAGGTCACCAAGTGGTGAGTGGATGTTGTGTAGGTTGAGGCAGATTGCAGTGATGACTGCAGCCCCCTTTCCACAATACGAGTCCAGTTTGTCCGAATAGTAAGGTGGGATGGATACCCCCAACTTAGACATATTTGCTCTTCCTTTTCTTTTCTCCCTTTGCGCTGAATCTTCTTTGTGGCTTTTGATTTACCACAAGCATGACCGATGTCATTGCAAATGTGACTGATGTCACAGCTTATCGTTGGCACTTGTCTGGTGGGGATGCCGACAACTGCATTGATACCACACTCTATAGGAGCAACCATACCCTCGTGTGTCACTTACCAGTTAAATCATTTTCTCTCTATCACCAAAGTAGTGCTGATTCCTCTTCTTGTTAAGCGCCCCATTATCCTCATTGGCGAGGAGACCTTTTCAATACTGCTGATGTAATCCCTCAGTGCTCTCAAATTAGCAAGGGTACAGGTTCTTGCACATGCCTGATTCATGCTCTTCATGAGAGCTTCAGTCTGGTGTTCAACAGGATTGTGCTGATGTTGATACCACAATGACTGCAAGCTTTGCCAAGTCGTGGAAGCCAGTGGAGAAATCTTGCAATACCAGCAGATGCACCATCAGATGATTTTGGGGCTAATCACCCTATCAGGCATGCTTTAGTCCAAATTCCAGTCTTGAGAGCAATACTGACTCATGTAGGAACCTGCGTACTCAATGCTCAGATCAGTCTGAGAACATTCAATGTCCCCAGTTGTTGGTTGTGTAATGGCACACAATCTGATTGTCGGATGACCCAGGGTTGTGGGTCTGAAAATGTGTTTTACACTCAAGTTCTTGCAAGTGCAAGCCCAAAGCAACTTCTCACAAACTGGGTGGAACACATGTAGCTAATAACTTCTGTGTGATCCCTAGGAAGTGCCAAGTTTGTGAATTCAGATGTTGTGATGATTCTTAGTGAATCATGTGCATGTTAAATTATTTGCCTAGTGCAATGTTGTCAAGTGTAATGAGCTGAACTGGATATGTTGTTAAGGCTTCATGATGACTGGATGTGAACTGTGTTGTTCTGAGCAAAGAGGAACGTTCACTGAATGTGCAAGACATCATCACTTTTGATCTAAAGCAATGGAACTAGCTGTAACTTGTTGTGTGACCTTGCAAATCACAACGCATATTGCAGAGATGTTCAATGCAGTAGGAGTGTTTTGGATACATTATTGTCCTGTATTTTGTTTATTATCAAGCAGGTGGCCAAGCCGTCCCGGTCTTGCAAGTGGTTGTGCTACTCCAAGCTTTGATTATATACTTGCTGGATATCAGCAATGGAGTTGTTGCCTATTACCTAGGATGAGGTGCCTAGGGACATGTTAGTTTGTCATTTTGACTAGCATTAGTCATTAAGACATGGGGATATTGTTGACTTTTGACCATGTCAAAATGATTGGATATTGAAACAAGAGTTGCCGCTCGGATGCTGTGTTTGACCAAATTCAAACCAACCTAGGCCATGTGCTGTGAGATTTTGTACCTGACCAATGTCAGACCAATGATTGTGAACCGGCCTAGCTTGAGAGGACTGATTAATTTCACCCGTGTCAGTGTCAGAGTTTGTGCCCAGATGTCGTATCCAGTACTAATGGAAGATAGCATTAATTAGGCTATGGAGTTCCCCTGGAAGTGGACTGACTTTGACGTGTTGGTGGATCACAATGGGGTCGTGTGAACTTGACTGCAGGACAGTGCTTGCTATATCTGCACTCCCTACAATAATTTTTGGTGTGATGCTGCTGCACGCAAGTTGGGACATGGTCATCAAGTCCTCTGGACATCTTCCCTTGTCTACTCTTGCTTTCCTGCTGTTGATTGTTGATTGTTGGATCGCCCGGCCCGATGGGCATTGGGCTGTCTTTTGTCACTTGTAGTCAGTGTTGGGAAATACTCACACCAAAATAACTAATAACATACACCACCTTTACTTTCCCTGATACTTTCCACACACTTTTTTGTTACTATACTTACGTTAAAGTACATAGTATTACACTCATCCTGATGGAGATTTGTGCTCTCAGACTCCTACACAAGGCTAGGGCTGCCAACCTTAAATCTGAGCCTCCTAGAAGGCATTGTATCCTGTCTTAAGAATGACAAGGAATCTTTGCTAGCAGATGCGGATACTTATGGACTGGCAATCTTTGGAGATGGTGCCACCATTGTGAAAAATCCTTTGATGAACATCCGTGCCAGCTCACCAAACAATCCAAGTTGTGTCCTTGATGTCATTGACCGCAGCAAACACATGCTGTATGGCAGCAAAAATGAAGCTTAGTTAATTGCCAAACACATCTTACCTCTTGTGAAAAAGATTGATCCATTCAAAGACAGAATTAATGTAATTGCCTTCAATGGAGCCACCAATTTCCAAAAGGCTGCAGAATTACTGAAGGAGCACTTCCCTGTCATTACTGTGATGCAAGGAGTTGAGAACACCATTGCCACGATTCTTGGCAAGTGAACAGGACTTCACCCTATAAGAGACCTTTGTCAGTTTTCAAAAAAGGTCAGCACTATTTATGTGTCAGGTATTCTTTGGAACTGACAGCTAACCTCATTATTACCATTTTATAAGCTTCGCAATAGCTTTTGTAACACCTGCCATGCCCCTTATGCAGTCTTTGCCAAGGCATCCAAGAATCGCAACAATGGTATAAGTTGGAGCTCATCAAGCCAGCAGTCTGCAGAATGGGGGGCAAGGAAAATTCAATTACTGAGGGCACTTTGGTTAAAAATGCTTCACCAGAATATGTTGCAAGCAACACATTCCAAGAGTTGAAGCAGTTTGCTATTGTGGGTGAGGTTCTGTTGCACGGGGGGCTTCTGGGACTTAGTGCAGTATGTATGCAAAGCATTTTATCCAATGTATTGTTTATTACTACTTGGGGATGTGAAGGTTGGAGGAATTGACAAAGTGAAGTATTTTATGCATCAAAACAACCGACTACTCCCAAAATCAATGGATGAGGTATATGAGAAGTGGGATAGTGACAGCTATCTAGCTCTTAAGTTGAAGCTAGCCTGTGACACTGACTTGGAGTTTGACCTACCCAAGAGTATGGGAGGATTGAAGACAACTGGGTTGGAGAAAGGTACAGCTCCTTTTGTTTCTATAAACAGATTTCAGAGTGTTACCTGATATATTATTTTATTTCTTTGACAGGTGATTATTTTTCAGATAAATTGGACGACACTGAAGATGGAGGGAGCGATGATGGTGATGACGACAACGATGCCTCAGTGGACAGTACAGACTCATTGGGGCAGCATGGGAAGTCTACTAATGAGGCAAGTCCTGGTGATGCCTTTGAGGTCTTCAAGTTTTGGATGCCCCAGTTATGGGAGTATTACAAACCTCACTTATTGAATTATGTTGTTTGTGTTTCTTATTTTCTGAGTCCTGATCCCACTATAATGGCTTTTGCTTCAAAACTGGAGAACAGGGATCTGGAGGACAGGTTGGCATGTGAACGGTTAGTCACCAAGATGTTTGTACCAGACCACTTTCTTCTTAAAGAGGAACAAGAATAGGAGGAAGCTAGGTTGATTGATAAGTTTTTTCACTCATGAGAGTAGAAGTATATGTACTCCTGCTGTAATGGGACTCATTTTACTTCACAATTTTGGGCTGTGACACATTAATATTTCCAGAACCAATCCGAATTACTGCAGGAATTCCGGTTGGTTACTGATTACTGTGTGTTGATGACAGTAACAAACACCAGAATTTACAACCTATGTGTGTGAATTTGTAATGGACAAACACATCACTCATCTTGAGGCCATCTGCAGTTTTGATGGCACTTCAAAGCGGTAGTACTAGTGGTATGGCAGGCCGATCATTACGCATGCTTGGCAACGTGAAACGCCGTTGGCCATAAGAGTCCAAACTCTTTGGATAATATCTCAATTTTCCTTGATTGAGTATGAACCCTTGACATGCCAACAACAGGATTCAAATTGAGTTCTTCATCTCATGTTACAACATGGTTCAATTCTTGGTTGACAATAGGTCCATGTTTTTGATTTACAACAGGTCCGCCTTGATTGATAACAGGTTCTGCATCTAGATTGAACATAGGTAGTGCTTCCCGATTGAAGACCACAATTGGATCTTAGTAGTTAATCTCATCCATTTGAACGTGATTGCCAGGTTCGTTTTTTTATTGAAGATGCGGGTTCACATCTTTGTTAAACACCTCCACTATAATTAATAAAGTGTTCAGGACAAATGAAAAGTTCTTGATTCAGGATAAGAATGAACGTTACCAGCTTGAAAGAAATGAAATCATTTTAAATAAATTCAACTGTTTTATCTGAACTTGCAAACATGTTTTTACAATGTTACTTTAAATGTATTACAACTTCTAAATCAAACTAGGTTAGAAGATGGTTTAGAACTCTTGTGGTCTCATCTGGTCTCATTCCTCAAATGGTCTCAAGAATTTCCAGATCTTTAGATAAGAATTTATGCCAAAACACTTCCCCTTTTACATAAAATTTAGACACTATTGAGGAATCCTAAACCAACCAATACACTGCCAAATCTCATCCTGTCTGTTGGTAAAATGACTGTCAATAAATCCTTGTGCCTCGTTCCCTTATGCACTGCCTCCTCCCACAATCTTTCACAGAATATAAACAAACCAGGGTTTGGTGAATGAAACAAGTTATTGAAGTCTCTGATATACCTCTCCATCACATTACTTGTCCTCTGATATCTAAAGGACAAACAAAACATTGCTCAATATTTTCAGGGCTTGTGTATTTGTATTTTCCATATGTAATGGTAACAAAGTACAATGAAATGTTATGTATTTAACAGTGATACATAAAACGCAGAAAACAATAACCACCCTCACATATCTCCCTCTTCCAGTTGTCACTGTAGTTTGTAATTAAAAATTTCTACGAGCATCTTCCTAAACTGTGTTTTTGAAGTAACAGTCCAGATATTCTTTTAAAAAATGCCTTTTATCACATCTCTTTATGCTCTTATCCTCAAGACCCTTAGCCCTGATGTATATTCTACCCACTTTTCCATATCAACCCCCAGCACAGTCAAGAAATCAAATAGCAAAATCACCGAATATCATGTGTAATGTTAGTACATATGTGACAAACATTGACATACAACAGATTTTAAGTTCTCACCTAGCATACGTATTCTGAACTCTCATTCATTTCTGTTACTCACAAAGAATACAGATGTAACATTAGTCATGTATACCAATCTTCTCACCTCCCATACCTAACTCGTAACGTACCCTTCCTTTGCAAAAGAAAAAAATACTAAAGATGTAATCAAATTGATTTTGTGCAAACAGAGGGAACATTTTGAAGCTCAAAAAAGAAGTTGTTTCATTTGTAACAATGCATGAGTCTATAAAAAACTTACACACTCTCTTGGATGTCAAGCCACATGGAGGGGTACAGTACGTAGTAATTGGTATGGTTCAGTGACAAACCGCAAAGTGAAGTCCTGCCTCGACCACACATTTTCAAAATACGGCTGCATGAGGCTCAAGCAAATAAAAGAAGGGGTTTTATATGTTACCACATATGAGCAAACCTTCATCAATCAGCATGAGTCAGGGGCCTGAGATCACACAAGGTCTTTCCTTCAACAATAGGCCTCCTTTCTCTCATAGCCACACAAAACTGAACACCATCAAACAGTTCATAAAGCCCTCCCTAATCATGCCCCTCTAACCTTATTGACCAGTCAAGTCAAGTTCACAAAAATCTATTACGTCAATTATTTTGCTAATGGTTGGTTGCTTTTTCCCCGGTTGGTTGTTTTGTTCATGGTCTGTCAGATTTTTGTGTGGTTCTTAATCAGAGGCAGTTCATGCACAACAAAGTTTGTGACACATCGTAGTACAAACTTTGCGTAATCTGACAGATCAGACATATGGTAATGATTTTTACATCTCTACAAAAGTGGACCCAATACTGTTTACAGGGCTACATGGAATCAATGACAAAATTAAAAATGCATGCCAAGAAAAAACAAGACTAGATGAATATAAAACCATCATAGCGTAAAGTATTTTTTGTTGCTATGTCCATTGGGATACTGCCCTGATAGTTAATTCCTTCATCGTAAATTTAAAATTGTATTATTGTGAAAGAAAAAGAAATTGGGCAATATTAACAATGAAACCTCTTTTACCATCAAGATATTGAAATTAGTAGATGAAATGAATTCAGTATACTATTTAAAAACACACAGACATAAATAAAAATCAACATTTATCAAAATGTATATCCATTGGAAGACCGCTGTTTTCTGACTTTTATAAGTGCCCAGTTTGATTAAACTATTTAGATATGCTGATGTCCTTGAGACTATTTGACAAATGTGACCAATTGAGACCATAAGTATTATTTACCTCGGAGATGAACACCGTATTCAATTCCTTTCTGCTTTCTCCTCTGTCCAAACATACCAAAAACCTCTTCAATGATTCCTGTCATTGCAGAGGTAAGAATGAGTTGGGGGTCATTGAGGTGCCGGAAGAGAAGGAGATGGTATATGGAGACGGGCCGATATGAATGACACCGTAAAAATGGGTGGTGAGTGGGAGAAGTCAACAATTAAGGTTTTGAGCCCACTGCCAGCAAACTGGCGGGAAAATGCAACCTGCCATACATTAAGGAAAAATAGAGTAAATTGATAAGATATTAATATTTATTTGCCATATTAAGAACATTATCTTCTGCCAGATTATAACCCCGGTCGCTCTAATCCTGACATATGTAGGCAATAGCCCTTTTCCCCCATGACCCATTATAGCCTTAGTGCATAATTGCTTATGTGTTAGAGCAAAATATTCATTAGATTGGCTTGTTCACTTGGCACAAAAAATCACTTAATTTCAAGAATTTGAGGCATAAGTCTTCCTCAGATATGTCTGAATAGGCTTCATTTTGGATGGGGCTGTTTGATTTAGTGTATTGCCCTTGCTGTGGCAACCTGAACCAAAAAGTTAAATAGAATGTTGTTTGAATCTTGCCAAGCCAATACGTATTCCTACGTACCTTCAGTCATACTAAAAATTTATGTGTGATGGCTCCTCTGCCAACTTCTGTCAGTACAGCAGAAGCTTCTCCATTTCCATCTCCTTCCAGACCCCCACATGTATTCTCCATTCTCGGCCATTGAATTCATCAAAGCAGCATGCATTGGTTCATTTCGTCTCCTTCTGCTCCCAGTCATCAATTGTGCCACCGATTCTAATGGATAGTGCTTCTGATCTTCATCAATTGTACATCCAATATATTTCCTTGGGATTTGGCCATCTTGTTGACTCTCAATTGTGTGATTTCTTTTTATCTCCCCTCCTTTGCAGAAAGCTCTTCAGAGCAGCCCATCACACTCATCTCTACAACCCTATGCTGGATCTTATTCATCATGATAGCATGTGCACTTCCTTCATCTTCAAATAATTTACAGCAACCCACATGATCTTCTTCTCTGTCACATATGATTGGTTGATTTCGCCGTGTTTTTTTCTGTGGTAGTTCTTCTTCACGACCTGTTGCACCTTTCCTTCCTTGGCAAAACTGTGGTGGTTTCTTCAAGGATCACTCTTGCCTTTCCATCCTCAGGAATTCTGCTGCAGATCTGCATTGACAACTGATCATGCCTTTCCTCTTGGCTTTAGATCTTCTACCTCTTAGAAATGTCAAAGCCTTCTCCACCAAAAACATTTAAAAGAGATACTTGCAAGAGAACCTACATCCATGATCAGCTGGCATCCCCATCATCAAGCTTGCCGTCTCCACTTTGGGAAACAACACTTCTACAGCATTAAAACAGTGGCCCGCATGGGAGGAATGACAGTCATGATGTAACTTTGGGCCAAAGTCCTAACATGACGGAAAATAACTCTCCTGCCAGGAATGACAGTCCTATTGAAGAGGTTGTCATAACTGATGACATGGATGAAGGTTTATCCATGTCCACAGATGAGACATGGTCACCATCCATTGAAGGAGAGGAATCAAACGATGATCTTGATCTTTATGATGGCGGTACTATGTGGCAAAATGTATACTAATCCAGTTCAAAGACTTTAGTATTTCTTTCAACAAGGTTGATTCAGACCTTGAGTATGGCTATGTTGATGAAGTGAAGGAGCTGAAGGAGATCCTATGCCAATTCAACACCATTTCAAGTGAAAACTCCAAGATGACAACCAACCTTAATGCCACCCAAGAGATGAATGATGTTTACATTGTGGACATCTTTTTCAGTGTACTTGGTTTTCAGAATAAATCATTGATTAAATGTAAAAGGGAACCCATGGATAAAAAGGAGTTTGAGATGTTCCTAAGAAGGTTCTTTTGGCTTTGTTTCTACTGGTGCAGTCTTGCTCATGTTGTGAAACATCCACAGTTGTACCCCATTCTAAGCAACACACTGCAGGCATTGCATTCCAGAGGCTCTAGTTCGAAAGCAAGATTTCAGAAATACATGATTTGCTGAGAATTTTGGAGGACATGCCAATGCTTCTCCAATGCAGGGTACTGGTGACATGACAGGTAATGCTGTCTTCTCGTATTCAATATATGGTATTGCCAGAGAGCTGGAAAAGATGTTTTATAATGTAGGAGGTCAAACATCTCATATACATTTGTTCACAGCTAAACCAACCTTATTATTGATGATGAGAAACTATGAATGAGATCATTGAAAGCAAACATAGCTCTCTTTCAAGACACAAGAGTCCTAAATTGTGATTTCAACCAGAAGCTCTCTGTCGTGTCATACGAACCGACCCCAGAATTCAAGCAACTTAGAACGCAAGTATACTACATCATGCAACAGTGGTCAACCTTAAACACATTCTCTTTGTCGTTGCGGGTTTTACTAATGTCCATTGTACTGTTCTCATCCAATTTCCTGAAGAAAAACTCACATGTATGCAAAGTATCCTTTCTGGAGTTTACCACCACAGTTTGAAGTGGTCTTACACTACTGCATGAACTTCAAATGATCCCCTGTCATGTATACTTGCATTCTGTCAAGAAGTCATATCAACAAAGTGACATGTAATCACAAAAGATGCAAATGTTATCACATGGATCATCTGGAAGCAATTATTGTCAATGATTCAAAAGACTCGATTACCTCTTCCCAAGGCTCATAAAACCAGTCCAGAAGTCATATCAAGAAAGAATTGATCAAAAGAGAGAGTTGAAGAAATGACAAAGTACTTAGATGGAATGATGCTCCCATTCTCCAAGGGTACACCAAAACAAAAATTGGTAATGAGAAAGTTCAAAAAATGGCTGTTAATGTTAGGTTCATGTTGAAGTACTGTTTCTCCACAAAGGCAGCACCAGTTTGCATGGGTTATTCTGCAATTCAATAGCATTACAAGTATTTGAAGGTTTCTATGAAGGATGTTTTATTTGAGCTTGCAACTTCATACAAGCTCATGAATCCAATTAGGGGAGTGCTGCTAGAATCCATATTTTTACACATCCACAAGTAGAGAGTAAAGATGAAATCGTAGAAAGATCGAATCTGGGCACAGTCACTGGGTCAAGACAGCAACAAAATATGCTATGGAACATATCATTCCTGATAGTCGATACAAACTGAAGAGTTCATTACTGATGACATGCTCAATAATATTTGACTAGACATTTATTTGCCTAAATCACATGGAAGTTATGTTGATGCAAAAACAGGCAGAAGAACAGTTGGAGGAGCAAAAGCTAAGGGGAGAGTACTCACTCCTAGTGAACATGTGCAAGACAGGATTAGCTACAAAAGGCTATAATGGGCTCCCCAGCATTGCCTTCCATCACTAGTAGGTACCACACCAATAAATCGTGTCCGCTGTAATATCTTAATTCATTATTCTATTTTCCTGTTGTCGCAATGTTTCCAATTGCTTTTTCACATCCCACAGAAATTTGTACATAGGAATAGTGCTTTTTCTGCCTCCAACTCCAAACCAACCCCAACATCATGGCTCGCTGAAACCAGAGAGACTGCAGGCGTTTAGGTTGGGGAGCATCATGCACTGTCCTGTTGAATTATCTTCAAGAAATGAAGTTCTTGAAAGAGCAGAACCCAAATTTCATGAAGGCAGGTTGCCTGTCAGAACTCATCGCACTGCGTTGCAAAACAACTACACGCAATGGCCCACTTTCGAAGCTGTATTTTTCAAACATCGCGATTTCGATGGACTTGTTCACACAGCTTGTTGCTATGTCCAAATTGACGTGGAGGGTGATCCCTTTGATTTCTGGGGTAGCGCACACTCTCCACGTGTTTTTCCCGAGAATTCTCCTGTTGCATCCCAAGATGAAGTCGATCATTTTGATGACTTGCCACCACTTGGTGGCAATCTTGCAGAAGACATAGCCAATTTTCACAACCAGGGCTTCAATGTTGATGACGACAGAGAGCCAGCCCAAGAGCAAGTTCCCACTGAACCTGAAGTTGTCCCTCAAAATTCTGGGCTTAAGGACGGACAGAGTTAGGGTTGGGATGTTATCAATTGACGGGCCATCATAAAGCAAGAAAAGGAAGGGTACACTTTAAGCACAACTTCTCTCATCATGGTGCTTCATTTTCAGAAGTGTTCCTCCATTTCTTTCATCTCTCTTTCTTTTTTTGACACATTTCTGTCAACTAATGATGCCATTATGGCTCTTGGTGAACCTGAATTGTCATGGGGTGAGCTCCGCAGATTCTTGGAATATTATCCTTAATGGCAACAATTTCTGGTTTCAAGAGGACCACTTTTGGTGGGAGAATCACAATCCCTACAGATTCAACCCATAAATGTCAAAGCAATGATTCAATTCTATAATGCGAGAGCTATACTTAACCTGGAGATTGCCACCTCAATTTGCCAACAAGTTCTGGCAGGTACGTGATCTTGTTATAGCTTTTAACTCTCACATGGCATCCATCTTTTTTTCAAGTTGGGTGATCTGCCTAGATGAATCCATGTCCACTTGGTTCAACAGATGGACATGTCCAGGATGGGTTTATTGTCCAATGAAGCATCATCCATTTGGTAACAAGTATCATACAGCAGGTTGCGCAGAATCTGGTATCATGTTTGCTATGGAATTGGTCGAAGGGAAAGATAGATCCCAAGATTTAGGATCCTATGAGATCTCCAGGTAAAATAAGACTGCTGGGTTGATGCTGCGCATGTTGAAGTCTTACTTTGGTGCTGGGAAGTACGTTATCCTCAATTCAGGTTTTGTGTCCTCAAGACAATTATTGAACTCAAGTGACTTGGAATCTATTCATGTGCTTTTATCAAGAAGAGACGCTTTTGGCCATCAGGAGTTCATGGTAATGCCATGGATGAGCATATGGCTGTAAAATATGCTGGGAGGGGGTAGATGCTCTCAAAGGAGCTGAAGGTGGTGTCACATACAACTTGTGGGCCATGAGGGAACTGGACTGCGCCATGAAAATGATGGCCTCAGTGGCAGTCTTATTGCCAACGATTCATGCAGGTCGACAACTTGGTGGTGGATTGAGGGTGGCATCAAGAAGACAAAGGACTTTACTTATACTCTACCCTTTGACCACCATTTTTGTTGCCGTCATGCAGTTGACAATCATAATAACCTCCGTCACTCATTGCCGTCATGGGAAGATACATGGGTGACCCAACATTGGGAGCTACCGGTACTTGCCTTTATTATTGCAGTGTGCGAGGTCAATGCATACCTTGCCATCAGGTTCTGTGAAGGCAAGAAAGCAATGCCTACACTCCTAAACATCAGGAGAAAGTATGGCTGGCAATTGATCATGAACGACAACTTGGTATAAGATACTGTTGAGCATTATCAAATTACTTTGGAGGGTGCTCATACCCTTTGTCATGCTCCGATGCATGCCAGGGTGTATCAAAATTGCTACTGGATCTGTGATGCATTTCAGAGGTACCAGCAGTACGCATGTGGGTACCTTGGATGCAACAACCATATCAGAACTTATTGTGCATGCCATCCAGGTGTCTGGTTCGTCATGTTTTGGATGAATAGGAGCTGACATGAGCCAAGGATACGTACTGGTACCCCTGACCCAACCTGGGCCCAATATCAAGCCCATGAGTACACATACAAATAGGAATTTTCCTAACTAAGGGTAGGATCCCACCAAATAGAAGCAGGACTCGTTAACAAGACCATTGAGTCCTGCAGGACTTCTTAACAAGACCATTGGGTCCTGGGGGACCCACTGGCAGGATTACATCTACAGCCTAATTAGGTTCAAGTGGATTCAGGTTGGCAGGCAAGAATGCATGTACAGCCCAAACCAGGTGCATGTACACCCAGTTTGGCATGCATGATTCCTATAGGGTTCATGCAAATCTAACCTCCTCGAATTACATGCAAAATGCATGATAAACTAGAGAGGACTACCATGAGGCATTCCTCATTTTCATTCAGTTTTTTAGCTCATAAAAATAAACTCCAAACAACTGGAACATCCTTTTTCTACTTCTTATCTACAACTACTTTTCGATTACTTCCGGCTTAGGTCACTATCGTACGATAGCCAAACTCGGTAAGTTGATTGCAATTTCTACCACACAAAAGGCTCATCCCGACAACCTACAGGCGTACACAAGACGAGGTTTACCACGGAGGGTACTACGTTCCTTGCACGTCACCGTGCAAATGATTTTTTTCTCAGTCCACCAAGGAGCTCTTACAAGAAGCTCTTCGTAGGCACTAGTCTAGGTGAAAAGTTGAGAGCCATGTCCTCCGTGAAAGCATTTCCAGAAGGGCTCAAGCGGGTAGAGTGTGAACGTGGCGTTGGCGGGAAGAATTCCTCCATACGCTATATTCCTGAGCAGGATCCCATGCAGAATGCCCTCGCGAAGGACGAAAAGACCACCTACTCTAAATTTACTCTCCCGAATACCGGGAATGAGTTAAAGGTGACGGATTGGGCGTCCGGGACTCCCGAGCAGCCTCTACTGCATGTACGCTCCGCGATTCACGCGTGCAAGCAAATGGGGCTTGACACGGACTTCACTGAAGCCGAGAAGGCTGTTGAAACAGCCAAGATCGATGCTGAACTAGCAAAGGAGGAGTACGTGAAAGTACGCAATGCCAAAAAAAGAAGAAGGGCAATAAGGGAGATGCGCCCGGTATGACCACCAAGACTGCTTCACCTGCCCTAGTGGAAGCCAAGGCATCCTACGACAAGGTCCTGAAGGCTCTTGAAGATGTGAAGCTCGCCGTCTCAACAGCTGGAGCAAAGCCTTTTGAGCTGTATGGAAACCTCCTCTCGGACGAGGCTCGTCAGCCGTGGGAGAAGATTATCAAAGCCCAAGTGACTAAAGCTCCTTGGGAAGACGTCATGGGACTCCCAAGAAGACTTGTGTTGCAGGTGTTCCGTCATGATGCGGGCGAGGCCCTCAAGTATTATATCACGAATACGTTGAAGAAGCCCAACCGGGTTTCGATACGTCAGTTTTTTGTCCGAGTAGAACAGCTCAACAGCTACCTCGAGACATTGCCCTGCCTGTATTACAGCCCGAAGGCTAATCAGGCTACCAAAAAGGTATTGCCCCTTGATGACGCTGACCTCGCGACTTATCTATTGCGCATGTGTCCAGCCAAGTGGCAGACCCAGTATGACTTGACAGAGAATACCACTCCAGTCAGTACTAGGGCCCTACTATTGGTCCTAGAAAATATCGAGAACAATGCGGAACTCGATAACAAGCCCGCTAGCACGACCAAGGCAAAGGGGCTGAACAGAAGCGGAAGATGGAGTCGATGGACTCCCGCATCCCCAAGAAGCCCAAGAAGGTGGGCTGGACTGAAAAGCACTGTGTGCTATGCAAGAAACATGAAGCGCACAAAAGTCACAATACGCGTGACTGCCGCCGTTATAACAAAGACGGTACTCCGATCAAGAAGAATGGGGGCGCAGGTAAGCCCAATTCTAAAGAATGGAAGCCGGAGTGTGCGAACTTTGCCCAGATAGTGCGGGCGGAGTTGAAGAAAGCTCTCCGCAAGAAGTCTAGCAAGCGCAAGAAACGTCGCGCCAATGACTCGGAAAGTGACAGCGACTCCGACGACAGTTCGTGAAGGTGCGGGTCCGATAGCACTGGGGAATTACATATCTGTAAGAAACGTAAATTAATTACTGCAGTTGACAGTTACACTACCCCCAGTCCGAGTAAAGCTATCCCGACTAATAAAAGTCAAAATTCTAGAAAAATTAAATTAGCGGTCACGAAAGACAAAATATCAAAAAAATCTTGTTCCAAAACAAAAAAGCCCGAATTAAAAATTCGGAATAAAGTGAAGTCAATGACCTCATCTAACTTAAAAAATCTTACGACAAAAAGTTGTCAGAAATAAAACACAGTACACTGAGGCCAATCCACATATGCCCAGTGTAAATTATAGCATCAATCAACCCAAAGAAGTGATTGCACCACACACCAAGGACCGCCTCGGTGTTACGGCATTAGTAGCCATAATGGAACCGGCGACTGAAAGTCAATCCGCCAGAGCATACAAACAACCTCTGCGGAGTCGCCCCAGTAACAAAATCAAAGTCCTACTGGACTCTGGGTCTGATGGAGACCTTATTTTCCTACCAAAAGGAAAAGACAAACCCTTTCCCTACCTGGCTAGGCAGGTGCCAAAGTCTTGGCATACGTCAAATGGGAGCTTCCAGACAACTGGAAGAGGCAAAATCAGGATCAAATTCTTTGAGTACTCCAATTCCAAGGAATACCTTCTACAACCTGACATTGTAGAATACAAGGAAGATGACATGACCAAACCAGGGTTTGACCTCATTCTAGGTAGTAATACCTTGAAGGAGTTAGGAATTGTCCTAGACTTTCGGACAAAGGAAATCACAGTAGATGACATCTCACTGCCAATGAGAGACATCAACAAACTAAAAACAAGAGCGACTGTGGAAAAAGCTTGGACTATGAATAATAGCATCTATCAAGAGACGTCCAAGGAACCCCAGAGTACGCTGGAGGCAACAAAACGCCTCATAAAAATATTAGACGCTAAATATGAAAAAGCGGATCTCAGGGCAATTGTCAGAGACAACTGCACACACCTAAGTGGCCCAGAACAAGCAAGGTTACTGGAACTCCTACAAGAATTTGAGGAGCTATTTAGTGGGAAACTAGGTGACTGGGATTGTAAGCCGGTCTCCCTCCAGTTGAAGGAAGGAGCACAGCCATACCATGGCAGGCCTTTTCCCATACCCAAGAAGCACATAGAAATCACCAAAAGGGAGGTACAGAGGCTATGTGACTTAGGGGTACTTAAATGGCAAGATGATTCTGAATGGGCATCACCCACATTCATCATACCCAAGAAAGACAACACCGTTCGGGTTGTCAGCGATTTTAGGGAAGTAAATAAACGCATAGTGAGAAAACCGTTTCCCATTCCCAAAATCAGCACTGTTCTACAGGAACTAGAAGGCTTTACATATGCCACAGCCCTTGACCTAAACATGGGCTATTATACCATTAGATTGGATCCAGATGCGTCCAAAATATGCACCATTATTTTTCCGTGGGGTAAGTACTCTTACCTGCGGTTACCAATGGGTGTTGCATGTTCTCCCGACATCTTCCAGGCTAAGATGTCTGAGCTAATGGCAACCCTTGAGTTCGTCCGAACTTATCTTGATGATTTACTATGCATCAGCAAGGGTAACCTAGAAGACCATCTTACTAAATTAAGAAGGGTTTTCATCAGGTTGCGAGACGCAGGCTTGACCGTCAATGCACGCAAGTCGTCCTTCTGTGCCGTGGAGACAGAATACCTAGGATATGTATTATCCAGAGATGGTATAAAACCACAACCAAAAAAGGTACAGGCAATCCTTGCATTAACACCGCCTCAAAATGTTAAACAACTCCGTAGGTTTCTGGGCATGGTCCAATACTACAGAGACATTTGGGCAAGACGCAGTGAAATACTTGCACCATTAACCAACTTAGTTGGTGAGTGTGGACACACCAAGGTCACAAGGGCTAACAAAACTAAGAAAAAGCCGTGGCATTGGGATGACATCCATCAGCAAGCATTCGACACTGTAAAGGCAACTATCGCTCGCGATGTTACCTTGGCCTACCCTGATTACTCACAGGGATTTGAGATTTACACAGATAGTTCCAAATATCAATTGGGCGCTGTAATTACTCAAAACAACAGGCCGCTGGCGTTCTTCAGTAGAAAACTGAGTCAGGCGCAGCAAAAATATAGCGTGACCGAACAAGAACTACTGGCCATAGTAGAAACACTAAAAGAGTTCAAAGGCATGCTTTGGGGACAACAAATTACGGTCTACACTGACCACAAAAATCTAATGCAGGATGCTCTAGGTCTGACCTCTGATCGAGTGTATCGCTGGAGATTACTCTTAGAAGAGTATGGCCCCACCATCGTGTATATCAAGGGCATCCACAATACAGTTGCGGATGCCATCTCACGACTGGACTATGGACCCGTCACAGATGACAGGTCAACTTGGATGACCTTTGCACAATGTTGGTGTTACCATAACATGACACAGGCGGAATCATCCCTAGCAACCACCCAGGAATCCATGAACCAGGTGTTTGCGAATCGAAACGAAGAGGACTCCATCTATCCTCTCACAACCAGAGAGATAGCGGAGGCACAACAAGAAGATGATAGCCTTCTAGACAAAAGCTACTCAACTCAATTAGTTGAGAACATTAAAGTACTCTGCAAGGATGGCAAAATGGTTATTCCAAAAAGCCTCCAACACCGTGCGGTAGCTTGTTTCCACCACTACCTACAACACTCCGGGACCAAGCGTCTTGAAGAAACTCTTTGTCTTTCAATGTATTGGGAAGGTCTAAGAACGACAGTCCAATCACACGTCAAAAAGTGTCATAGTTGCCAGGTGAACAAGCGCAGTCAGTTAAAATGCGGGAAACTGCCTACAAAACTTGCAATCACCAACCCTTGGGAGGCATTATGTGTGGACCTCATAGGACCGTACACCCTCAAGGGCAAGGACAAGACACAAATTGACTTCATGTGTGTCACAATGATCGACCCTGCATCAAGCTGGTTCGAAATTGTTGAGTTGCCAGTATCACAGCTCCAGGAGCTTGATATTCCCATGGGTACAAAGGGGCAAAGGAGCAAAGACACACATGTCCAACCACAGCAACCCTACTTTGACAAGACGTCAGCAACAGTAGGTAATATAGTTAACAGGACCTGGTTTAGCCGTTACCCACGTAGTCAATACATTATCTACGACAACGGAAGTGAATTCAAACTTCACTTTGAGACCCTCTGTGATTCATATGGTCTGAAGCGTAAGCCAACCAGTGTCAGAAACCCACAAGCAAACGCAATACTCGAGCGGGTGCATCAAACAATCATGGCGATGCTCCGCACAGCTGATTTAGACATGGCCGAAACAATCAGCGAGAGTGACATTGCTGACTTTCTCACAAATGCCGCATGGGCCGTTCGCTCTACCTATCACACAGTACTAAAAACATCGCCAGGAGCAGCTATCTTTGGAAGGGACATGTTGTTTGACATCCCCTGCATTGCTGACTGGTCTGAAATAGGGGAATAGAGACAGCGGCAAACAGACCGCAACACAAGACGGGAGAATGCCTCTTGCATCGACTGGGACTACCAGCCCGGTGACAAAGTACTGCTGTGAAAAGACGGTATCCTCCACAAAACAGAGAGCCGGTATGAAAGTGATCATTGGACCATCACGTCAGTTCATACGAATTGCACAATAAGGGTTCAACGTGGGACTAAGTCTGAGAGACTGAACATTAGGAGAGTTACACCATACTTTGAATAAACTAAATGTACCTTACCCCTTTCTCCTTCTAAGATTTACGCTTCGTCTATGCTACACCATCTTTTTTTCCCCTCCGAGTTTTTGTTTCCTCAGGTGGTTCTTTTTTTCGTGTGCATTGACACCTTATTGCTCCATTCGTGGAGGCGAGTGACATGAGCCAAGGATACCTACTGGTACCCCTTACCCAACCTGGGCCCAATATCAGGCCCATGAGTACACATACAAATAGGAATTCTCCTAACTAAGGGTAGCATCCCACCAAATAGAAGCAGGACTCATTAACAAGACCATTGAGTCCTGCAGGACTTCTTAACAAGACCATTGGGTCCTGGGGGACCCACTGGCAGGATTACATCTACAGCCTAATTAGGTTCAAGTGGATTCAGGTTGGCATGCAAGAATGCATGTACAGCCCAAACCAGGTGCATGTACACCCAGTTTGGCATGCATGATTCCAATAGGGTTCATGCAAATCTAACCTCCTCGAATTACATGCAAAATGCATGATAAACTAGAGAGGACTACCATGAGGCAGTCCTCATTTTCAATCAGTTTTTTTAGCTCATAAAAATAAACTCCAAACAACTGGAACATCCTTTTTCTACTTCTTATCTACAACTACTTTTCGATTACTTCCGGCTTAGGTCAGGAGCACAGTGACGAGTAAGTTAAGTCAGCATTTTTAGTTGAAGTTGAAGTTGAAGTTGAAGTTACAAAAATTAAATTTTACTAAGTAATTTCTCAAGCAAACTTTATGATATATTGGTGCCAAAACAGGTGATGTTCTGCTTAACAAGCTTGTAAACTTATTTTAATCAAGGTCATAATGTTGGCAATGAACCTAGTACTACATGAATATTGAGAACTTTAGTGAATGTATGTAGTATAGTATGCATACAAGTTCTCATGCCCAAAAATGCATGTGCATCATAGTAGTTTTGAAGGCATTGATAAAGGACCTGCCATCTGACATGAGCCAAGGATACCTACTGGTACCCCTGACCCACCAGGCCCCTTTTTCAGGACCCAGGGACAATGGCTCTTCCCAAACAAGGGGAAGTATACAAAAACCCAACTCATACTTTCTCAGAAAGAATATATTTGAGATACATACCTATCAGGTATATACCTCAGAAACAATGAGTTAAGTTAAGCAGTGGACAGGGGTCAACTGCCCAACTGAGGAGCCTAAAAATGCAATACTTTCTCAACTAGCAAACTTGCAGTGTGAGAGCTTCTCTGTAAATATTGGACACACTGGCCTCCAATATTTTACTTGTTAATCACAGTGATTTACATGATAAACTCGAGAGGATCACCATTAGGCAGTCCTCATTTGTTGACCATTTCAGTAGCTTATAAATTAAGTCTTCAGACAACTGAAACATCTTTTCTACTTCGTTTATCTACAACTACTTTTCGATTACTTCCGGCTTAGGTCACTATCGTACGATAGCCGAACTCGGTAAGTTGCGCGCTCCTCAACCACACAGAGGCTCTTCCCGACGACCCACAGGCGGTCGAACAAATCAAGGTTTCACAACGCAGAGTACGTCGTTTCTCGCACGGCACCGTGCAAACGATTTCTTCCTCAGTCCACCAAGGAGTTCCTACAAGAAGCTTTTCTTAGGCACTAGCCTGGGTGAGAAACTACGAGCCATGTCCTCCGTGAAAGCGATTCCCAAAGGGCTTAAGTGGGTGGAGTGCGAACGTGGCATTGGAGGGAAGAACTCCCCCATACGTTACATTCCTGAGCAGGATCCCGTGCAGGATGCCCTCGCGAAGGACAAAAAGACCACCTACTTCAAGTTGACTCTCCCTAACACGGAAACGAGTTAAAGGTGGCAGTATGGGCGTCCGGGACTCCCGAGCAGTTTCTACTGCATGTGCGCTCCGCGATTCACGCATGCAAGCAGATGGGGCTTGACACGGACTTCGCGGCAGCCGAGAAGGCTGTTGAAACAGCCAAGATTGAGGCTGAACTAGCCAAGCAGGAGTACGTGACAGTACGTAATGCTGAAAAGAAGAAGAAGGGCAATAAACAAGAGGCGCCGGTACGACTACCGAGACCGCTTCACCGGCCCTAGTAGAAGCCAAGACCACGTATGACAAGGTCTTGAAAGCTCTAGAGGCTGCGGCTCACCGTCGCAACGGCTGGAGCGAAGCCCTTCGAGCTTTATGGAAATCTCCTCTCCGACGAGGCACGTCAGCCCTGGGAGAAGATTATCAAGGCCCAAGTGACTAAAGCTCCTTGGGAAGACATCAAGGGAGTACCGCACACGGAGACTCCCACGAAGACTTGGAACTCGTTTCACGAGTGCGCCACGCTTCACCTGTTGCAGGTGTTCCGTCATGACGCGGGCGAGGCCCTCAAGTATTACATCACGAATACGCTAAAAAGCCCAACAGGGTTTCAATTCGTCAGTTTTTGTCCGAGTTGAACAGCTCAACAGCTACCTCGAGACACTGCCCTGCCTGTATTACAGCCCGAAGGCTAATCAGGCGACCAAGAAGGTATTGCCTCTTGATGACGCTGATCTTGCGACTCACCTATTGCGCATGTGTCCAGCTAAGTGGCAAACCCAGTATGACCTCACGGAGAATACCACTCCGGTCAGTACGAGGGCCCTGCTATTGGTCCTAGAGAATATCGAGAACAATGCGGAACTCGATAACAAGCCCGTTGGCACGACCAAGGCAAAAGGGGCTGATGCGAGCGGAAGATGGAGTCAATGGACTCCCGCATCCCCAAGAAGCCCAAGAAAGTGGGCTGGACCGAGAAGCACTGTGTGCTATGCAAGAAACATGGGGGGCCGCACAAAAGTCACAATACGCGTGACTGCCGTCGCTATAACAAGGACGGTACTCCTATCAAGAAACATGGGGCGCAGGTAAGCCCGGTTCAAAGGAAAGAAAACCGGAGGGCAGTAACTTCGCCCAGATTGTCCGGGCGGAGTTGAAGAAAGCTCTCCGCAAAAAGTCTAGTAAGCGCAAGAAACGTCGCGCTAACGACTCGGAAAGTGACAGCGACTCCGACGAAAGTTCGTGAAGGTGCGGGTCGGATAGCACTGGGGAATTACGTAGATGTAAGAAACGTAAATTAAATACTGCAATTGACAGTTACACTACCCCCAGTCCGAGTAAAGCTATCCTGACTAATAAAAGTCAAAATCCAAAATCAATTAAATCAGCTGTCACGAACGCTAAAATATTAAAAAAATCTTGTTCCAAGACAAAACAGCCCGAATTAAAAATTCGAAACAAAATAAAGTCAACGACATCATCCAACTTAAAAAAATCTTACGACAAAAAAGTTGTCAGTAATAAAACTCAACATACTGAGGCTAATGTGAACATGCCCAGTGTAAATTACAATATTAATCACAAACAGGAAGTGATTACAATGAACACCAAGGATCGCCTCGGTGTCACGGCGTTAATTGCCATCATGGAACCAGCGACTGAAAGTCAATCCGGCAGAGCCTACAAACAACCTCTGCGGAGTCGCCCCAGTAACAAAATTAAAGTCCTACTGGACTCTGGGTCTGATGGAGACCTTATTTTCCTTCCAAAAGGAAAAGACAAGCCTTTTCCCTACCTGACTAGGCAGGTGCCAAAGTCTTGGCATACGTCAAATGGGAGCTTCCAGACAACCGGAAGAGGTAAGATCAGAGTCAAATTCTTTGAGTACTCTAATTCCAAGGAGTACCTTCTACAACCCGATGTTGTGGAATACAAGGAAGATGGCATGACCAAACCAGGGTTTGACCTCATTCTTGGTAGTAATACCTTGAAAGAGTTAGGAATTGTCCTAGACTTTCGGACAAAGGAAATTACAGTAGATGACATCTCACTGCCAATGAGAGACATCAACAAATTTATAGACAAAAGCTACTGTGGAAAAAGCTTGGACTATGAACAATAGCATCTACCAAGAGACATCCAAAGAACCACAGAGCACTCTGGAGGCAACAAAACGCCTCATAAAAATACTAGACGCTAAGTATGAAAAGCGGATCTCAGGGCAATTGTCAGAGACAATTGCACCCACCTAAGTGGCCCAGATCAAGCAAGGTTACTGGAGCTCCTACAAGAATTTGAGGAGTTATTTAGTGGGAAACTAGGTGACTGGGATTGTAAGCCGGTCTCCCTCCAGTTAAAGGAAGGAGCACAGCCATACCATGGCAGGCCTTTTCCCATACCCAAGAAACACATAGAAATAACAAAAAGAGAGGTACAACGACTATGTGACTTAGGGGTACTCAAATGGCAAGATGATTCTGAGTGGGCATCACCCACATTCATCATACCCAAGAAAGACAACACCGTACGGGTTGTCAGCGATTTTAGGGAGGTAAACAAACGGATAGTGAGAAAACCGTTTCCTATTCCTAAAATCAGCACTGTTCTACAAGAACTTGAAGGCTTTACATATGCCACAGCCCTTGACTTAAATATGGGCTATTATACCATTAGATTGGATCCAGATCGTCCAAAATATGCACCATTATCTTTCCGTGGGGTAAGTACTCTTACCTGCGGTTACCAATGGGCGTTGCATGTTCTCCCGACATCTTCCAGGCTAAGATGTCTGAGCTAATGGCAACCCTTGAGTTCGTGCGAACTTATCTGGATGATTTACTATGCATCAGCAAGGGAAACCTAGAAGATCACCTTACTAAACTTAGAAGGGTCTTCATTAGGTTGCGAGACGCAGGCTTGACCGTCAATGCGCGCAAGTCGTCTTTCTGTGCCATGGAGACAGAATACCTAGGATATGTGCTATCCAGAGATGGTATAAAACCACAGCCAAAAAAGGTACAGGCAATCCTCGCATTAACACCGCCTCAAAATGTTAAACAGCTCCGTAGGTTTCTAGGCATGGTCCAGTACTACAGAGACATTTGGGCGAGACGCAGTGAAATACTTGCACCATTAACCAACTTAGTTGGTGAATGTGGACACACCAAAATCACAAGGGCTAACAAAACCAAGAAAAAGCCGTGGTATTGGAGTGACATCCATCAGCAAGCATTCGACACTGTAAAGGCAACTATCGCTCGCGATGTTACCTTGGCCTACCCTGACTATTCCCAGGGATTTGAAATTTACACAGATAGTTCCAAATTTCAATTGGGCGCTGTGATTACTCAAAACAACAGGCGCTGGCGTTCTTCAGTAGAAAACTGAGTCAGGCGCAGCAAAAATATAGCGTGACCGAACAAGAACTACTGGCCATAGTAGAAACACTAAAGGAGTTCAAAGGCATGCTTTGGGGACAGCAAATTACGGTCTACACTGACCACAAGAATCTAATGCAGGATGCTCTAGGTCTGACCTCTGATCGAGTGTACCGCTGGAGATTACTCTTAGAAGAGTATGGCCCCACCATCGTGTATATCAAAGGCATCCACAACACCGTTGCGGACGCCATCTCACGACTGGACTATGGACCCGTCATAGATGACAGGTCAACCTGGATGACTTTAAGCCCAGTGTTGGTGCTACCACAACACCTCACAGCCAGAAGCATCCCTAGCATCCACCCAGGAATCCATGAACCAGGTGTTTGCTAATCGCAACGAAGAGGACTCCATCTATCCCCTCACAACCAGAGAGATAGCGGAGGCACAACAAGAAGATGAAAGCCTACTAAACAAAGGCTACTCAACTCAATTAGTTGAAAATATTAAAGTACTCTGCAAAGAGGGCAAAATGGTTATTCCAGCAAGCCTCCAACACCGTGCGGTAGCTTGGTTTCACCACTACCTACAGCACCCCGGGACTAAACGTCTCGAAGAAACTCTTCGTCTGTCGATGTATTGGAAAGGTCTAAGAACGACAGTCCAATCACACGTCAAAAAGTGTCACAGTTGCCAGGTGAACAAACGCAGGCAGATAAAATACGGGAAACTGCCGACAAAACTTGCCATCACCAACCCATGGGAGGCTCTATGTGTGGACCTGATAGGACCGTACACCCTCAAGGGCAAGGACAAGACACAACTTGACTTCATGTGCGTCACAATGATCGATCCTGCAACAAGCTGGTTCGAAATTGTAGAGTTGCCGGTATCACAGCTCCCGAAGCTTGATATTCCCACGGGTACAAAGGGGCACAAGGGCAAAGACACACATGTCCACGAGCAACAACCCTACTTTGACAAGGCGTCAGCAACAGTAGGTAATTTAGTCAATAGGACCTGGTTTAGCCGTTACCCACGTAGTCAATATATTATCTACGACAATGGAAGTGAATTTAAACTTCACTCGAGACCCTCTGTGATTCATATGGTCTAAAGCGTAAGCCAACCAGTGTCAAAACCCACAAGCTTAACGCAATACTCGAGCGGGTGCATCAAACAATCATGGCGATGCTCCGCACAGCTGAACTGGATATGGCCGACACCATCAGCGAGAGTGACATTGCTGACTTTCTCACAAATGCCGCATGGGCCGTTCGCTCTACCTATCACACAGTACTAAAGACTTCGCCAGGTGCAGCTATTTTTGGAAGGGACATGTTGTTTGACGCCCCTACATTGCTGACTGGTCTAAAATAGGGGAATATAGACAACGGCAAACTGACCGTAACACCAGACGGAGAATGCCTCTCGCATAGACTGGGACTACCAACCCGGTGACAAAGTACTGCTGCAAAAGACGGTATCCTCCGCCAAAACAGAGAGCCGGTATGAAAGTGATCCTTGGACTATCACGTCAGTTCATACGAATGGCACAATAAGGGTTCAACGCGGAACTAAGTCCGAGCGACTTAACATTCGGAGAGTTACACCATATTTCGACTAAACTAAACAAGACTTGTACCTTACCCCCTCTCTCCTCTCAAGACTTACGCTTTGTCATTGCTACACCATCTTTTTTTCCTCCTCGCGGTTTTCTTTTTCCTTGAGAGGTTTTCTTTTTTCGTGTGCATTGACACCTTATCGCTCCATTCGTGGGGGCGAGTGACATGAGCCAAGGATACCTACTGGTACCCCTGACCCACCAGGCCCCTTTTTCAGGACCCAGGGACAATGGCTCTTCCCAAACAAGGGGAAGTATACAAAAACCCAACTCATACTTTCTCAGAAAGAATATATTTGAGATACATACCTATCAGGTATATACCTCAGAAACAATGAGTTAAGTTAAGCAGTGGACAGGGGTCAACTGCCCAACTGAGGAGCCTAAAAATGCAATACTTTCTCAACTAGCAAACTTGCAGTGTGAGAGCTTCTCTGTAAATATTGGATACACTGGCCTCCAATATTTTACTTGTTAATCACAGTGATTTACATGATAAACTCGAGAGGATCACCATTAGGCAATCCTCATTTGTTGACCATTTCAGTAGCATATAAATTAAGTCTTCAGACAACTGAAACATCTTTTCTACTTCGTTTATCTACAACTACTTTTCGATTACTTCCGGCTTAGGTCACCATCTCACATGAAATTTTGGCTGAGGCCAAAAAGGTTCCCAACACATCATAATCGATTTGATGAACTTTCCTTTTTTTGTTTATCCCCTTTTCTCGGAATTGGATTGAAACATGCAGGGGCAGTGTACCTTGTACTTTATGATTATGTTGCACCTTCGGATGTAATTTGTACTTTCACTTTTGAAAGTAAGAAGTACATCTGAAGGTACATTGTCACATGGGAATCGATATGTTATCTATGGGAAATCATAAAAGAGTACAGAGTACATCCAAAAGTAATTTATGTACTTTCGGATTTACTCTGTACTTTTGATTGTACTGTGTACTTTCAAATGAACATTAACCTTACTCGAATTTTTATCCTTGTTTCAAGGATAAAAAATTTCTGGCCGAAATTAGTGAAATCGTCGAAATTTTTATCCTTGAAATTTTTATCCTTGAAATAAGGGCAAAAATCATCTGTGTTCATTCTCATGGTTGCCATTTTTGGGGATCATGTTGCGGTCTCTCTTTCTCTACACCATTCATCAGACAAGAAGTTGGGCTATCTGTTGGTATGTTTTGGTCGTTTTGGGTGCTCTGCAGCCTCAGATATAAACCAATGCTTCCGACACTTATTTTCACAAGATACCTACCGAAATGGAGTTTTTTTACTTAAGGAGCTTGGTGAGTGTTTCAACCGTGGCAGGTGTGCAAATGGACGTGGTGCATTTATGCTTTACTAAGAGTGGTCACATAGGAGTTAGAACAGTTTATGCATAAATATTTTTGTCCTTATTTCAAGGATAAAAATGACATTTTATTGAGATCAAATGGACTATACTTGCCAAACTTAATGAAACAATTTTGCATCAACTGCATGTTTATTACCAAACCTTAGCATCAAATACCGATATTCATTGCAGGTATCAACTAATGTCCACTTGGAGTCCACTTGTGGATACTCTCTAGTTGTGTTTTATTGGTCCATCAAAACAGGGGTTTTTATCCTTTTTTATTCTTTTTTCGGGCCTTGAGTAAGGTTACACAAAAAAATTATTTAACTTATCAAAAAATCAAAAAATAGGGATATTGTGCTTGTTTGTGCTACCCAATCCCATTACTGAAAAAATGTGTGTCATGATAGCGCGGTTTAATGCAATAAAAGTATTAACTTATGCAAGATTCTGCATATGTTGTAAAAACATCTTGTGCAGAATCTTGCATAAGTTAAGATGAGTTGGGCCAAATTTGCGTTCAAGGGTTAATAGCTTTGTCTGCTATAGATAACTCACCTTTTTGGCAACCCCACCCACAATGCCTCCACATGCTGTTTAAATAAATGATTCTCATGGAAAGTAGCAAATTGGACTGTTTTCATTTTTGATGTAAATTTCCCTGAAGTCCTGAGCTGAATTCAGTTAGTGTAACACCTCACCAACCAATCTTTTGTACATTAATTGTTGCACCAGGATGCACCTATAAACCAGGTATTACGGTAGAGAGGTTTTAACAGGGTTCTAAGTAGTCTTACTAGGTAGGTATGGTATTACACCATGTCATCAGCATGCCCTCCATTCTTCTTCCATCTGTTAGACCAAAATCAAGGAAAAATGTGATGCCCAGGGAATTGCAAAAATCTGAGTTCACTGGATTGCAATATCCAGGGAATCGTTTTTCTTCTTGGATTTTGCATTCTGGCAAAAGTGCAATTCTTATGGAATAGCCAAATTTTGGGGGGATTGGTAGAAAGCTAATGTATCCACCCCATTTTCTTCTGTTGGAGAAAGGATACCGGCACACAGCGGTTCCAGATTGGCATTAATTCTGATCCATTGAAATGTGCCAACCTGATCCCAACCATTAATTACGATTATCTGGGAATTGTAATCGAGCACACTTAAACAACTGCATTCCAATTCCATAGGAATCCTAAAGCCAATCATTACTCATGTTTAAAAATTATCAGTTCAATATTGAACGGATTACTCTCACAAAGATACCAACCAATCTAGGGCTAATCACATAATTTTAAAATAATTACAAGTGTTTCCTAAGAATTGATTCTCGCTGTTTTTGGCCGGATTGCATTCCCTGAATATTGCAATCCGGTGAAGTCTGATTTTTACATTTCCTTGGGAATCACGTTTTCCCTGGATTTTGGCCTAGGGGTTCAGGGAACACCAGGAAAATGGATTATTTTCTAAAAGGTATCCATGTTCCCTCGTGCATAAAACCAAGAAGTAATGGCTAGGAATAGTACCACACTGTTAGTATGGGAAGGTAGTATTATAGCATAGGTAGCATTGCAGTATTTATCATACGCGACTGATTGGTGATGCACTTATGAGAATGGATACAATCTACATCTAATGTAGAAAACTAAATAAAAATCAAACTTAGAATATTAGAATCTAAACAGATTTTGTTTAAAATCTAAAATAAATTTTCAAAATCTGTTAGATCTAGAGTGGACAATTTCGAAAAACAAAATGGCTTGTGAAGAAATTAATATCTACCTTAGAAAATCTACTTCATACTTAGAAAATCTATGCTCTTAGATTATTCCTAAACTATGTTTTAAGGTCCTAGACTATGGTTTGTTTTGATCTATTCTCAGAAAAGAATCGATTTAACATCAAGAAATCCTTCTCAAGAAAGTTCCAGCTTGCCCAAAGGCTCAAACAATATGAGTATCTATAGACATTGGCAAATTAATTCGGGATTTGTTTTCTTTTAGAGAATTGGTTTTCTTTTGGCTTTTACACTTTTTTGTACTATTCCTCTGTCGAAATCATAAGGTATCCAGTTTTCTTTTGGGTGATTAGTTTTCTTTTTGGAGATAAGCTTTTCCGTTCAATGTCAAAAGTTACTGAAAACCCAGTCCTGTGCATATATCACCAATGACATGAAAAGGAATTGGTATGGGAGAACAATGTGAGTGTAATGTGGTGCAAATCTATGGTACTGTATGTACCATACTGTAAGTACAGCTATATGGAATACACCACTGAGTTTTTTCGCATATTATTTAGTGCATACATATCATATGTGTAGAGCTGTATCATAAATATAAGTTTTAAAGCGGTGAAATTAATTACTCCTGTTTCTGTTCCAGTGTCCTTTCTCAACACCATTGCATGTGCGTGAGGGATACGGTAGTACCATACAATAAGTTATGAGGTAGGTAGGCTTCTATTTTTTACACTGCTTCACCCCGTGAGACATGTCCCAACTACCAGAGGTGGTGCAATAATTGCACCACAAATTTCATGCTAATCCGCTCTTTTTTGTGGTGCAATTATTGCACCACCTCATCTCATACTATTCTGATGCATGTAGACAGAATAGCAACAGACAAATTTGTGAGAAACTTGGTTTCTTGATTATTCTGAACAGAAAACCTGTTACTCCACATTTTTTCGGATAATTTGAATTATTCTAACATGTATTCTAATAAATTCATAGTGCCGTTATTTTTCTTTCTTGTTATTTTCTCAACATTTTCTTTATAGCTTGAGCAGCTTCACAACCTCCCCCTTGGAGATAAAGCCTTTTCAGGCCGAAATGTCAACGACATCTCTACCTGTTTGTACATTGGAATAGTCCAACAAGGTGGTGCAATAATTGCACCACCTGGAAAACAAGTAGAAATATACAGGGGTTCTACAGAGGTGGTGTAATAATTGCACCACCTCTGTGGTAGTTGGGATATGCCCTCGTGAGCAGTAATACATACTATGGTAGGCTTCTCGTTTTCTAGATACGTACTAGTACATGGAGATATTGTTAGTAAGCCCCTCTAGTTATGGAGGTATTGTACTTTCGGGTATAGCACCTACTCCGTTCTTGATAAAACTTATCTTTAAGAGCCTTTAACCCCGCAACACATCTTCCATTTCTTGCCATCACTTGCCTTCAAAAAATAATGAAATGAAACAGAGGGCGCAATAGGGCGCAATCCGGAGCAATGAAGCGATGGCGAGGTTTCCACCCTTTTATCATCATTATTTGCCATCTGTTAAGCATCTTCGGTGTCATTTATCCTGCCGCAGCATCTTCCAATGGAAGCGATCGCATCACTCCCCGACATCAATCTAACGCATCGCCAACAAATCCCCTTTATCCAACGGGTCGAGATCGACCGCACACTTATCGAATCATATCAGACAAAATTGTCTATTCCGGATGGAGACGTGTCATTCGTCGCACTGTATCTCCCCCAAAACATGTACATCCCCATCACTACGACGACTACAACTCCAAGAATCATCTCATAGATTTCGACATTATTGATCAAAATCATGGCACTAATGGAGCAGTCATAATATTCGCTTGGAATTCAACGTCGAAAACAGCTACAATTGTTCGAGAGTATATGCCGGGTTGTCATCGTGTTTTGGGGGGGTTGGCAGCGGGACTTGTCGAAGATGAGAAGCATACAAGTGAAGGAAACGGAGAAAGAACTTTGGTGGCGGCTCAATGCGAGCTTGAGGAAGAATGGTGAGTGCCATTTGGCTATGTCTTTTCGGTTCGCAGTTTCGTTTTTGGCTCTGTCCATACTGCAACTGTTTGAATATTGTGTTAAACTCCACTTCATTCCTAAGTCATCTTGCTGGAGGGATGTGGTATCGATTAACAGAAGAAGGCATTTCTGGTGAGATTCGTTTGATGAAATAACTGAACATTTCTCTCAGTTGCTTGATAAGTAACACGCGATTTCATCTCCCAGTACCAATGGACAAATACGTAGTCACCGAAATAACGCCATATCTTGTCATAGACCCACATCATGTGCCCAATCCTCGACCTCTGGATGACGAAGAAGATATTGAAATCCTCACTGGCATTTCCCCTGCAGAAATAATGCAAATGATTCGTGAGGGTGACATGAATTTAGTGGGCGGATGGGGCGCCTTGCTGGCTTTGGCGAAACTGAGAGAGCTTGGTGAAATTTGAGATTGGTCGTTGGGAATTCTTGCAGAACAATTTTTCCATTACTGCTGGGCTAGCTATCATATTGCCGACATACACGAACGAAAAGTCTAATTTCTGCCTAACTAACAGACAACATATAGACTATGAACAACTACCATTTTACGAACCTAAAGAAAGTACATTGCTTTCTCCATTATTCTTGCACCCATTTACAGAGACCCTCGAAATTTTGTCCTTGTGCATGATTGTTTCAAATTCACGTTGCCTTTTCTGCGCTCAAAAAAATTATGAATCAAATGGAACGATGTGATTATACCATTCACATCACCAACACATGAACCCATCCCCCCGCTTCCCTCTTTCCCACACGCATGTTCCCATCAAGAAGTCCTCAACGGAGGACTCACCAGAACCACGATATCCCCCCTAACAAACAACATTCCCACATTCCTAGTCCTTTTACTGACAATCTCCTCTCCCGTCTCTTCGTCCTCCTCCACCGACGTGATCGTCTCCTCTACCTGAGAAAGGACCATGTTAAGATGCTGATCGTAAGCGTGGAGAGTGCCGCGCAGTTCTCTCGAGTTGCGGCATTTGATGTAGACTCTTTCGGAGAGGGAGAGTTTTATCAGGTCTAGCGGTTCTTCCATTGTGATGCGTGGGGTTTGAAGGATGGGGGCGGTCTTTTGGTGATCGAAGGTGTTTAAATGATGTGCAGGATGTCTTTGAGTAAGGCGAGGCGACTAGGAAATTAATTGAGGCGTGGAAAGAGCGGGGATCTAAGCAGTGGAGCAGGTTGGAGCCTGTTGGAATTGTACGTTAGGTATTGTACGTCTATCTCGTGAGGATGTAGCAAAATTGTCGTAGGCTGCGTGAAGGGTCGGGTCAGAAATTTAATTTGAACTGGGCGGCGGTTACCTTTCTGAATGAACAAAACGATACCTCAACAATAACCTATCTATATTAAAATAAATTGATTTTTGAAAAGAAATCAAGGTAACAAAGAAATATCCATAAAGGTAACTCGATGGTAACCCCTTGCCCTCCCCATGCCTACCCTATGCCTACAATACCCATGCCTGCCCCATATTCTACCCCATGCTACTTTCAAAACACATCACAGGTCTATCAAAGGTGATCACATCTTTACACGGAGGTTACACTGAAACACCGTTATCATGGACTTTTCCTCCGAGCCACCAAGAATGGGTTCCGTCATCCGCGGCAGAGCCCCCGCCACATCGCTATCCTACCACGAATCCGGCTCTCATCTCTTCATCGCCTCAGAAAACGACTCCTCTCTGCGCATCGTTGATTGTATGAACGGCTGCGTCGCCACCGATCGACCATCCTTGATCAAATTGCAAACACAGGGAATTCGCACCGTCCGAGCCACTCATCATGGGCATTGTGTTTTACTTTCTCCGGGGTTGCAGTGCGGCCCAAAAATCAATTCTGTTTATTATCTAAGTGTTCATGATAACAAAATATTGAGGGAGTTCTCGGGGCACACTGGCGTTGTCACCGGCATTTCCACGAGTCCATTGAATGATAATTTTCTCACTTCGAGCGTGGATGGGACTGTTCGACTGTGGGATGCCGGCGTGTCTGGAAATCCCTCGAGTCAACTGAAATTACCACAAAATGTAGAAGGGTCTCCGATAGCATCATTTGATACTACTGGTCTCGTTTTTGGGGTTTCTGCAAAATTGGCAGGTGACGAAGGGCATGTAAGTTCGTTGGAAACATCACTGTTTTCTTGGGACTTCTCTATTGTGAATTGTGACATTAAACAATTTCTGAATCATTTTCAAAGCACATCCAACTCTACGACGCCAGAAACTCCAGCGTCGGACCTTTCTCAGAAATGAAAGTCTCACGAAAAGAACTGGAACAAAAAATACATGCCTGTGGAAGCACACCTGAACGTGCCTACGCACTGAGTAAAAATGAATGGACGTCAATGGAATTCAACAAATCTGGCAAGCAAATTCTTTTCTCTTCCAAGGGCGTCGTAGTTTCCGTTGACGGTTACGAAGGGACGGTGTTGCATTCGTTTCTTCTCGAGGCTGATGATAATTCCACTTCGTTAGAATCAATGGCTGGATGTTTTACTCCTGATAATCGAACGGTACTTTGTGGGAATGAGAATGGGACAGTTAGTTGTTATGATGCGAGTACGGGGTTGTTGACACGGAAGATGAAAGGTCATGTTGATCGGGTAGGTTGCGTAGCTGCGAATCCCAAATATGCCCAGATTGCAAGTGCCTGCACAAACACCGCGCTGTGGATATGGTAGAAATGTTAAATTTGGCGATAGAATGTTGCATTTGACATTCATTTGAAATTCATAACAAAAGTGGCTACAGTATTCTTGTGATATTGCTAAATCTTGTGCATGTTTATTGAATGGCATTAGGTGAAGTTGTTTGGAAATCTGAGGGTTCATACTTGAATGCAAAATTATTTATACACCCCATGAATCCAAATCATTCTCCCTTTTCGACTGATCAATTGCACCATTCATATGTGGAGGAAATGCTGTTGTTGTTACTTGAGTGTTCATCGGCCATATTCAGTTCTGCGATACCCCGAAACTCATTCTTTGGATCTCCTGGTAGTTGTATTCAGAGAAGATAGGAAAAGAGGTTGTATTCATTGCGGAGTGAGAAGTTGCTGCCTCCGCTAATTTTTGTGTCGAGTTGCTGTTGAGTTTTTCCTTCTTTGTCGTAGAAAGTGACGATTGCGAAGTGTTCGTAAGCCTACATTTGGGCAAGGGAGGGGCAAAGATAAATATAGCGTAGACTATGCACACCATATTACATCACTTATCTTCTATCCGTGATCAAGCAAAAAGAATAATCAACCTAAACTACCAATGAGATTGAATGAGAACTCATCAACTGGACCTAGATTTTGTCCCAGTCCTTCCAATACAAGTCCTTAAATCTCTCCATAAACTTCAGAATATTGTCACAATTCTCTTTCGTGTACTTCTTTTGAGGAAAATCCAACGGAATGTATAAAAACTGCACCACGTGTCCAAACAATGTACAATCCCAGGTAGTTGCTTCGCCCCAAAAAATGAATTGCTTCTCTCCAAGATAATCCGAAATCGATTGAATGTCTTGACAAGATATTGTCCACTTTTCGTCATCACTGTGTCGACCAAATGATACGTACTTCATTTTCTGTGCAAATGCCCATGGCAAGACACGCATCCAGATCTTGCCAAAGAACCAGCCTTTCAATGTGAAGGACCCTTCATTTTTAAACCAGTCAAGTGGTATGACGGCAGAACAGAACTGTTTCATGTGTAATCCATATCGGTAGTAAAAACCAAGTTGTGTAGTATGTTCTTCAATCATTCGGGTGAATGCGTTGGCCACTGCGGTGTCTTAACACGAAAGCACATTCTTTTCTATTTTGTCTATCCCAAATTTCGTTGACAAGAAGTGAAGTCTATCCCAAATTTCATTGACAAGAAGTGAATGAGAAAATTGGAGTCTGCAATAACGACGCCCTTCTCTTTTGAATTTAATCAAATGTAGGGGATTTGGCCCTTGAGACCAAATTCAAGCAGCTGCAATGGAACAATGCAACAACATTCGTCGTTGCAAGCCATCCTCATAGGTGCAAGTATTGAAACCTATCTCCTCAAAAAAGCACAATTGGTCCATCAATCACCTGGGGAATGGGCCTCGTCATCAACTCTCTGTGATAAAAACAGTCAATCATTTCAGAGTCAATTCAAAATGATTCTTGCTGTTCAACCGGCATCTTTTAATTCCAATAAAGTAATATCATGTTTACTACGTGATTCAGACGATGGCCACTATGGCCACCATGTCTGCAATGTGTTTTTTGAGGCCACATCAATGTGGTTTTTGATACCACATCACACGTGTGCTTCTTGGGAGTCATTTTTACTGTGACTCATAAATTGCCATGTTTTTATTTGTCAATCACTCACAGCCAGTAAGCCTGGAGTGATTGAGTGGGAGGTTTTCTGTCGCAGCTTGTGTCTTTCCTTCCCAGCCACACTGACACACACAAGTGATCATCCAGCCCAGGGCTAGTTACTCATAAACTTTCAAGTGCTTTTTATGGTATTTGCATGCTTGATCTTTCAGTTAGTAAATAGATAAAATAAGCTCACAAAACAAAAAGTCAAAATCAATAAAAATTTATGTCAAGCCCTACTGCTTTGATTTTGGGGACACCCTTCATCTTGCAGTACCTCTTTTCATCCGGATAGCAACACGCTTCCTCTGCGCAACTACAAAGTCTACCGCCTTTGTAGCAACTTCTACATACCTGATTTAATCACCAGAGTATTGTCCAGAACAAGTTGTAAAAGTTATAATCCTTCGTCTTCCATCACAGCTGTGGACAATGAAGTAAATCATCTTATCCCATTTACCTATCATCATAGCATATCACAATGACCCTCCCAACCCTCTTCCTAACGTTGATCCCAACATTGCTGCTATTGCTGGTGATGTAGCAAACCTCACCGCTGCTGTTCAGGCTCTCAATCAAGCCATTCAAGCAACTAACAACAAAGTTGCCAACATCATTGATAACTGGCCAGGAGCCAATGCAAACGCTCCTGTTCCTGTCTTCACGCTCTCTCCTGTAACTGCTGCCGTTGACAACTTGATTGATTTCTCCACCAAGCATGGTGCCCAGCTCTACAAGACTGGTTGTTCATCTCTACCTACTTCATTCAGCATGAATGCTGCAGGTGTACTCTTGTTCCAGAGGGAGATGTTGAATAGGGTCAAAGCGATGGGATGGGACTCTGCCATTCAAGGTGTCATCATGTTTGCCAATGCTGATGGCGATTTGATTAATGTAATCACTGACTTTGGCAGGATCAGCCATGCATCTATTCTTGCTGGAGCTGACAGGTTCATCAATGGAGCTCAGCACAACCAAGGTGCTGCTCAGGGCAATCACATGATGGCCCACAGCATCACCAGCACCATTTTTGCTGATAAGCAGTCTCAATTCTTGGCTTACAAGTTGAGGTACGAGACGTCCCCAAATGGCTCCAATGAAAAGATCATCGTGGCAGCAAGCTACTGGAAGACCATCATGGAGCTCACCTTGCTCGACTGCACTGTGACAAACTCAGTCCTTAGGAATGATCTTTGCAATGTTGGCCAGTTCTGCATCAATTCTAATGGCGACATTGATGCCATCATTGACCCTGTCACCCTGAAGTACACCCAGCTCTATTCCCATCAAGAGGACATGCCTGACCTACCTGAAAGTCTCATTGCTGCTTTCAAGGATAATGTGGATGATGATAACTTCTCCAAGTACTGGGACAAGAAGCATTCTGACTTCTGGGATGGTGAACCTGTCATGGCCAACATTACTCTTGAGCAGATTCTCATTTGGGCCAAAACCAAGTTCAATCTCTTGGTTTTGCAAAAGAAATGGGGGGGGGGGCAAATCCAAGGAAATGGAGGATATCATTGGTCTCAAGGCCCAAGTTGAACGGTTAGAGGAGTCCAAGCTCAAGCTTTCAAGTCAGCTTGCCCAAAAGCAAAATGTAATCCTTCTGAGGACTCCGATGGCAAGGCTTCTGCCAAACCTGGCAAGGCTGGGGCTCCTAAGACAAAGAACAAGAAGAATTTGAGTGACAAGAAGAAACAGAAGGCAGATGAGGCATGGATGAAAGTACCTCCTAAGGATGGTGAGCCCACCATGAAGATGTATCGGAACAAGAAATGGCATTGGTGTATCCAACACATGGCTTGGACCATTCACACTTCAGAGGAATGCAAGTTGGGCAAGGAACTTGCTGCTGCAGCTGCTGCTGGCAATTCCATCCCTTCCACCACCACGGCCAATGCTGCTACTGTTTCTGCTGACAATGACAATGCTTACGCCGCTCTCATGGGCACTCTTGCTGCTTCTGCTGCCGCTTCCTTCCAGAAATAGGGGTTCAGACCAGCATGGCACTCCTTCATGGCTATCTCTGTGCCATGGCTGAGGCAAATTATTCTTCGAAACTTCTACTACTTTACTTCATCCTTCTACCTATGATCATCTACTACGTTTGCTCCATCACTTAAGACTTCCTCACTGCTGTCGAGAGGAATAGCCACCGTGGCCTTAGCTGCCGCTTGTACTACCACAAAGGCTTCCTCAGCACCAGTACCACTACCATTAGTTCAAAGCTCGTATGAAACAAAAGAAGAGAAGAAAGTTTAGAAAGCCCAAGCCATTATTTCATTTAACAACCAACGGGAAACTCATCATTGGGATTTACTTGTTTGTAATCCGTCTCCATCGAGTTGGTCGACATGTGTCCAAACAGATCCAATGGTTACGTTCCTGCCTCCGCTCTTTCTTCTATCACACCAACGGCAAGCCCTTGGATCCTATGGTTGTTGCATACTCTGCAACAGCTACTGGCCAAAACGCTTCTGTGGCCAATTCAATACTGATTCCTTCAAGATTGGTATTGATACAATGTGCTCCTGCACCATGTCTGGCAACAAGCATCATTTTGAAGATTTGAAGGAGGGGCCTACTCCGAAAACTGTTGGCGGCATTGGTGATTCTACGCTCAAGATTGCTGGTATAGGTACTTTCGTCATCAACATTGTGGATGACACTGGCAAAGTTTGCATTGTCAGGATCCCGAATAGTTTATATGTCCCGGACCTGAAGCTTCCTTTCTTGTGTCCTTGGCACTGGGCTCAAGCTGCTAATGATCACGCACCTAAACCTATGGGCACCTTTGTGTGGAACTTTGACAAGGGGGCTCAAATGTGGTGGGACCAGCACAAGCATTGCAAGACCGTATTCCATGATGCATGTACCAACACGCCTACCTTCAAAACTGCCGCTGACACTTCGAAAATACAAGCTTTTGAGGCATGTTTCCAGGCAATGGATGCTTCACACCTCAACCATCGAGCAAATTGTGTGTCCCTGACCTCCATCGCCATACTCATTGATCTACTCATCAATTGGATCCTGCCGAATTCACTGCCGATGAGGAACTACTTTCTTCCAACCTACCTATGTAAAATGAGGGAGTTAGTAGTGATGATGACACTGTGCATACAGGCAATCACGATTTCTGTCTTACCAATTCAAATCAATGGTGTCCTATTTTTCCAATAGGCTACCACGACTGGGGGGAATGCAGCCACTATTGACATGCTTTGACTCCTCTGATTGGGCAGCTTCATTATTCTCCTCTCCAGTTGCTTTCTGAGGCCGCCGAGCAAAAGGGGGCAACCCAAGCTTCTGATGACCAAGCAGAATTGATGAGATGGCACCAGCACTTGTGCCACCTTTCCTTTGCAAATTTGAAGAAGTTAGCTGAGCAAGGTGACATCTCTTGTCAACTGGCCAAGGTTACGCCTCCAAAGTGTGCTGGATGCATGTTTGGCGCCATGACCAAACTATGGACAAGAGACAAAGGCGAGAAGCGCTCCATCTTTGTTGCCACCAAGCCTGGTGAAGTTGTTTCGGTGAACACAATGCAGTGAAAGAGTTAGAATTTATTGCTCAAGCTCAGGGAAAGCTCACTTCTCATTGTTACAAGTATGCTACAATATTTGCGGACTATTTCTCCCATGTGCAATTCATTCATCTACATTGCAGCAACAGTTCAGCCAAAATTGTGCAAGCCAAGCAAACATTTGAACATTTTGCAGATGATCATGACTGTGACAATGGCCGATTTGCAGATAAAGGGTTCATTGCAGCATGCAAGGCCAAGAACCAGCTCATTTCCTACTGTGGTGTCAATGCTCACTTCCAAAATGGCATTGCTGAGAAAGCTATTCGTGACATTACTGAGGCAGCTTACAAGGCACTTCTCCATACTAAGGTCCTTTGGCTGCTTGCCATCGATCTGTCCCCTTGGCCCTATGCCATGCGCAATGCTGTTCACATTTACAACACTGTCGCTGTCGTTTATGGCAAGTCGAGGATCGAATTGTTCTCCAAGATGGATGTTGGCTCCAACATGAAGCACAACCACACATTTGGATGCCCAGTCTTTGCTCTCCCAAATGCCCTTGCATCTGGTGGAAAGCTTCCCAAGTGGTCTCATAGAGCTAGGTTAGGCATCAACCTGGGTCCTTCACCCAATCATGCTCGGAATGTCAATCTAGTTCTCAATTTGACTACTGGTCTTGTGTCTCCCCAGTTCCATTGCAGGTTTGATGACTTCTTTGAGACCACCAGGCTCAGTGGTGAAGATGTGGTGACCACAGCCCCTTGGTGTGTCCTTGCTGGCTTCAGGAGGGCTGATGGTTCTAAAGTGGAGTCCAATGTCGATGTAGCTGTGGACAATTGTGAGCAACCTGTTGGGACCATGGACTCTGTGCAGCCTCCTCATGACTTCGATGACCCATTTGAGCCTCCTCAGGCCGATGAGGATGTCATAGATCATTTTTCCAATCCAAGCCCTGCACATGCTTCTGAGGGAACTTTGCCTTCTGACGGAGATTCTCGTATGACTGGTGACAGCTCCCATGGGTGCATCAGAAGGATGTCTAGCGCAATGTCTGATTTGATGTCACAACATGAGTGTTACCATGTCTGATGATGAACTTCATGACCACCACTTGGAGCTCCAAGACAGGATGTTCACCCTATTGCTTTTCATGCTGAAATGATGGGTGACATTATGTACTATCACCAGGCAATGCATCAGCCAGATGCTCAGGCCTTTGCAAATGCTGTTGTTAAGGAAATGAATGGTCACATCAAGGCCAAGAGATGGAAGTTGATCAAGCACGACCAAGTTCCTGAAGGCATTGATGTCATTCCATCTGTATGGGCCATGAGGCGCAAGCAAAATCTCATGACCAGCGAGATCACCAAACACAAGGCTAGGCTTAATATTCATGGTGGCAAACAGCAGTTTGTCATATGAAATACTTCGAAACTTAGGCCCCTGTCATCACCTGGTTTGCTATTTGTCTCGTCATGATTCTTGCCCTTCTGTGTAGCTATGCTCTTTGTCAGATTGATTTCATTCAGGCTTATCCTCAAGCACCTATTGAGACTGACATGTACATGGAGCTACCAATTGGCATTGAGACTTGTCATGGGAATTCCAAAGACCATGTTCTTCAACTCCTGTCAAACTTGTATGGCCAAAAACAAGCTGGAAGAGTGTGGAACGGCTACATGGTGACTAAACTTCTGGATATTGGATTCCAGCAATCGGAAGTGGACAAGTGCCTGTTCTACAAAGGTGACATCATCTTCATTGTCTATGTGGACAATGGTATTTTCTTGGGAATAAATGATGCACAGCTCACTGATATCATCAAGCAACTCAAGAGTGCTGGTCTTGATGTGGAAGATCAAGGACACCCTGCTGATTATGTGGGAGTCAACATCAATCGCACTCGAGATGGGACTGTCAAGTTCTCTCAGCGCGCTCTAATTGATAACATCATCAGTGATTCCAATGATACTGTTATGTACTCCAAACCTGTCCCTGCCAAGTCATCTGTTATCCTCCATGCACACAAGGATTCTCCTGATTTTGACGGCAACCTTAGCTACCGCTCCATGGTTGGCAAGCTCAATTACCTTGCCCAGACAACACGCCCTGACATTCTCTATGCAGTTCATCAAGTTGCCAAGTACTCCTCTTGTCCCAAGCAAGAGCACGGTGAAGTCTCTCTACATTGTGTGGTATTCAAGTGTAGATGTGATGTGGGGTTGAAGCTCAAGCCTGATCCTTCAAAAGGTTTTGAGGACTATTGTGATGCCAAATTTGCAGGCAGTTGGAATCGTGAATTTGCAGAGACTGACCCGCACTGCAAAGTCTAGAAGCGGTTGGATAGTGTTTTACGCTGGATGCCCTGTGATTTTTGCTAGCCGCATCCAATCTCAGGTGGCTCTATCCACAACTGAAGCTGAGTACATTTATCTGTCCATGTCTCCTCGTGATGCCATTCCCATTATGATGTTACTCAAGGAAATGATGAAAAAAGGCTTCAAGTTTATTTGCACCAACCCTCATGTCTACTGCAAGGTCTTTGAGGACAACTCTGGAGCACTGGAGTTGGCATGCCTACCCAAGCTTTGCCCTCACACCAAGCACATCACTTGCTGTTACCATCATTTTAGCTGAAGTTCTTCCCTTGCTCCACCAATTTGATGACAGCAGATGCACTAACAAAGCCGTTGGCTCAGAACGCTTTTCTATGCCATTGCACATGTGTGGACAGTGAGGCTCAACGCAGAGCCCATCGTGAGGGAGTGTCATGATTTGAACGATGGCCACTATGGCCACCATGTCTGCAATGTGGTTTTCGAGGCCACATCAATGTGGTTTTTGATACCACATCACACGTGTGCTTCTTGGGAGTCATTTTTACTGTGAATCATAAATTGCCATGTTTCATTTGTCAATCACTCACAGCCAGTAAGCCTGGAGTGATTGAGTGGGAGGTTTTCCATCACAGCTTGTGTCTTTCCTTCCCAGCCACACTGACACACACAAGTGATCATCCAGCCCAGGGCCAGGCTTTTTATGGTATTTGCATGCTTGACTTTCAGTTAGTAAATAGATAAAATAAGCTCACAAAACAAAAAGTCAAAATCAATAAAAATTTATGTCAAGCCCTACTGCTTTGATTTTGGGGACACCCTTCATCTTGCAGTACCTCTTTTCATCCGGATAACAACATACTTATCTGAAGTGCCATTGACCATGTTCATCTAAATTAGATTACTCTGTCTAAAAAGTTTCAGCATACAATCACTATCAATAGGACAACATCCTCTACAATGAAGAGGACACGTAATAACATTAAAATCTTCTACATCCAATATTGACTTCAGTTCATCCAGGCATTGTTTGAGTAACAAGGAATCTCTACCATAAACCCTTCCATCACAAATAGGAACTGTTATATATTTCATCTGAACTGAAGGATGAGCCTTACAAAAGAATGGCCGTTGGTCGTTCCAAAGCACTGAATCTCTGGCAGGTATCAAAGTGATGTCATGAAGGAACGTTTTGACTTCATCAACTCGGATTAAACCAATAAATAGTGCTAGGACAAGAAAAATGCTTTGTCTCTGCAGTCTATGTTGATCATTGATGCAACATGACTTGAATCTTCCATCAAGAGGAATCACATCCCGAGTCTTTCCTTCTAGAAGAATTCTGACCTCCAGTTCAGTTCATTCAATCCCCCAGTAACAAATTCATGAATGTAAGTTCAACCAACTTTCATGAATTGATCAAAAGTCCTCTTGATCCAATCTTCCAGAACACCGGCATCTCTCACTTTTATATACTTGAAACACATCTTTTCAAAGCCTGTTGCATATCTAGTAGATCAAAATCTGTTCAAGTGATTATCCATCACTCCAATTTTGGTAACGTTCAGTAACTGAGCAAACTCAGGTAGTATTGTGTGGACTCTGTTGATTTCACTGGTTGGGAAAGGATATTGGAATGTATATGTTGGACCCCATATTGAAAACCGCCCATTATAGATAATGGACAACCCAGCATCGATACTGGGATGCGCGGTTCCAGTATTGATGGCGGGGCCCATAAAAATCGGGCACTTTCAATATGGGGATCGCAATCTTGTGACGTTTGTGGATGGGTGGGGCGTGTTCTTTTTTTGGCGACAATATTGATCTAGTGTAAAAATAATTGACAACGGAAGTAAGGGCGGTTCTAAAGTGCTGAAATTATCAATATGGGAACATTATCAAAATGGGCTATGCTGCAAAAATCTAAGTATAGATACTGGGCATCCAGAATCAGAATTGGCATCCCGATATTGAAAGAAGGGGCAGTTAACGGGCCCCGCCATCAATACTGGAACCGCGCGTCCCAGTATCGATGCTGGGTCGTCCATTATCTATAATGGGCGGTTTTCAATATGGGGTCCAACATATATAACATGGAGCTCACACTATCCGCCTGTCCCGCCGCTCTGCTTGCGCCAGTCCGATAATCACAGAGACCATTGTATAAAGTAAAATTGGCAAGATAAAAATTGTTCAACCCGGTGCACAACTTACTCATAATCATGTTTACCTGTTCCCACTCAATAAATCTCCATTCTCTGGTTGCCCGATTTTCTGCTGTCACTGCCAAAAGAAATTGTTTGCAGAAATATGACAGTCCGTCTGGAACTGGTAGAATTATAAATTTGATTGCAGCAAACATAATCATTCTACTATAATTTTGGATTTTCCAGAGTGTGCCATGAACTCCTTGAGTCAAACGACCAAACTTTACGATCCGAGGAATATTCATGATCATAGGTATGTTACTAAAACGTTCAAAGACATTGGGAAGAATGGGTCGTAGATGACGATTGGTTAGGGGAAGTAGACATGGAAACAGTCGTGCCGCGTATACAACATTCTTGGTTGTTAATGGGGTGAGTTCTCCGGAGGCATTGGATAAATAGATAACGTTGACATGGCATTTAATTGCCATTCCAGGCGAACAATGGTGCGGGATCACAATGAACATGGGAGGGCAAGAAGATCGTTTTCTAGAGACATCCAATCTGACTGTTCCAGGCGAACAATGGTGCGGGATCACAATGAACATGGGAGGGCAAGAAGATCGTTTTCTAGAGACATCCAATCTGACTGTTTAAATTTAAATTTAATAAATAATAACAAACAAAGGTATATACTATTTACTTGTGGAATTTTGCCTGTGTTTGCCTGTGATATAACTGCCAACAATCATACTGCTACGTTGGATCATTCTCTAGTGTATCAAGCCAAATTTGATAAATTCAAAAATATCAGGCAACCATAGATCCTCCAATGCCGCTGTTACCTCATCTATCTATGACAACCATGCGTTCTCCAATGCCGCTGCTCCCTCAGTTTTCTACAACATTCAACGTCGCCACCGTTACTTGCGTGGAGTATGCTGATATCCCCAACAATTATGCCCTTGGCAATGACATGAAATGCAAAGGTGTGCCCATTGATTACAGGAGCAACGCGTGGAAAGACAGAGTGAACAATGATGACATGCATGAAGACAATCCCAACGATTACGCCATTGTCATCCCCAACGATTACACCCTCAACAATGGCGTGAAATACAACGGTGTGTCCAATGATTACACGAACGACACGTTGAAAGACAGCACGAAGTACGACGAAGTCACTGATTTTGGCGTGATGTTTGACGGCAAGTATCCTGCAATGCCACCACTTCACTTATCGAAATTCGAGTTCAAGGAAAACCTCAAGAATGCGGAAACGGACCACAATCATATGATGCCGCCGCTACCTCCATTGGCAACATTGCTGATGGAACCGTAACTACAGTTGACATGATACACGATTTTACATATTCCAAGCGAAGGAAAAGTTGGATAGAGTGGTTTACTGAACCAAAAGAATTTAAGGCAGTGCACAATCATTGCCTTGTCCCATTTAGTGAGATTGGTTTGAGTCAATGTCAACGCAAGGCCAATTCGAATAATACTTTAGATCCCAAGCGCCCGGAAGAAATTGCTAAATGGAATCGGTTTTGTATGGCGTATACGTGGTGGAGGCATTAATAATGAATCTTGGGAAAGTCGGTTTGCTGAACTGAAAGAGTTCAAGGTGGAACACAATCACTGCAATGTTCCAACAAATCAGATTAGTGGTTTGGGTCGTTGGGTGCAAAAACAACGCGCAGTCAATTCGAATAATGCTTTACATCCCACCGGAAGAAAGGGCTCAATTAGATCGGTTTCTTATGGAATCCGTTTGACGATGCTTGGAACAGAGGTTTTGCCGAACTTAAAGAGTTCAAGGCGAAACACAATCATTGCAATGTTCCTAATCTCCACGATAGTGTGTTAGGTCAATGGGTGAATGTACAATGCGTCACAAATAACAGGAATTCTTTGGATCCTGTGTGCAAGAAGATGTTGGTTTTGTATGGAAGCCGTGGGATGGCGCTTGGAGTGAGAAATTTGCCAAACTGAAAGAGTACAAGGAAACACATGAGCATTGCGACGGTCCAAGAAGCTACTCGGGTGGATTAGGAAATTGGGTTTACAACCAAAGCATTTATAATAAAAGGAATACTTTGAATAACAAGAGGAAGAAATTGCTAGAAGACATTGGATTTGTATGGGGAATCTAGTGCAATGAAGACAAGACACAGGGAGAAGGTATTGATGACTGAGGTCTTTATCAGAGCCACGAAGTCTAAACTGGGTAGTTATCTTCTTTTGACTGATGCAACTAATGAGTAGACCAAGGTATGAAAACGTATGACAGTACATAAGTGATGGTACCATAAAATACCCGCCAATACATCGCCAACTCGACACAGCCCACAAGCAATGGTGATAATCTTTCGGGCAGTATCATTGCCGCATTCACCAGTAGCGAAGGAGGAATGGTAGACAGCCCTTTCCCAAAATCGATAAAAAAACCCAAAAGACTCATGATTGTGATACGATGGATCATAAAGAGCATAGGTAGACCACATTATGGACCATATCCTTCCATTGAAACGTTGCGCCAGTGATGAAGGTTGAAATCACCTCGTAGGGTATGTTGTTCACACGTAGAAAGCTTTCCACTTTCAACGAGAAGGGTGATATGTTGTGTATATGTTTGGACCTCAAAAAGGTAAATAGATACACTTTATCGATCGGCATGGATAGTAGGTCGTTACTGAAAGAAAATTCTTTGCTTGTAGTCACCAAGCTGAGGTCGTCCTTACTGGTGTCGACAACATGTTCCATTCTTTTTGAGTAAAACACAAGTCTTCCATAGCGGCCAATGAAAACACGCCTACTATGCTGGATGCAGCACTAAGAAAGATGTGTGAATTGTCGGAAGAGAACCTCCTTTCCATTTTGGGCAGGAACTTTGGAGTACTATATATGGTGTACCATAGTGGGATTGGGACGCCCAGGAATAGAGCATAGATTAGAGTGTCCAACAACCGTGTTTTCAGCCAGCGTTCTCATCCCCTGCCCATGCGACAGCCATGGGACTACACGGGTTAAGCAATAGGTAAAAATAATGGGAGTTATTCGATATTTCCCGCCAATTTTAATACGAGATTAAAGGATTCCTATGTACGGTGAACTCGAAATTAAAAGATACAAGAAGGGTTGAACTCGAAATCCTTTTGATGGGAGAGATGATGTCGTGAGATCGCTGGCGTCGCCAATCCTCGTCAAGGTGAATCCACATCACTCACTGACTCTATTGTACAATACCTAGCCATTTATAAGACCATTATTATAGCAACGAAGGCGCGGCTCTCATTAAGGAAACGACGACGGAGATCTAGATAAGTCTTCACTAAGTGTTTCAATCGATTGGGTGTGATCGGATAACCAGTTTGAGAGTGGAGGAGCCCCATCAACTTCGTCCTTGAGACGAATCTGTGACATCAAAGCGTTCTCACTCAGCAACATCTGCAGTTCGGATAGTTTCTGAGCATCGTCAATTCATCTGTCTAGTTGACACTCCATACAATGAGCGGCAGTCCAACCATGCACAAGACGTGCACATTCCTCCTCCTCTTGTTGACATCCCAACAAGCTCACGGCTTCGCGACCCCCAAAACATCCCTGACGACGCAAAGCCTAATTTCCAATGTCAGAGTCGCCTGGAGGCCCTCTCCTCACACTTCGTCTGTCGTGCTTTTGGCAGAGTCTGAGGATAAAGGATCAAATACTGATGCTGCCACACCGGAACCAGCAGAAGATGAGACCGAATCCACCACTGAGGGGCTCTTCATTCCCGGTTTTAGCGATCGGTTTGAACCCGAGCCAGAACCTCCAGCCAAGAAAAAGGAGACAAAGAAAGAAGTAGTAAAAGAGGTTGTTACGAAAGAAGAGGCCATTTCCAAGGCTGAGTCTGTCATTTCCGAGGCTAAGAAGAAACCATCTGGCGATGCCAAGGGAGGAGGGTTTAATATCTCGAATCCATTTGCATCAAAATCCTCTGAAAAAGCCCGAGTTCCCAAACCCCCAACACCTCCCAAGGAGGAAAGGAAACTCAGTGACTCCGATGTTTCGCCCCTCGATTTGATGAAACTGGCACGTGGCGAGACCACCTCCAAGGTCATCGAAGAAAAAGCCCAACAAAAGCAGCAACAACAACTTCAACCACAAAAGCAACAGGCGGCACCTTCCCTCCCATCCCTCCCCAAACTCTCCCTCCCCTTCCAAAAACCAAAACAACCCACTCCTCCGCCTCCACCAGCCAAAACCGACCCGATCTCCTCGGCCGTAGGTGGAGCACTCACCGGCGCCGTCCTCGGTCTTTACACCAATATCGCCACCGACTTTCTCTACGACACCGACCTTCCTCCCGTCGTACCCCCCGCCGCCTTGGGGGTAGGCATCTCCATCGCCGCCTACGTGGGTGCCAATCAACCCAATTTCGTCGGCAAGGCCACCTCCTTTGTTTTTGGTGGTCCCGTTCGGGCGGTAAAGAACTTTTTTGTGAAAAAGGTCGAAGATACCGTGGATAATATTAAGGCTACGCCGGGAAGGATTGTCGATGCGATTGAGGATAAGATTGAGGAGACTGTGGAGGAGATTAAGGCTACGCCGGGACGGATTGCCGATGCGATCGAGGATAAGATTGAAGAGACTGTGGATGAAATTAAGGCTACGCCGGGAAGGATTGTCGATGCGATTGAAGATAAGATTGAGGAGACTGTGGAGGAAATCGAGGAGGCGGTGGATAAGGTTATCAGTTTACCTGCTAAGAAGTTGGAGGAGGTGAGCTTGTTTTCTTCCTTCGTTTGCGTTAAAACCATGTGGCTGTGTGTTGTCATTCTGACGAATTCTCTGTTCCTTATTGATTATTTCAGTTGTCCGACAAGCTTGGAGTCAAGTCTGAACCTCCTGCTGAAGTACCAAAGCCCCCACCAGCAGAGACATTACCACCTCCGCCAGAGCCAAAGAAATCTTTCTTGCCTCCTCCTGATGTGAAACTTTCGTTGCCGTCCTTGTCACTGCCCAAAATCCCTGACGCAACGGAAAAGAAACCAACGTCTCCACCTCCACTGTTACCAAAAAAGCAGACTCCCCCTTCTCCAACTTTGGAGTTACCAAAAATTTCACTCCCCAAAGTTCAAGTCAGCTTACCCGTGCCAGCTCAAGAGAAGCCTGCAGCCTCTACGCCGCCTCCACCCAAGAAACCTGTTGAGCCGAAGCTTGACATTCCATCCCTATCCCTACCGTCAATCTCCCTCCCCAAAATCGAACAACCCAAGCCCGTGGCAACCGCTCCACCACCGCCCAAACCGGTAAAGAAGAAGAACGATCCCTACGTTTTCACCGAGGCAGCACTCAAGGAATACATTCAAAAAGATAAACCTGCCGTTACAGAGTTGGACAAACAACAAGAAGAAGAACGTAAGCGCAAGGAAGCAGAGGATGCCAAAATTCGTGCTGCAGCCGAAGCGCTGCTTGCGGCCGAGGCGGAGAAGAAAGCCGCTCCAGTTGTCGAGAAGATTGCACCATCCAAGCCAAAGCCTGCTGCGTCACGAACCTTGTCCGTACCAAAGATTGCTCCCGCTGCCACGAAAGCTCCACCGAAGAAGCAAGATGTGGTGAAGGTCCCACCGGTCAAGGGACGTCCCACCTTTTCTTTGTTTGGATTGGGGGCAGGTGCATCTAGTGCGACTAAAACAAAGTCTACTCCAGCTCCTGCTGCTCCTGTCACTAAATCTTCCGTTGCAACAGCTATGGCCCCTCGCGGTGTACCCACTATTTCAAAGTGGAAACTGAATCCTAGTGATAATTCGATCTCCGGATTTATCAGTGGTTCGAATGCGTTTAAGGATGGGGAGCCAGTGACTACTTCTCCGATTGTGGGCGAGGCTAGTAGTAACACGGTCGTGAGGACCAAGTCGGGATCAAGATACTTCCTCGGCGAGGAAGAGACATCTCGCAGCGGTGGCGGAATTTTTGGCTTCCTCGGAGGAGGTGGAGCTAGTGTCGAAAGTGCGGCGTCGCCTACAACTGATTCGGTGGCAGACGCCAAAGCGGCTCAGATGGAGGCGCGTCAGAAAGCAGAAGAAGAAAGAAAACGAATGGCGCAGGAGGCCGCTGCTAAGAGGGCTGAGCAAGAAGCCGAACGGAGAGAGGCAGCAGCGAAAAGAGAGCAACAGGCATTGGCTCGTAAGCAAGCGGAGGAAGAGAGGAAGCGACTTGCAGCAGAAGCTGCCGAGAAGAAAGCTGCACAGGAGGCAGAGAGAAAGCGAGCAATTGAAGAAGCTGCCGAAGCACGCAGAGCAGCTCAAGAAGCTCAGGCCTTGGCTCGCCAAGAGGCAGAGGAGAAAAGGAAGCGCACTGCCGAGGAAGCAAGGATAAAACGTGAGAAGCTGGCCGAAGAAAGGAGACTATCTCAAGAAAAAGCACGCGAAAAGTCTCTGTTAGCAGCACAAAAAGCGGAAACACAGAAGGAACAGGCGGAAATCCCTCGATCCTCTGGTCCTCGTCCTACATTTTCGCTGTTTGGCTTGGGCGGCGGCACAGCAGTAGAGCCTGAAACTTCATCGACTCCAGTTGTTAATAAATCATCCCCTTCCTCAAGTAATATCAAAGCACCCAGGGGTGTTCCAACCATCTCCAAATGGAAATTAAACAATGATAATACCATCTCTGGTCTGATCAGTGGCTCGAGTTCGTTCAAAGATGGAGAACCGGTGACGACGTCTGCCATAGTGGGCCAACCTTCGAATAATGCTGTCGTTACAACGAAGTCGGGATCCCGGTAAGATCTATTGCATTCAGCGTATTACTGCCGTACCGTGCTTTATCTGAAAGCTTATTCTTCGTTTCGAAAGGTACTTTTTGGGAGAGGAGGCACCATCGGGAGGGGGTGGTTTCAGTTTATTTGGAGGTTCTAGATCTCCGACGTTATCTGTGCAACCCGTTCCAACCAAACAAAGTGGACCAGACATAGGCGCAATTCAGGCAGAAGCTCGTAAGAAAGCTGCAGAAGAAAAAAAGCGTTTGGCTGATGAAGCTGCGGCAAAAAAGGCGGCGCAGGAGGAGGAGCGAAAGCGTGTTGCCGCAGAGGCTGCTGCCAAGAGAGAGGCTCAAGCTTTCGCTCGTAAGCAGGCGGAGGAACAGAAAAAGCGTGCTGCCGAAGAGGCTGAAGCCAAAAGGGAGGCACAAGCTCTAGCTCGTAAACAGGCAGAAGAAAAGAAAAGGCGCTTCGCTGAAGAGGCAGCTGCAAAGAAGGCTGCTGCTGAGGAGAAGAAACGGTTGGCTGCAGAAGCTGCTGCGAAACGGGAGGCGGAAGCCAAGGCAAAGAGAGAGGCGGAGGAAACAAAGCGTGTGGCAGAGGAGGCGAAGAAGCGGGCTGCTGAAGAGGCCAGAGCTAAACAACAGAAGAAGCAACAAGCTGAGAAAGCTGTCATGAGCGCTCCACGTGGAGTCACTATCTCTCTGTTCGGTGGTTTCGGTCAAAAACGTGCTACAACTGATTCGTCCACAACTTCCTCTGCACCGGGTGGCGTCCCAACAATCTCGAGATGGCGACAGGAAAGGGATGGTTCAATTACTGGTATCATTTCGGGATCAGGCGCTTTCAAAAATGGGGATTCCATCACAACGTCGCCGATCACAGGCAAGGCTGTCGGAGGAACTGTTGTGACAACTAAGTCAGGTTCCAGGTGATGGCAAAACCATAGAGGCTTGTACGGCTTACTCTTTTGTGCTAAATTGACTCCGTGCTATTTTCATTTCTTAGGTATTTCTTGAGCGAAACCGGTACCTCAACCAAATCGTCGCAGTCGAATGATGCTAAAAAAGCACAACAACTCGCCGCAAAACAAGCTGAAGAAAAGAGAAAACAGCTGGCTGAGCAAGCTGCTGAGAAAAAGAGACAGGCGGAGGAGAGCAAGAGACTAGCAGCAGAGAAAAGAGCTGCTGATTTGGCAGCAAAGAAGGAACTGGAGGAGAGAAAAAAGCAAGAGCAGGAAGCCAAGGCCAAACAGGCTGCCAAGAAGCGGGAGGCACAAGTCACAGTGAGTCAAGCAAAGAAGGGTTCTACCATTTCTCTGTTTGGCTTTGGGGGATCTGATGAGTCGACAACTTCATCTCCTGTGGCGCCTGCCAAATCGCCAACGCTTCAGGTGAAGCAGTCGCCGCCACAGACGACACAGAAGCCTGTTGCTCCCAAGGGAGTTCCAACAATATCAGGATGGAAGTTGAATGGAGATGGAACCATCTCAGGTCGAATCTCTGGATCGCCAAATTTCAAACAGGGCGAGCTCATAACAACAAGCCAAATAAAGAATGGTAGAATTGAGTCCGGTAGTGTTGTTCAGACTGGTAGTGGGTCGAGATATTTCCTGGGATAGATACATGAGTTTCTGTTACATGTTTGATAAGCGATCATGAATATACCAAGCTAATGACTCAATTACTTCCATAGTTTATTCTTCGATGATCGTCTCGATTGCAATTGCTAATCAGAATATTGGAAGTGGCTATCTTTTTCTCTGTTACCAGCCGCAGGGTTGATCATAGAGGATTGATGGAGGACAACAGCTGCATAACCAAGCAATTGATTTAGACCTGCATCAAGAAGTATCCATAGTTACAAATCAATAATTGCAACTTAATACTAGTAACTGGCAAGATCATACGCTAATTCAGGTTCATTTTTGTCAACACGACAGTAATTTTACACGCAAATAGATCAAAGTGCATGACTAGTACAAGCATTATTCCACAGAAACTTGCTTTCCCACTTCCTCAATATACCTAACTGCAAACACATGAAAATAATACATTGCTCCATTCGCTAATGCGATGACGAAAATTATCAAGAGATATATTGCGTGTAACCACATTGAATGCCAAAGAATTGGCATTATCAAAACCGTCAGTATCGTGTATATTGCTTGTATCAAAACAAATGTCATGAGTTGACGCTGCTCTCCAAAGTAACTAAGAAGTTTGTAGGATGAGGACGTTTTCTTGTATGTCAGCCAACGTAATGAAGTCATCAGCTCGGGGTTGTATGCTAACTTTTGCTTAGACCACCACTCTGTCTTTATCAAGTAACTTGTTTGCCATATCGCATAGTATACAAACGGGTGAAACCAAAACTCAACTACGTTAGTGTAGAAAGTCCCATTCATCTCTTCGTAGAATGGGAACTCTTTCGCGGAGAAATGATCTCCCCAACGTCTGCAAAACATTACAATTGGTGGAAGCATATGTATGAACATGCTTGTCATTTTATCCATGCTGTGAAATACTAATGAATTTCTCCACATCACTACAGCCCCTGCGATTGGACCATTGCAGATTGAGAATAAAGACTTGGCCAATGTGATATTGTCCGGGTATCTATATATGTGCTGTGTTGACAGAGGTGATGAAATGAAATTTAGTTCTTTCGAATCAAAAGTTAGCATTTGCTCCATAATCCAACTCACCACGAGGAGCAGCACTTGTGAGAAATAGCAAAAGTCATACATAAAATAATGCATAAAGTCTGCCTTGTAAATGACATATCGTGCCACCATAAGTGGCACCAATAATGTTGTATACAGCAGCCCCATTTGATGAGGAGCGCACAACAACACCCCCTCAATTATCATGATCGTCAGCACCCCCAAAACGAAGGATATTTTATCCATATTCATTACAACCTTGGGATCTTTCAATAGTTTTTTGAGCCGTTTGCGACGCGCGCGCACTTGGTTTTCTAACTTGGTGCGTTGCTCGTGGGCAATTTTGCGCAGTTTCTTTTGGTTGGCGTCGACGCGCCCCTTTAGGTGGTGGACAATGGACGGCCGCTGCGATCTGTTAGGTTTCGATCCCGGTTGAGCTGATTCAGATTCTTCCAACTCGCTGTGAACCGAGGGAGAATCTACCGATGGAGAATCGGATGACGAGAGTGACTGCTGCTGTTCATAGAAAATGTTGTCCATGTAGATGACTTCCATCGCATCAAAAAATTCTAAGGTGACTTTGCCATTTGAGTCGAAAAAGAACGAATCGTTGTCGACGCTGTCGTTGCCTCGAGGGTGTGTGCTTTTTTCTTCGGCGCTCATGGTCATCGGTCGTGGTTCATCTACAGAGATTGTTGTTTGTTTGTCTCTTGTTCGTACAGATTCGTGCATTAATGCAGATTTATGCACCTGTAGCATAATAAAACTGAAGCAGGCGCTGTTTTTCTGCCGTCCGACAAGCATCGCTCGAGGAATCTCATTTCAGAATCTTTAATACCTTTATTAGTATGAAGTCAAAAGTTAAAAAAATACTTAAATGATATTTTCCTTAAAGGTGACATCAATATTGGAGTTGGATTTTCATGTAATAATGCTTCCCGTAATTCATAGCATGAGAACAATGTGATGGTATGGTACTTGTCAAGTCAAAGAATCAACGAGGAGTCTTAGAAATTGCAAGAAATACGCAAAAAAATGTTCGAGTTCTCTCCATCCTCGCCCCCGTCACCGTCGCACCCATCACCCCTCCATCACCCCACCCAACTCGTGTCGCCCAAGAAAAATTAGTGTTCCATACGAGATACCACATGTTTTTATTGTACCCAACTTTGTAGGTTATGAACAACATCAATGAGAACTCAGTTTTACTTTCCATTCTCATGCAGTACACAGAGCCACAAAACCAACAATGGCGTTTACAATAACCGAACCGGCGCCAGCGTCAACAACCGACGACGGGACGCCATCATCAAATAATAACAACATTGACCCATCAAAATGGAAAGTACACGAAACTCCTCAAGACGCAGGTCTCATGTCCACGATTGCCGTAACTCTCTTCCTCGGGTGGAATGGCATTCTGATGGGATTGGTACTGTATTTCGTTCTCATCGCCAAGGAATGGGAGAGACTACTGATTTTGGGATTGGGTACGCTTTCATTGGTATTGCCGCATCACTATCCGCCGTATTTGGGGTACAAGATTGGAGATTGGATGGTATTTCAGGCAGAGAAATATTTTGGTACACATTATTGTTTGTATGCTATGTTAGTGTTTGGGCACACCACCCACGTTCGACTTACCCTTCTCCTGTTGCATTTCGACTGTTCCTCATCACAAACAGGCTTGAAAACAATCATCGAAAACGAACAACAACTACTAGACTTCTCCGACAAAAACAAATCCGTAATATTCGCATTCGAACCGCACGACATCATTCCCTACGCAGTCTTCGCATTCAGCCCCAGTCTTAAACGCATCCCCGGCAAAATTGGAGAGGACGGCTGCTGTCTCATGTCCTCGGCTATATTCCGCACGCCGTTTTTGAGGAATGTGTATTCTTGGGCGAGGAGTTTTCCCGTGGACAAGTCGACGTTTTTGGAGAGGTTACGGTGTGGAAAGAGTCTTACATTCATTCCTGTACGTAGTAGAGATTGTTTCAATTGTATATATGACGTGAATCGTCTTCGTTTCTCATCAACGACAGTACCAAAATCATGCATCGAAATCATTTTCCAGGGTGGAGTCCAAGAAATATTCATGCTAGATCCCATGAATCCACGAGACCTCGTATTGTATCTCAAGAAACGCAAGGGATTTGTCAAGCTGGCATTACAAACGGGATCACCCATCGTTCCAGTGTTTGGATTCCATTTAGACGGCAGTTATGGCTATTGGTTACCGAAGGGTAGATGGATGGAACTTTATGCTCGTTATATTGGGTATTTCCCTCTTTTGTTTTGGTGAGTATCACTATTGTACATGATATTTCCTGTGTCGTGTCATGCCACCGAGAAAGAAGAAGACAGCTAACATCCCTGCCTTGATAATATAATGATCCACAGGGGAAGGTGGTTCATCCCATACGGCATTCCATACCCAAAAAAGATTCAAGTAGTCGTTGGCTCGGCGATGGATATCCCCCGTTTGGGCAATAATGACATTTCTCAAGATATCATTGACAAATATCACGGAATATTTCTAAAGGAAATGGAGGCATTGTTTGAGAGACATAAGCAAAATGCGGGGTATGGAGATTGTCATTTGAAGATCTGTTGAAGTGTGCCTCTCATACTACAACATGTAGCTCCAATGCGATTGCTTCATCCAAGTGACAGTGGCTGGAGTGGCATGCACTGACACCTACTCACACAACCACATCTGCTGAAAATATCATTACCTATAGTAATTGTAAAGTTTTATTCAAGATATTACTTAATTAGTGTTATCTTTTCCTTTTAGACGAGACATAGAGGTACTGAACATTCGTCATCTATCGCGGTCCAATCCCGTATGCCCCGCCATGCCAGGGCATTTTAATATTTTGCCACCCTGCAGTCTCTTTGGTCTAACGCATGCCTTGCTGCTGGTCTCCACGAGTAGACGACATTCGGCACAGCATTGATGATTTTGATGACGATGATGCACTGCAACAATTTTTTATGAAGGCGTCGAGCGTCGATGAGAGATGATTATTATAGATGTTAGGACGTAAGGACTTAGGGGAAAAGTTATACCTTAGTACTAATGGAAACAATCATACCAAAAAATGCATTATAATCTTTAGATAGCATTGTTTACATTCTAACATTCAATAATAATAAGGAACCATTCTAAAACAAAATAATTATGCTTCCATGTTCAGATCATTCTCCTCGTCCTCAGAAGTGCCACCATCACTGTCTCTATAGTCATAGACAACCCTTTCAGCCCTGCCAACCTTCCTGAGGTTCCTCTTCACTGCTTCAATGCAGAAGGTCCATCCTCAGAGGAACTGCCTTTGCCCCTCAACCCTAGGAGTGCATCTGACTCTCCAGTCCCCATTGAGGAGTTGAGTGTTTCCCTCAACACACTGTTCATCCAAGTCAATTATCATTGGATTGCCGTCGATGGAGTCAGAGTTGCCAGGTACATCTGACGGACAGGCTGGACAACTTGGGCATTGAAGGCAACAGCAATGGCGCTGTTTGGATGCCATTCAAGACCCATGTGTGCCTTCATAAAGCCTTCCTCGTACATCATACGTGGGGCACTGATGAGGACAGAAAACTTCCTCCCGCAAGGCGGTAGTCGTCAGGGAGCTGTCAGGGAGCTGGCACCCTACCAACTCCACGTAGATCTTGGTGGTCGTCTGATCCATGACGGTGTACTTGGCGATAGAAAAGCGAAAGTCAAAACAGACAGATGGTGGGGTTTTGACTGCACTGACAGGCAAAGCAACTGACATCTTTGTCATGCTTTCAGTTACGTCATCAATGGGCTTCTTTTTGGTAGAGTCGGATGGTTTTGGGGAGACGGTCTTCTTCTTTGGTGGCATGTTGGTGGGTGTCACGTTCCAGGTCAGCCACTTCATCCTCTTCAACGTCGGTGTCTTCTTGGCCAGACTCTTTGTCCTCCTAGTCGTCAGGGTCATATTCTTCTTCCTCCTCCTCGTCTTCGTCTTCGTCTGCCAAAAGAAGATTCGTGATTTGTGAATTTCAAATGAGAATCACAAAGCACATAAGACTCACCGCTAGCTCCAGACAAAACAGCGTCCTTCTCGATGTCACGGAGTTTCTTGCGGACAAGTCGCGCGAAGGTTGTCAAGTTCTTGTGGGGTCAATGGCGTTTGTGGAATGTCTCAATGGCCTGTTTGTTGCGGTCGCGATAGTTGCACTGGCCTGAAGCGATGAGCTCTTGGAGCTTGGAGTCGTCTGGTTTACCCCACTTTGCTGATTTCGGCGACGTTGATGCCAAGATCATCGTGGATTATGAGCAGTCACAAACCGCACTCTCTCTCTCTAGAGACAGAAGGATTGATCAATGTACTGTACAGATGTCAAAGAAGTGGGCATTCACCCTTGGACCCGTGAAACATGGCATGATTGAATCATTGATTTAGGCCCTTTCTCGATTGGTACCAAAATGTACTGATCTTTCAAAATGTACAGATTAATCGAAAAGTACATTTTCAAAGATCGGTACATTTTGAAAGATTAGTACATTTTGGTACGGATCTTTCAAAATGTACTGATTTAAGTTTTCCTGTAGAAATTGTATTAATTCCTACTGTATAATTTACCAATCTTTCAAAATGTACCGTTGCTATGCATCAGTACTTTTTCCAAATTGGTACATTTTCAAAGATCGGTACCGAAATGTACTGATCTTTGAAAATATACCTTTGGCTACCGTTGGTACATCTTGTGACATCATTGTTCCGCCCGCCCACATACTGTCATATTGTATAATGTTATAGTACACATGTTGCCTCCACGCACGCCCACCCAAGCCCTCCACGCACAATCCACAAACTTACAGACCTCATGAGAACGTGACCGAGAATTATTTTTCCACACTTCGTCCGAGCGGCCACATCAACTTCATCGTCGATCTTGTCCCTTGGCCTACAAACCTCAACCAACCACTGGCCACAACAAAATGCACCATGCTCCTCCTCCTCTTCCTCCCCCACCCGTCCGCAATAATGATGGTAATCACACTGCCCTTGAATCATCGTCAAAGCGGAAGAAGGGTGTTTGTATGTTTACGGAATAGTCAGGCCGATTCAGAACCATTCGGGCATGGCCGTTCACTCCGACGAGGCCGAAAATCGTCTTTTCAAGATTTTTTGGCTACTGTGCTCATCTTGTTGTCATCCTTTGGAAGGTGATGGATGCCCTCGACTTGCTCCCGGCTGAGGTAGAGGTAGTCCACTTGTTGGGGACCCTCTACTGGCTGAAGTGTTATCCTACCGAATCACCAGCCACTGCTACTGTTGGAAAACCTGGCCACAAAGTGGACCCAAAAACATTTCGCAAGTATGTCCAACCATTTGTTTTTGCAATGTCTGATCTTGAGCCGCATGTGGTAAGTGTAAAGTGTTAACGTTATGTTTAAAATTGCTGTTCGGTGGTATCTGATGCTAATTTATCTTTTAGATTACACTTGAGAACAGGTTTATTGGAGACACATACAATGATTGTATGCTGAGCGTTGATGGCATGGATTTTGAGGTATATTTCCATGGGTGTCGTTTCTTCACCAACAAAACAAACTCATCTGGTTTAAGGTACAAAATTGCAATAAACATTAAGACTGGAGACATTTGTTGGATCAAGGAGCCTTTTTTGCTGGGTGAGTGGAATGATCTTGAGACCTTCCGCTCTGGCTTGATGACTTGGCTAGAGGTTTTTGAACGGATTGGGGCGGACGATGGTTATGAGGGAGAGGCTCCATTGAAGGTGAAGTGCCCTTCATCAATTGCTGTTCCAGATGAGAGGCAAAGGTTGATGGGCATTGTGAGGAGGAGGCATGAGACTTTCACTAGACGGTTTAAGCAGTGGAAAATTTTGAGCGACGTGTTCTGCCATGACATTGGCATGCATGGCAGAGTTTTCTCTGCCATTGCCACCACTTTCCAGCTTGCAATTCAACATGGGGAGCCTCTGTTCCAGGTGGAATATGATGATTAAACAAATTGTACTAATTAATGTTAATGCATATTAGTTCTTTGAATTCTTTTGCTTAAAGTGCACAATTATTTTAACAGTATTTTATTCGTAGGATTTCTGTTTTTCAATCCCTAAAGTCCTAAGGAAAACGATTTACGTTGGTGCCAACACTATGACTCATGCAAGAATAACATGGATTGCATAAGAAGGATTTTTTTTGACAATCTACTCAAGAATATGAGGACTCCGACCCAGGGGCGTTGTGTATCTAGCAGGATAATGGTGTGTATTTGTTATTATTTGTTGACACATGGACAACAGCAGGAAGAAAGGACTCTTAAGCCCCTTTCTCAGATTGGTACCAAAAAGTACCAATCTTTCAAAATGTACCAATTAATTGAAAAGTACATTTTGCAAGATCGGTACATTTTCAAAGATCAGCACCAAAAAGTACCGATCTTTTAAAATGTACCGATTTCATTTTTCTCGCAGAAATTGTATTAGTTCCTACTGTGAAAGGTACCGATCTTTCAAAATGTACCATTGATATGTATAGTACATTTTTTGAAATTGGTACAATTCCAAAGATTGGTACCAAAATGTACGAATCTTTGAAAATGTACCTTTCTTATCTTCTGTACATTAGCACATCGTCAGGACAAAGTACGTTTGAACAGTCGATTGACCGACCTTCGCTAAACATTAAAAATGTGAGAAGGATTTTTGACAAACAACAGCTGTTCATTTGGAGTTGTTGTTGTCCTAGTAAGTGGAAATAAGTTCTCGACCACATTATTAGTATGATACTTTTTAAAAGTATCAAGTTGGACTGTTTTTGTTTTTGATGTAATTTTCCCTAAAGTCCTTATGGTTTGATGTCCGTCTTGTGGAGTTGATGATTTGAAATGATATTGATCGCTTTCTCTACATGGACATAAAGATAAAACTTGCAGCGCAGGATTCAGTATCTTTTATCTCTGGATTATCATAGGACTTGATATGTATGTATCTATGAACAGAGGCGGCCACGGGATTGATGCCAATCCTCATCATGAAAAATAAAAATATATTATTATTGACATGATTAGTTTATGTAGGATGAGGTCTCTTTTGTAATAGTCTGAAAATGTCGATAGGGACATTCCTGTTTTGTAGCAATGACCCCTCTCTTCCTGAATCTTACTTAAGAGAACAATAGAGATTGCCAAAGATCCTCATGACATCACACTTGTGTCCTGGAGGTGTAAGCAGCATTGGTGGGATTGGGTGAAATATTACAGCCCCTTTCCTTGGATGTCAGCTGAGGCAGACTGGCACACACAGATCTGATCTTCTGGGATGCTAATAAAATATGTTAGAGGTTAGATTTGAACAAAATGGTATTTAAGTGTATGGTACATACATCTCTATTAGGTTGAAGATCGATGAAGAACATTCATACATTACAGAGAACATAAAATAATTAATGGTGAGTAGTAGGCGTAAGACCAAGCAATGCATCCCAGAAGCTCAGGGCATTCTTGTTCACTATTGGAGCCACCACTAATTTTCAGCCAATTCTTTTCCCGCAGCAAAACAACGCCCTTGTACTTGGCAAGTACCTGGATCCCAGTATCGATGTAGGTCCTGCCATGACCTCTTGTGTTATGAAGGTCAAAGGCGAGATTGAAGACCGCTCTATGGTCCGCGCCTCACTGCTGAGGAGCACGTAAACGCAGCCCTGTTCCAAGAACAGCAACAGTTCCTCACTTCCGTGGAAGAGCGATGGGGTCCAAAGACCACCGTGACGGACTTAGGGCCTGACGTCCTCAACCTGTGTCTGGATCCTTAGAACATGAGTCCCTGGGAGGACGACGATGGGCCATCGTTCCCTGAATCGGATGATGACCTCGCCACCGTGGAGGCAGCTGGGGACTTTCTTGTGAATTCCGAGGTGCTACTCCCTGTCCTTAACTTGCAGGAATTAGCATGAGCCCTACATCGGAAACGGGATGTTGATGGAAAGGCTGTGGGCACTGCCCACCACAATCCTGCTCTGGACACTCATGCCTATGAGGTTCGGTTTCCTGATGGGAGAGCTGAGGAGTTGACAGCAAATGTCATTGCTGAGGCTGTCTACACCCAGTGTGACACCGACAGGAATCAGTACGTCTTGCTTGACGCTAACGTGGATTACTGCAAGGATACATCCATGGCGGTTGCCCGGGACGATCAGGTTTTGATCATTGATGGTAAGAAGATCATCAAGCGCTCTACCTGCAGTTGGGAATTGTGCTGTGAATGGAAGGGCGGCAGTACTTCCTGGCAAAAGCTGTTGGACTTGAAAGAGTCCCACCCACTTCAGGTTGCCAAGTTCGCATTTGCAGTGCAAATTGCTGATGAACCGGCATTTAACTGGTGGGTCAGCTGGGTCCTAAAGAAGAGAGATCGAATTATCTCCCTGGATAAGTGCCGAAGCGCTCGATACTACAATCGCACTCACAAATATGGGATTGAAATCCCTAAGTCTGTTGAGGAGGCGTACGCCATCGACAAGGCCACAGGTACTACCTTTTGGTGCTATGCAATAGAAAAGGAGATGACAAATGTGCATGTTGCCTTTGACATTCTCGCGGATGGTGCAGCCCCACCTCCGGATCATCAGTTCATATGCTGTCACATGATCTTTGATGTCAAAATGGAGGATTTTTGACACAAGGCCCGGCTCGTAGCCCAGGGACATGCAACGAAGGCTCAGACGACTCTCACTTATGCCAGCGTCATGTCTCAAGAGACCGTGCAAATAGCCCTGCTTGTCGCAGCGCTTAACGACGTTGACATATGGGCAGCTATGTGTTGAACGCCTATATCACCGTGTCTTGCCAAGAGAAAATCTGGACCACTCTTGGGAAAGAGTTTGGTGATGATTGTGGCAAGAAGGCCATTGTGGTTCGGGCCTTATATGGGCTAAAGTCAAGCAGTGCAGCTTTTAGAGCACACCTGGCAGGATGCATTCAAGAGATGGGTTAAAGTCGTGCCCAGCAGACCCTGACCTGTGGCTCAAGGAACAGACAGACCAGAAAGGGATACGGCACTACCCCTATATCCTCTGTTATGTTGACGACTTGTTGATGGTTCACCACAACCCCAAATGCTTCATGGACAGGATCAACAGCTTTCTCCCACTGAAGCCTGACTCGGTTGGCCCGCCCGAGATGTATCTTGGTGCGAAGCTCAGGAAGAAGACCTTTGAGGAAGAAGACCTTCGAGGATGGCACAACGGCGTGGGGACTGTCGCCCACCAAGTACGTACAACATGCTGTTCGAAATGTCAAAACATACCTCAAGTCCAATCTGGAAGGGTGGTATTCCCTACCGAAAAGGGGTGAGAACCCGTTCCCTGTGATTATGCCCCTGAAGAGGACGTTACACTGCTGCTTGAGTTTGAGGTGGCCACTTACTATATGCAGCTTATTGGCATCCTGCGATGGATGTGTGAGCTCGTTCGGATCGACATCTGCATCGAGGTCTCCATGCTGTCCTCGTACTCTGCGATGCCGGGTGAGGGACACTTGGAGGCAGCACTTCATGTGTTCTTGTACCTGAAGTCGAAGAGGAACTCCTGGCTCATTTTTGACCCAATGGAGCCTGATGTGGGAGGATCTGATTTTGTGGAGTGCGACTGGTCTGACTTCTACCCGGGAACGAGTGGGCTCTGCCGCCTAATGCCCCGAAGCTCCTTGGAAAGGGTGTGACTCTATGCATGTTTGTAGATAGCGACCACGCGGGTGACAAACTGAGCCGGCGCTGCGAACCGGCTTTGTCATCATTCTCAACTATGGCATGATCGATTGGCTTTCCAAGAAGCAATCGACGGTTGAGACCTCAGTGTTCGGCGCGAATTTTACGTGATGAAACACGGCATTGAGAATTTGCGTGGCATCCGCTACAAGCTTCGTATGATGGGCATACCCATGAAGGGTGCATCATAGATGTATGGCAATGACATGTCTGTTGTCATCAATACGAGTAAGCCTGAGTCTACTTTGAAAAAGAAGTCGACCTCGATCTGTTACCATGCGGTACATGAGGCTGTTGCAATGGGCGAGGCAGTTGTTGCCCACATCCCAACCAAGAAGAACCTGGCTGACTTGTTCACCAAGGTCCTGTATGGACAGACTAGACGATTTCTTGTAAGCCGGATGCTCTGGAGGATGTCCCTCGGTAAATGGGGGGATGGGCATGGCTAATGACTGACCCTCGCCACTCTCGCCTTGAGGACATGGTATGGTTGGTGTGATTACTGCCAGTTTTGTTTTCCTGTATGTATTTTATCAAGCTTGACCGTGACATAGGCCAAGGATCACACTGGCCTGAAACATGCTATCTGGCCTGGGAATCAAACCCAGGACCAAATAAAAATAGGATCATGTGAACATCATGATCCACACAATAACATGACCACCGCCATGTGGAACTTGTCCAACAGACGGCGGACGACGGCCAGACCAATCGAACGACGGACGACGGCCAGATCGTTCAAAAAATTTGATTGCTCAACTTGAACAGATCTGAAAGATTTGACTGTTCAACTTGAACAGATCTGATCGCACCACATCAAGATCCTGGCAGCATACCAGGATCATGTAAAATCCCACACAGGAGTTAATTCCAGCTCAGTGGTGCTCTGTAGAACCTCTGTAGACACAATACTACAGAGGCGCAATTATCATGTAAATTACATGATAAACCCATGATAATTGATGATCATCAATTATCATTTTTGAGTAGATTTTAAGCTCATAATTTCAATTCATCAATTGCCAATACATCCTACCATTTTATTTCTACATTAATATTTTCACATCCAACTGGCTTAGGTCACTATCAGCTGATAGCCGTGGCGTGAGACCTTCCCACGCAGAGCCATCTATACATCCATTGAGTTACTGCTTGTCTTCACTGCAGAACAATCATTCTTGGGACGACGAGGTAAGGATTTTTTCTCCACGTCGTACCCATACTCAGTCAGCCTTCTTCATCATAGAGGCAGAGTGTATCTACGCCCAACCAGCGAGACCAACGTACCATCACGTTGTCCCGTACAAGTGCGCCAAAGAGTTTTTCAAGGCCCTGTTTGTTGGGACCCCTCTTGGAAGAGCCCTTGATAACCTCAAGATGAGCAAGGCAGTCCCAGATGGACTCAAGCCCCAAGAGTGTGAGCGTGGAAGCGGTCGGGTAAAACCACCCATCCCCTACATTCCAGAGAAGGATGACCTACAAGAGGCAGTTGAATCAACTGCCACGATCAAGCTCACCCTACCCACCAAGGTGGAGCTAAGGGTGTCCGTGTGGTCACGCGGTACCCCAGAGAAGTTCCTAGTGCACGTCCAACAAGCGATCGCAGCCATTAAGGCAAAAGGCCTACAAGAGGCCTATGAACGACTTGTTAGGGCTGAGAAGGAGTGCACAGAGAAGCTAGAGGAAGCGGTATTGAGTCGCGACCTCACAGAAGGCGAAGTCAGGGATGACTCTGCCCTCTCCAAGGCTATTGACAAGGCTACTGAAGCCCAAACCAAGGCGAAGAGTGCAGTGGAGCAGGTCGCTAACCAGATCTTTCAGCTCTACTCCAACTTCCTCTCGGAAGAAGCAAGGCAGCCATGGAGTAAAATCCTGGCAGAGCAGATCGACTGCAGTCCATGGAAGGACTTGAGGGGCAATGTTCACAACACCCCCAGGAGCAAGACATGGGCCTCCTTCATGGAGTGCATCACGTTCCATCTGCTTACGGTGTTCATAATAATGCAGCCAAAGCACAGAGGTATTACATTAGTAATGGCCTCAAGAAGCCCAACCGGGTGCCCATCAGGCAGTTTGTGCAGCGCGTCCAGCAGCTAAATGACTACCTGGAACTATTGCCCTGTCTCTACCAGAGCAATCGGGCAACCCCGGCAACCAAGAAGGTTGGGCCCATTGACGATGCCGATCTCGCAGGCCATATCCTTCGTATGTGCCCTGGGACTTGGCAGGCTCAGTACGAGCTAAAGGCCGAAACCGTACCACAGTGCGTTCGTGACCTGCTCGATGACCTCGAGAAGATCGAGAAGGCTTTCCCGACAGAGCGTGATCAGTCCGCAAAGAAGGGCAAGTTGAATCCCAGCGAGTCCAACAAGAGGAAAATGGTGTCGTTCAATGAACCTATTCCCAAAAAGGTTCGCAAGATGGCAAGGCATTGTGCCTTATGCAAGAAGCATGGGGGCGCACATGCGACGCACAACACGTCCGACTGTCGCAAGTATGAGAAGGACGGTAAACCCAAGAAGGGATTCGGCAAGGGCAAGCATGGAAGCACAGCCCTTGATAAGAAAACCGCTAGTGCATTTGCTCAGCTTTCTGCAAAGGTTGAAAAACTTGAGAAAGCAAACAAAAGGCTTAAGAAGAGCTCCAAGAAGCGCAAGCGTGATTATGACAGTGACAGCAGTGACTCTGACTCCACCTGACGGGGCGGGTCCAGTAGCACATGGGGGCGCAACTGTAGTCAAAGTATTTTAACAAATAGTACTCAGTTAGACAAATACACTACCCCTTGTCCGAATAAAGCTACTGATAGTCTACTGTCAAATTCAAATTTGAATACTGAAATTATGGACGCTAGAAGCGACCCAGAACAACAAAGTCTTAAAAAGACAACATCGGAATCAGTTAACTCCGATCACATACTTTCACCAACACAAGATGATCTTGCAGCAAACCAATCAAAGGCACAAGCAAGTAAGAACAATGACGTCACACAAGAGTCCGAACAGACACCTGATGATGCGTCAACCCTACCAGACTTGGAAGGGCGTGTCACTGCAGTAGTGGCAAAGGTGAAGTATGGAGCAACCGAAAGTCGAGCCCGCAGGAAAATCGAACATCCTAGCAGGCGTTGCACCAGTGACAACACCATTAAGGTACTGCTAGACAGTGGTTCTGATGGTGATCTTTGGTTCCATGAAAAGGAACGCCCATGCATTTTCCCTACTTGACTAGGCAGGTGCCACTCTCGTGGCATACGTCGAATGGGAGCTTCCTCACTAAAGGAAGGAGCAAGGTCACTTTGAAGTTTTTTGAATACTCAAATAGTCGGGAATACACTGTTACCCCTGACATAGTAGAGTATGATAAAAGAAAGATGACCAAGCCAGTGTATGACCTCATTCTTGGTTGTAAAACCATGAAAGAGTTAGGAATTGTTCTGGACTTTCGAACAAAACAAATTACAATTGATGAAATCATGTTGCCAATGAGAAACATCAATAGTCTAGCCAGCACCAAGATAGAAAAAGCCTGGGCTGTAAACAACAGCATGGCACAAGAGCCCGTGAGCACCAAAAGGCCACACAAAGGGTAGTCGAAATCCTGGATGCTAATTATGAAAAGGCAGACCTCCAAGCAGTGGTAGATGCCACTGGACCACACCTCAGTCTCCACGACAAGAACAAGTTACTGGAGTTACTCAAGGAATTTGAGGAACTGTTCGATGGGACACTAGGTGATTGGAGAACAGAGCCTGTCTCCTTTGAACTAAAGGAAGGTGCCAAACCATATCATGGCAGGCCATATCCAGTTCCAAAAATAAGAAAGGAAACAACGATCAAAGAATTAAACAGATTGTGTGAACTGGGGGTGATGGAGTTTCAGCCCGCGTCAGAATGGGCTTCTCCGTCATTCATAATACCCAAAACAGACCAAACTGTGCGCATGATCAGTGATTTTAGGGAAGTCAATAAAAGGCTAGTTAGGAAGCCATTCCCAATACCCAAAATCAGCACAGTTCTGCAAGAGTTAGAAGGATTTACTTTTGCTACAGCCCTAGACTTAAATATGGGTTACTACACCATTAGATTGGATCCTGACGCATCCAAAATCTGCACCATCATATTTCCCTGGGGAAAGTACTCTTACCTCAGACTACCAATGGGCATTGCAGGTTCACCTGACATTTTTCAGGCAAAGATGTCAGAACTAATGGTAGCCCTTGAGTTCGTAAGAACGTACCTTGATGACCTACTTTGCATCACAAGGGCCAGCCTGGACGACCACCTACAGAAACTAAGGCAGGTCCTGACCAGGTTGCGAGACGCGGGTCTAAAGATAAATGCCCGAAATCAAAATTCTGTGCCACAGAAACAGAGTACTTGGGATATGTGCTCACTACAGATGGTATTAAACCACAACAAAAAAGGTACAGGCAATCCTCGCACTAACACCGCCAACTGGAGTCAAAGACCTCCGTAGATTTCTTGGAATGGTCCAATACTACCGAGATCTTTGGGCGAAGCGCAGCGACATGCTTGCCCCACTCACCTCACTGGTAGGAGAGTGTGGTCATACCAAAGTCACCAGAGCCTTGAAGACCAGGAAGGTCCCTTGGCATTGGGATGAGGTACATCAAAAAGCATTCGATGTGGTAAAGGAAGTCATTGCAAAAGACGTTGCCTTGGCCTACCCTGATTACTCCAAAGAGTTTGAAATCTACACTGATGCCTCATCAAAACAGATGGGCGCAGTGATCACACAGCAGAATAGGCCAACTTTCTTCTTCAGCAGAAAACTCTCTGAGACGCAACAAAAATACAGTGTAACAGAAATAGAACTCTTAGCCATAGTAGAAACTTTAAAAGAGTTCAAAGGCATGCTGTGGGGGCAAAAGATAAAGGTCTACACTGACCATAAAAATCTTATCCAAGATGCCCTTGGCCTCACCTCAGACAGAGTATATCGGTGGAGGTTACTTCTAGAGGAATATGGCCCGGAAATAATCCACATCAAAGGCATCCACAATACTGTAGCCGACGCAATCTCTCGCCTTGACTACAACCCTGTCCACAATCAGAGGGACACCTGGATGACTTTCACACAGTGTTGGTGCCACTATGCATCCCACACCACATCACAGCAGCCAGCAATACACCAAGACTCCATGAACTTAGTGTTTGCTAATCGCAGTGAAGAGGAGGTAATCTATCCTCTCACAGTCAATGAGATTGCGGAGGCTCAGCTCTCTGATCCCAGCATTCAAAAATTGGCTAGTGATAACAAGTACACCATGCGCTTGGTGGAAAACACACAGGTGCTGTGTAAAGGCACAGCCATGGTCCTTCCTACAGCTCTCCGTCATAGAGCCATAAGTTGGTACCACCATTACCTTCAACACCCTGGAGCAACTCGTCTTGAGGAGACGCTTCGGGCTGCGATGTACTGGACAGGTATGAGAACTACCGTCCGAAAATATGTCAAAAACTGTCACAAATGCCAAGTCAATAAACGACACAAGCACAAGTATGGCAAGTTACCTACCAAACTGGTGATACGAAATCCTTGGGAGGCGCTTTGTGTGGATCTCATTGGACCATACACTCTCAAAGGAAAAGATAAGACAGAAATTGACTTTATGTGTCTGACTATGATAGACCCAGCAACTAGTTGGCTCAAAAACGTAGAGCTGCCGGTGGTAGACAAACCTTCCATCCCACGGGTACACGGGGCCGCAAGGGCATCTCAGCACATAATACACCAAAGGTACCATATTTTGATAAATCCACAGCCACAATTAGTACCTTGGTGAACAAGACCTGGTTCAGTCGGTACCCACGTTGTCAACATGTAATATATGACAATGGAAGCGAATTTAAACTTCACTTCGAGGCCTTATGTGACACATATGGCATAAAGCGTAAGCCGACCAGTGTCAAGAACCCGCAAGCGAATGCAATACTGGAGCGAGTGCATCAAGTCATCATGGCGATGCTCCGCACTGCTGAAATCGATATGGCCGACTCAGTAGATGCCAGTGACATTGACACATTCCTAACTAATGTGGCATGGGCCATTCGCTCTACCTACCATACAGTGCTTAAAGCCTCTCCAGGAGCAGCAATTTTTGGTCGGGACATGCTGTTTGACATTCCCTTCCTAGCTGACTGGAACAAAATAGGAGACTACAGGCAACGCCAGACCGATCTCAATACTGAGCGTGAAAACAGAACACGCAAGGACTGGGATTACAAGGTCGGTGATAAAGTACTGCTACGGAAAGACGGTATCCTCCGCAAGTCAGAAAGCCGCTTTGAACGTGATCCTTGGACTATCACATCAGTTCATACAAATGGTACAATTAGGGTTCAACGCGGAACAAAATCAGAGCGATTAAACATTAGGAGAGTAACACCTTACTTTGAAAGTTAAAAACATGTTAAAGTTAAAAACATGTTAAACTATCTGTCTCCCTCTCCACCTAAGTCTTACGCTTAACGTAGTCACTTCATCTCCCCTCGCGGTTTTTTTCTCCCATGAGGTTTTTTTCCAATCACCCTAATTCACCATTTTTGGGGGCGAGTGACATAGGCCAAGGATCACACTGGCCTGAAACATGCTATCTGGCCTGGGAATCAAACCCAGGACCAAATAAAAATAGGATCATGTGAACATCATGATCCACACAATAACATGACCACCGCCATGTGGAACTTGTCCAACAGACGACGGACGACGGCCAGACCGATCGAACGACGGACGACGGCCAGACCGTTCAAAAAAAATTTGATTGCTCAACTTGAACAGATCTGAAAGATTTGACTGTTCAACTTGAACAGATCTGATCGCACCACATCAAGATCCTGGCAGCATACCAGGACCATGTAAAATCCCACATAGGAGTTAATTCCAGCTCAGTGGTGCTCTGTAGAACCTCTGTAGACACAATACTACAGAGGCGCAATTATCATGTAAATTACATGATAAACCCATGATAATTGATGATCATCAATTATCATTTTTGAGTAGATTTTAAGCTCATAATTTCAATTCATCAATTGCCAATACATCCTACCATTTTATTTCTACATTAATATTTTCACATCCAACTGGCTTAGGTCAGACCGGGTGTGACCCGGCCAAACTTGAGGGGACTGATAAAATAATGTAGGATCGGAGGTAGTATCAAGATCCGTGTGCGCACGAATCTTTGGGATCTTCAGGAGGATCTTTGGCCCGCAGGAAGGAATCGACATATGCAAACGAGAACACCGTTTTGAACGGAGGAATCGTTGAGCACACGATACTCGTGGGATTAAAATGTAGTGAGGGTGTCACGAGACCCTTCATAATTCTAAAAATACCAACCTCTGCAACTCGGTTGCATGTTGGGGCTAACCAGGCCATCACTGCTTTTTTAGTAGTTAGCTACTTTGACCATGTCCACCCCTCGCAGTCCCTCCCCGGCTCCGGCCGATTCTTATCAACTTATAATCCAGTGGTACTTATAATCCGAGTTACACTGTTGGTACAACTGCTTAAATTTTATTTTATTGGACAATTATCTCCATCAACTTTTATCAAGCGGAGAAATTTTTCAGTGTGACAGATTTTTGTATTTCTATATTCTTCGTTTTGTTTGGAATGCTATCAGCTGTTGCGGGTGTTTTTGGCAATGTCTATGTTCAGTTGTTTGGATTGGTCTAACATCAAGTTATTCATCAGATGGCAATGTTACGTAAAGGATCCATACAAATACTTATTAATTCCCAATGATTAAAGAACAAAACTTAAGCAGCAAGTTCCAGCTAGATTCATCTGAAATGACAGCAAGCATTACGATGAATTAAACGAATTCAAACTATTTGTTTCGTCCAGCTTGCTAAGTCAAAATACCTTTTCCACTATCTTTCAGCTCAGGATAAGGGTTGGATTCTGTCTACATGTCCCCGCTCTCTCTAGGCAGATGCAATGGAGTCTTCCTCGTTTTTATCTGCTTCCACAGCAGGGCCACAGGAGCCTTGTAGAAATACGAATGTCATAATTATACAGGTGTCAACATCTATAATGACAGTGATGGTACGACGCATTTTGTCAATAGTTCTTACCTCCAGGACACATACAGTCTTCGGTGCAGGCAGACTGATCGCAGTTACCTGGAATCAAATTATACGCAGGAATGAGTGAACTTGAAGAACACTTCGACATACCAACACATAGTAAACAACATACCAGCGAGGCATACACAGTCTTTGGTGCAGGCAGACTGGTCGCACGACCCTTTACATTCGTTGTATCAAGTTAAAAGTTAATAGAACTCGCAAAAATTTGTCATCAGTGAAACATTTATTTTTCACTTACCGCCGATGCAAGAGCAATCTCCAGTGCATGCCGATTGGTTGCAGTGACCTGTGAGTTACAATGTGGCAGTTTGTGACACATGACACGGAAATAAGAAAATAGAGGACCGATCAAACAATTGATTTTTCGGAACGACACAATTAACGATTGACGCACCGCCAATGCAATCACAATCGAACGTGCAAGCAGATTGGTCGCAGTGACCTGTGTGTTTCAATGTGTCAGTTTGTGGTCAGGAATTAAAGAAAGAACCGAACAGAGAGCATTTTTATATGAAAAGGACAGAAATTGGTACTTACCGCCGAAGCAATCGCATTCCTGGAGGCAGTTGGACATGTCGCAGCCAGCTTCAGTAAAGGAGAGCGAAATGATGAGTTTCCCCAAGAAAATCACAGGAGCATGACCCAGCAGAAGACAAGGGATAAAAGCACTCACTGATGTAGCAGTCGCATCCAGCGGTACATCCGGAGAGATCGCAACCATCGGCTACAATCATGGTCAACGGTTGATGTCATGAAATAAACCAGCAATGATTGTAAAGAAAAAGAAATGGAAGCATGAGTCCGGACATCATCTGCAAGGCAGCGTGAAATGAAATAAGCCTGAATTTAGGTCCAGAAAAGTCTCACCGTGGTAGCAGTTATTGGCGTCGTTGGTACCACGCCATGCGTTGTCAGATTTGTCGTTGTTTCCGACAGCAATTCTAGCTTGTCCAGGGACAACCGCCATTACAGCGACGAGCACAGAAGATGCGGCGAGAGAAAGACGCATTTTTGATGATGTTGATGACGATGATGCACCACGACAAATTTTTATGAAGGAGTCGAGTGTCGATGAGAGATGACTATGGTACAATACAATAATAATATGTTTCTGGTGGAGGGTCTGTTGGGGATGATGATTTGAAATAGTAATATTGATGGCCTTCTCTTCACGGACATAAAGATAAAACTTCCTGCGTAGGATTCAGTATTATTTACTTCTGGACATAAAGGGAATCTTACCCGGGTGAGAATTTTTATCTTTGATACCATAGTCATTTGTCCTGCAAATTTGTATGTATTAAGGTTGCGAGGATGATTATTTTTGGCGCGAAAATTTCCAAGTCTTGTCTAACATTTTTTCGTGATCGGCCATTTCTGAACCATGGCAGAAGCTAGCCACATCCATCGACATGCCATCTTTTCACGGAGAACAATCCAACCACGTCGTCACTTCTAAATCTGAACACCAATAACTCATCTACACTTCATTGCACGGCATTTTCCGGTCTGACTGTGCCAGTGACTGCCTCCGGTTGATTGTTATCTTCGCGTGAAAACAGGCATTTCACCGGAGTGCGTGTCTGTTCGATCTGATCGAGATCTAGCACAAACAAGATCGTGAAGGTCCCATCTGCCTTCCCCGCTCGACAAAAAGCGATCTACCACACATCGCACACACACAAACACACCAGGACATTGTGAAAATTGGGACGGGCGCATCGTCCAATTGTGTATTAGACACAATAATCAACCTGCATTGGAACCACCACACTCTTTTTCTCTCCCTCCCTGTGCACATGAGTAAGAAGCACAAATCAACTCCTTCTGCACAGGAGATGAAAGAGAGAGCGGTTTGGGATACTTTGATGGTGATACCTATATATTTCGGAAGAAGGTGGTGGAGGGGGAGGAAGATGCCTGGTTGGATGGCGGGGTGGGGGGTGACGATGAAGAAGAGGGAAATGTCACCGGTCCGGGCGGGTTGGATTCGACTTCTATTTGGAAGCCGAGAGAGGATGGCGAGGGGAAGAAGCCGACGAAAACTTCAAAATATGTGAATGAAGATGACACACAAGAGGAGGTAGGAGATTGGTAACGCTGCTTCAAAATGCCGAGGAGACGGTCATGGCAGCATTGACAAGGCATGGATCGACATTGCACCAATTGCAAGCGCAAGAGCAGAAGTTGGCAAAGAAGAATAAGAGTAAGAAAAGAAAGCAAAAGCCTACTGCAGACGATGAAACTGTTGTCGACTCGTCAACGACACAATCCTCCGCCGAAAACGATGATGAAAACATCGATCTGTTAAAAAGCAAAATTAAACAAACAAGAGAGGCAGTAGAAGAACTCACCGAGTTGGCGGATGCACTACTATTTGAGGGTGAAAGCGGATGCTTACGAACTAACAAAATCTGATTGGATGCACAGATTTAAATTAGACAACGGAAACAATACAAAAGACCTCCCGAAGTGATGGACGGTGCTCTACCCTCGAAGAAAGCTCGTCACGACTACTTTAGTGACACTACTACTACCTCTTCTAATGACGAAGCAATGCAAAAGGAATAGAAATTGACCTCGCAACATGCCGAAATAATGTGGGAATACAAATTGAACGAAGACGGGGCGATACATGGCCCATTCACCAGTCGTCAAATGTTGGAATGGACGTCTTGTGGATACTTTGTTGGAGCTAGCGCTGTGGACATACGTCAGGTGGGCAGTGGGAAGGCTGGTGATGTGAATGAAAAGACTGACGTGGATGACCTCATGGCGGATCTTATGGAGGACGAGGAGGTGAGTGAGGAAAAGACAAGAAGCAATGAATGGATGCGTTCGGATGCGGTTGATTTCAATTTATACCTGTGATAATATAGATCATTAATATGAATAGAATTTGTGTCGTTTATGAGATTTGATGTAACCTAACGTCTTTTCCATACCGTTCGTGTATACTTTAGATGGACACCTTTACGTGTGGCGAGTCCATAATGGTTTTAAGCTTTCCGTTTCTTCCCTGAAAGACTATCACTTTCGCTCTTTCTCTCCACAGTCGCAGCCCTCTCCGCCTTGATGGCATTCTCCTTAGCACCCTTATACCTCGCAACAAATGAATCAATCTTAAATTTGCGCTTGCACCCCACATAATTCATATACCGAATCTTCCCAAAGATGGGCCGTTCCTTCCAACCCATGTCATGTATTCCCATGATGGACCATCCTACGCCGACAAAGCCATTTGGATCATTGCCATCGTAGGCATATCGATCATTGAAATATTGTGCCGTCGCTAGGGCATAGGATGGAGAGATGGTCCATTCCAGTATCTTTTTGGCCCAATACATTCTCATCTTTGTTGATTGTCATGAGGCATGGAGGTGAACAAAATTTTTGAACAATTGGATGAAAACAACAAAAAATCGACAGAATAACAAACTCACAAATCCATGCAATCCCCCCTCCCTAACCAACTGCAACTGCCCCGCATCCCACAAATCATCATGCGTCTCACCCCTCTCTAACTCCCTCCAGGTATACAAATGCTCCCTCTCATCCTGAGCATGCAGCATGACGTGGAACATTACGAGTTAGAATGGACTTTGAACCACGTGATGGACTTTGAACCACGAACGACGGGATTTACTATTCCCACGTACAAATGTACGCGTCGACCCTGAAAATTCGTGGACACGAATTGTCAGATAGTCTGACCGTACTTCGCTACATAGTTGCGTGAGAATTGCTTGTGTGCGAGAATTTTTATATTGCTTCTAGAGCATCCAATATCTGACATGCCTTACTCCGTAGAAAACATACCAATTTCTACGGGATGGACTTTGAACCATTTCGTCATTTTTGGCTTGTTATGGCAGTGCAATTGCAGCTGCCATCCGTCAAAGCTGAGGACCTGTAGAGCTGGACTTAAGCCCTTGAGATAGTCCCTAAGGGTTGTGCAATCTTGGCTGGGTGCCAGGGATTGGATATTGATGTCACACGAGTGGTCAAAGATATCTGACATCACGTGGTTCAAAGTCCATTCTGACTCGTACACATGTGATTTGCTATTGTAACAAAATAAGATGGTGTTCTATCTATCAGTCGCAAAAATACACAAACTTGAAGGGTAAATATATTCGTATATCTTTTTGTACAATATTGGTCCGTAAAGCTAGTAATTAATTGAATTCAATGTCGACTTGAGTAGGGTCATTTATATGAAAAAGTAGTGCTATACAAAATCTGACATTACAGATGAACTGGAAATTTTGCGTAGATTCCAAAAATGCGGTCATACTTGGTAGTTGCTTAAGTAGAACCTAGTCAAATTACTTGCTACATCAACTTCAAGTTACAAACACAACCAATTATTGAATTCAATGTCACTCCGTTTACCCCACTTTCGAACGCTTTGCAACATGATCTAGGAGGTGCTCATTGCACAGCCAATGTCCCATGGTACACCTACAACATGTTCTAACCTGTTTTTTGCACTTCTCTGCCCTGCAAATGTATTGTTGGTACCTCAAGTAGCATCACATACCCATTTCGGTTGCGATAAATTCTTGCATGTGGAGGCGCCGTAACCAGTCCATGTGCCTCTCCAACTATGTCCATATCATCCTCATCCACAGTATCATTGGAACTGATCCACTGGTTGTCGATTAGGGCCCAACTAAACTTCCGACGAAACTCAACAAGCGTAGGAGTCCTCTCCAGAACACCCGGCCAGACAAAATATTTGCATGCTAGGTATGTGTTGACCTCGGTAATAGCCAAGAAGAAAGCAAAAACACGGATCTCCCACCTCTGTGTCACCCAGGTATCCTCCAGAGAAGGCAGAGCATGGCGTAAATTGTTATGGTCGTCAACAGCATGCCGATACCTAAAGTGCCAGTCAAAGGGCTTCTTGTAGCGGAAGGTAGTTCTATCCTCGCCCGAACCACGATATGTGACCCTGCAACTGTCATCCTCCGCCAACACTCCGCCAGTTGCCATGATCCTCATGGCGTAGTCAGGCTCCTTCATGCCCCAAATAAAGTAAGGTGAGGCATTCAAAGTACCAGTGATTGCCTCACACTCACCTGGGCTCTTCCCTGCGAATCTTTCATCCATGGCCTCTCCAGGAACCAATGCCGGCCAGTATCGACGTTTCTTTATCAAGGCCCCCGCATAAATCCCCTTCTCGTGCAAAGCAACAAGAGCTTTCAAAACACAAAAGCCTGAATCCAATACAACGTACCTTCCACTATGGAAGCAGCTCTTTAACATCCGCAACAGCAATCCTCCTGTCTTGCCAATGCCAGCTTCATATTCCAGTGGGCCAAGATCAACAGGACGGTCTTTGCCTTCAACTAGTTCCACCGAGAACATCAACCCGACATACCACAACAAGCAGAGTGGTATTCATTTCCAAAGGGATGGGGTTTGCGAGGACAAAACACCCACCCAGGGCAAGTCCAACGGCTGTGCCAAATCGACATTGATTCGTCGAGACAAAGAATCCAACCTGGAGAAAATGCCTCTGCCATATTCTTGTTCCATTCGACAATCAACTGTCGAACCTCCCAAAACTTGTCCCTGTAGGTGGGCTTGCTTGCATCCGTGAAAGAAAGTGCTGCCGTGATGGCATCGAACCTCTTCAGGCTCATGTACTTCCTGAAGTTATAGGGACAGGAGTTTGTCCTCTCGTTGAATGGGAGGGTACTCCAAAAGTCTGTCTTCTTGTACCCACCTCCAACAGAAGCCATTAGGAACCAAAGGCCCAAGTATCGGAGCAGTTCTCCCCAGCGCAACTCCTGATCCAGATTCTTGTTTGTCTGGGTCAGAACGATGATACGGAGCCATCTCCATGGGAAAAGTTTTAAAAAGATGGACAAGGAGACAGATCTTGATGGGTCGAACTCATTAAAATGCGGAGTTCGCTTGGAACCATGAAGTTCCATTGGATCTATATGGTGATCCACACCCCATCGCTGGCCTTCAAAAAGCCCTGCGTTGTCGAGTGGAGGAAGGGCAGTAGCATCTGGAACATTTTCCGAGCAGGCTCTTTGTCATCGTCAACATCGTAGCCTTGATTCGAAGCAAGGCAATATCCTCGGCACGATTCAAGCAGTGAACACTTCCGGATCAATCTCGGGAACGAAGTTCCCGTCATCATCTATTGCCACTTCCTCATCGACGCGATCATCGTCGAAGAACTCTTGAGGATCCCCTTCTTGTTTCACCACACAAAAGCGCTTAGCGACATGGATCGCGTCACTGCCCTGGAAGGATGGATGGGTGACGAAAATTGCGATGAACTTCGTTGCGCAACGAAGTTACAGATGATTGTCGTACCACTACGACATCGTTAAGCCGTTCGTTGGCACTGTAGTTTGGGTGGTACTGTGCGATGAGGTTCTGAGGATGCAACCTCTTGATGAGGACAGAGCACTGCGCTCCGACACCAATCCTCTTCTTTCCTCGGGCCATGGTGGTTTTGTGGAAGTGGCATCAAAAATGGAGGTAGAGGTCTGGTACCATTTTCACTAATTCCTACGTAAATTTAAAAATGGCGATAAAAATCTTTTGTGTTACAACTGTCAAAATTTTTACAATCGAACTTAGTGCCTTCAACAGAACTTCATAAGTGATTGGGGAATGGTGCCATAACTGTACCAACTCGTTTCACCACTCATTAGATCATTGCGAACACAACTGTATTGCCTCCCAACACGATTTCAATTTTTGACCAATTGGCCAGTACGACGACTGGCATTGAATTCAATGGTTTTAATTGAATTCAATGGGTGGGGAAGACGGACCGATATATTATTTTACACGCAACACTCATCAGAAAATACACCTCTGTCTATCACTAAACCAGTAAGGTCCCTGATTGAGATATGATGACATAAAATAAATCGACAGATGGATCATTTCTCTACTATTTATTGACACCTTTGTGTCGATCAAGATCCAGATATGAGAAAGGTATCTTCTGTCGAAATAAATAATGTGCGTATGATGTGTTGGAATCATGTTCTACCAGACTCTATGATGTAGAGTCACAAAAAAATAAAAATCAAACCGGTTTGATTATTTTCAAACCAGTTTGAATTTTTTGGAACCGGTTTGATTATTTTCAAACCAGTTTGAAGGTCTACCTATCATGGTGTTGCGAGATTAAATGCTATTCAACTTGATACACTTATATCATCAAAGGTATCCTCGCTACAACCGGTTTTAGACAAATCAAACAGATTTAATTTTTTTCAAACCGGTTTGAAAAAAATCAAACCGGTTTAAAAAATCAAACCGGCTCTGAAAAAAATCAAACCGGTTTGATTATTTCACGACTACTTGTGTGTTTTTAATCCCACTAGTCATCGCCGAGGCGTTAAGACCTCTCTAGCAGTAATACATTATTTGTCGTGCGAAAGTGCCTTTCTCGTTTTTCACACGTTCTGAGTCCACGTTCTCATCTAACATGAACTCCGACCATACATTTTTGTCTAAATTAGCTCAAATACCTCGGAATAGGGGATCTTGCAGAAGGACGATAAGAATTAATTAAATTTACCATGTTGCACAATCATCATGCAGCATCTGCTGCCCGCCGTCACCAGCAACAACAGCAAACAGTTGCTAACTTTGCTGCAGCTTTCCCAGCTGCACATCCTGACCCACCTGGCCTACCTGATGGAGCCGTTGCTGTGCCATGCGGCCCAGGTAACATTCCACAGACAGGGACGCATCAGCATCACAGAGAACACTGTGCTCCTCATCGTCCAGATGTTGCTGTTGCCACTGCTGGCCCACGCCCCACCCAGCCCCGCCGACAAAATCGCCGTGAGTTGACATTGGGCGAGACATATTTCCCCCCCTCTCCGCCACTTTATGTCTTGGCAAGATGGCAGGGAATATCATACGCCACATCTCTTCACAAGAGAGCAACTTGAGTCAATCATAGCTGACCACCTTGACTGTTGGGCAAAGCATCGCGTCTATGGAGATGAAAATACAGACAGTGGCACTGCACACCCCATCCATTACCGTTCTGGCTCTGTCCTGGCATGGAAGAGGCCCATCTCCCACTTCATGCCAAGCAATAATGTGCCTTGGAATGAGACGACACAGACAGGAAATCCGACATGTAGCCCTCATTTTTCCCGTCTTACCAGACACATGAAAAGATTTGAAGCACAGCGCCATGGCATTGCCCCTCAAGCTCGAAGACCCATGACAACAGCTGAGTTTGAACGATATCAAGAGTTTCTATGGCAGCATGAAGATAGAGAAGTTGGGCTTGTTGGAGCTGCAGCCTCAACTTTTCAATTGTCCATGATTGGATGAATGAATGACTGAGCCAAGTGGCGAGAAGCTGAAATAAATGTGTACTCCCAGTTTCCTGAGTATGGCATCACTGGTCGCCTGCCCTGGTCAAAGAATGTCCATGAAGAGAGAGCTGCCCCCCTTCAAGTTTTGTTTGGGGCAATGGATACAAGATTTGATGCCATCTCAAATATTGGCCTATGGCTTGAATTTGATGCCATGTTGCATCCAGAAGAGAATGAGTTTCTCTTCTCTATCCATGGCCTGGATGACCCTATCCGCATCAAGGAGAAGATAAGCAAACTTCTAACAGAGGCCCTAAAATCTAACTTCCAGTATGATCGACCTGGCCTATTGGGCACTCACAGTATCAGAAAACTTGCTGCCAGAGGAGTGGGTTGTACCAAGGTAAGATTATATGGTTTCAAATTTTGTTAGAGAGAAATCTAACAAAGATGTTTTCCAACATTATTCAGGATGACACTGACTACCGTGGAAGATGGAAAAATTCCCGTTGCCAGCATGAGACTTATGCTAATGTTCACATTGCCTTTGTTGATGCCAAGGTTGCAGGAGCAATGTGCAAGGGCGGGTCCATTGCCTACACTGTCAATGAGCTTTCAGGGATAACTAATGATTGGATTCTTGAACATGTTATCCCGAATATGAGATTGAAGGGATATGACAGGCAAGTTTGTTTGGTCTTGAGACGTGGAGTGTTGTTTCACATTTTTGATGCCACTGGAGAGACGCTGTTCTCCTGCCCATTTGAGAGCGAGTTATGAGGGCATTCAATGACCTTGGGGCGAGGAATGTCTTAGAAGAGGGTACAAAACCAGTCAAGAGGAGGCCTCTTGCCATTGCTGGGGGTGATTCAGAGGTTATCATGGAGATCATTGGTGATGATGTGCAGGGAAGTGAGGGAGCAAACAGCAGTCATGATGCAGCAGTTCGCAACCAGGAGGTAAGTTTGCTCTGTTGACAGATTTCATTGTTACGTCACAAAGTTGCTGATGCTAGGATGGAGGCAGAAAGACAATTATTCATTTTGAAACAGAAGATTGGTCGTATGACCAATAATATTACTTGACTCTCCAACAGGACAGCTTTTGTGCGCAGAACAAATGGTTCCAAGAGGAGGCAGATCATTACGAATGAAGAAGAGCACGAATCAGAAGAAGATACTGGAATGACAATAGAGGCATTACCTCCCATGGTTTTGGAGGCTCGCTTGATTCCATGTCCGAGGACAATCCATGATCTTTGGAAAGAGTTTGAATTTGGTTTCCATGGGTTTAAGCCCACTAAGGATTGGACAGCGGCAGAGAGGGGACAGAATCATTTGAAGCACTACAAGAGGAATGTCATTTGGCAGAAAGTCTCAGAGATAGTGAGGGCAGGATACACTGCAGATGCAGCTTGTGATAAAATTTTCATGGTTTATGGGTCAAAGTTGAGTGTAACTGCAATTATTAAGCGTATGATAGCGGATAAGAAATTTGGGGGTCATCCTGGGTTGCGTACTATAGCACACTAATTAGTTGATGTAATAAAAATGACTTTATGCATCCAAATGTTTTGTGAGGAAATCAAACTCTATGACAACTATAAAATGGTAATATTTTTTGTTATGTTCTATGAATACATATTTTAAATACAACATGCTAGATACTAATTAGATCATCATAACCTGCATTCACTGATGAACTATCGAAGGAATTATATCACTAAGTTTTATTTATTGGATGGTGAGGCTTATTGTGTCAATTTGTCTGGGGGGCAAGTAACAGGAGATGATGTGTCATCTCATGGAATTAGCAATTTAGTTGAAATACAGGTGTGTCATATTGTGTAATAAGAGAATAGCCAGAGTGCAAAAATTCAATGGATTCTTAACATCTTGTTGCATGTGTGGTCAAGTAATTTGCAATTGACAGTCTGGGGGCCAAGCGACAAGGTGATGTGAGGTTAAAAATACAACCTACTTGAAACAAACAATTGTTTGAGGTGGAAAAAATAAAGTGCACAGAAATTGACTCTCACCATTCTTCTATAGTGCCTTCAGCCAAGGGTGATGCGCAAATGATGGAGCATCAATGCTGCTCATCGAAACGTCTCAACAAAAGGTATAGCATTGATGCTGCTCGTCAAAACAACAAAGCTCTTTGAGGCGATGATCGACCAGACAAGTAGGACTTATTGGGATTGCCTAAGGAGTAACATAAAGAGATCGACTGGACAGGACAGAACCCCTAGTGCAGCAAAGGAATATTTAATAACGTACCACAAAGAGCTAAAGCGATGCTTGACCAGGCAGATTGATGCTCATTTAAACATCGGAGCACGTAGCATTGACAACGCAACAAAAGATGGAGCATTGACGCT
>JABMIG010000616.1:0-16495 GCA_013187285.1 Cyclotella cryptica
AGATGTTGTGTGATGTGTGTGGTTGTTGTGTGCGTGATGTGTGGCGAGTGGAGATCAGGGAAATTACGTCTAATTGGCTCTTTTGGCGAAATAAGCTTTTTGTCATGCGAGTCAAGTGTGAGTACCATACTAGATCCCAGATCGTGACCATTACTAAAAATAATTTAAATCACGCGTCATTCACGACATTTTGCGCTCTCTTCAGAATGGCTGTTGCATCAAAAATGGCATGTTGGCGCTACATGCCGTTTCTGCCTCTCGTCCGTTTTCCTGAAAACGGACGAGGCAAACGGCATGTAGGCGGCCAACATGCCATTTTTGATGAAACATGCCGTATTACTTAGGAATTCGTATAAATTTTACGCAATCCCGCCCAACTCGTCCTTTTTACATGCTCTCGTCCTTTTTTCACAAAAAGGGATGAGAGCGTGTAAAACGGCATGTAGGCGGCCAACATGCCATTTCAAGGTCTAGTCCGTTTTCATGAAAAATGGACGAGAGCTTGTAAAACAACTTTATGCGGGATTGATATCGAAGGAGGCATGGAATCTGTTCATGCGAGACCGAGAATAAGATTATAAATGACGTAAACTCTATCACCGGCGTCGATCAACTGCCACCTCACAGCATTATCTTGTTTTTTTAGCATATAGCTGGCAGATTCCCGCAGCTCCAGTTTTCAGTCATCGTACTGTAACTCAGCGAATAATGGGACCCACGTGGACCAATACATATGGGCCTATTGCTCCCAATGAGGAGAATCTAAATGACCAACAGAGTGTGTTAACTGGCCGAAAACGGAAAATGTCCGGCGAAATGGGTCATTTTGCATTGGTGGATCTTATACACCGTGGTTCTTATACACAGGTAATTACGGTCGGTAGTTTCTCGCATCTCCAATGTCAATGGATTTAGCCCGATGGGACTTATAATCCGACGGTACTTATAATCTGGCATATTTTATGGTAGGGCTCCAGTGAGGTACGGTACCTACCTAGACGTACCTAGCACAACATCATGGCGGCAATCTTTCCCCTCCGCCACGATGCTCTTGCGCAATATGTCTAGCCTAACCCTCCCGGTCGTCACCCTCGCCGTGACTGGCCACACCACCGCCAACCTCGACGTCGACGTGGATCCCTCCACCTGCACCGGCCCGCTCCGGCCCTCCGACTTGCCGGAACCAACAATCTTCCAGTCCTTCTCCCAAAACCAAACCGTCACCCTCCCCAATGGAGCCTCCCACCGTGTCCTCCTCGGCACGGTCCACGAACCCAGCGGCGGCCTCCACAGCATCCTGCCGGCACAATTCGCCGTCGTGCCCCAAGCCGTCGACCGATCCTCCATCGACTCCGTCCTCGACATGGCACGCTCCTACCACGATTGGGACGACGATCCCGACACCGTCGACGGCATGACGTCACACGAACTGTTTCTCCACACTCCCGATCTCTACGCCGACACCTCCACGACCAAATATCGCGACGTCCATCCCGAATTCGTCCCGGCACGCAAACAACTCCGAGCGAAACTCAATGGGATATTGCAGCCGTATCTCGATCACGTGATTACTCCCCTCGTTCGTCGACAGTTTCCCGAGGCATGCCACGACAACAACACCAACGACGACAACGACGAGGACGACGACGAAGGACACTCTCGAAACTGCACGCCCTGCTACAGCCTCCTCCGCCACTACACCCACGGACGTCGTCAATCCCACGCCACACACTACGACGGCCACGCCATTGTCACCGTCGTCGTCTCCCTGAGCGACTACAACATCGACTACCGCGGAGGACTATACGTCGCCACGGGAGTGGGCCAACGAGAATACCTCCCACTAAACAAGGGAGATGCCGTCCTCCATCGTTCCAATGTATTGCATGGCGTACACGTCATGGACGTGACGACCGACCCCGTCCAAACGGAACGATGGTCGTGGATCGTATGGTATAGAGACAGCACGCAGTGTCACGATTTTGGTTACGAATGGTTTGCCGATTGTGCCGCCCGAGGCGATGCGGTATGTCAATCCCTCCATTCGACCAAGGTCGGGTCTCGTCCGGGAATTTCAGAACACGAGGCGGCACGAGAGGTGTTGGAATGGAATTTACGAGCGGCCGACGCCGGATCGGGATTTTCGGCTGTGAAAATTGCTCGAGCGTACCTCGGTCAACTTCCATCGATGTTGTCGTACAATGTTACTTTGGCGGAGAGGTATTTTCGTGTGGCGATGGAGGCATATAATCCGGAAGGGCACTATGGTATGGCACAGTTGTTGTTGATGCAAGTGGGGGAAGAATATCATCGACCAATGGAGGAGGAGGAGGAGGGGAGAGGAGGACGACGGCGGTGGAAATTGACGGCATGGAAGGATGAACGGGTAGCCGATGCGATTCGATACTTGGAATTGGCGTCGATGCAACGGCATGCATTTGCCATGTTTAATCTTGGGCATTGTTCATACCTATGGTTATTACCACACCAATGACACGCGACTTGAAATGGATACCGCATTGGCAGGACAGTGGTTCGAAGCATGCGGTCTTCCCGAGGGATACTTTGTCGCGGCGCATCAGGCAAGGTCGGTGGGTGACGAGGAACGAGAACGAGACATGATGGAACGGGCTCGGGCGATGGGGTACTTTGAACCTTGGAGGAAGATGGCGCGACAAAAGGTGGGATCGGGGGGTAGTAGCGGTGTGGATCTTAATTTGCCGTGGCCTCCGGCGTGGGATGGACGTCTCCCTCCAAAGTTTTAGGGGGTTTCCTTGACAATGGGCGAATCCCTTGCTTCATTATTGGAGTATTCTTTTGTTGTTGGTAATCAAGGTGTTGTACTATGGTGTAATGAATAATGAGAATTGTGCAGTTAGAGTAGTGCTGTGTGATGACTCTGTGTGATATTTCCCCTTCTTTGGGATGAGAGTGCTAGGAATTACAAACAGGAGTCCTGAGTCCTTTGCAGCCATTTTCCACACAAGATTAGGAAAACCTCATCCATGCCGAGATCCTGATCTTGTCTCAATGTGGGGGAGTCAATGGAGAGGAAACTGAGAATAGGACCATGCAAGTAACGGGGGGCTAGCTACACCTGGGTGTTGAATCTGGTCGGACAGAGCCCTTTTCCTGGTGCAATAGCAGTAATATCATCACTGACAGAGCCCAATTTGTTTATACAAGTATACTTATTCCCATGCACTGCACAATCCACCTATTTCCCAAGATTACCTGCATCCACATTGCACATGCTAGAAGAGACCCAACCCTACTTTATGTCTCTGTTCATAAGAGCTAGAAAATCTCAAAAGATACATTAATAATTATTTTGTAGCCTTCGAGATGCTAACACAGGGAAAAATACAAGTATCTAACCTATGTACCAAAAGAGGCCTTGGTACTGTACGTCGCATCAATATTGTTCTGCTTTGGCACGGCAATCTTTCCCACAGGTCTCTACTCCCCACTCATTGCCCTTTTTTTCATCGTGCCCAATCACCCATCACCGGCTCCACTCCTCTGTCATCTCCCCAACCACCTCATGCATCACCTCTTTTTGGATGGTAGACATCTTTTCAATGTCATTGCTAAAGTTGAATAGTGAAGTCAAACTGCTTACCATTCCAGGTACTCAACATGGACACCAAAACCAAAAGTTCAGTAAGCCAAAAGTACTTTGAAATCAAGGACAATAGGCGTGTTGTTCAGCAAGTTGAGGAACTCATCTTGACCGGATTTACTCCCTGTAAAGCTTGTTTGAGTTTGGTTATCCCTCTTTTGTACTACTCTCGCTGGAAGAAGTCGATTGAGAAAGTGGATGCCATATACTCCAACATGGAGCTTGTGCCTTATTTTACCAAAGGCACATCTTGTAAGAACCACCCGGACCTAGCAAGTGTCCATGTGCATGTGAAGCAAGAGCTCCAATAACTCAAGTTTTGACTTTGCGAGCAGGGTGTTCAAGTCACCCACAGGATGGTGTTGCAAGAGGCTGCTTGTCTTCTACTGGACTTCAAAAATAAGTCCAGACAAGCACAAGAGTTGGCAGTACATCATGTTATGAGATCTGTTGGTCTCACGTACTGTTATGCGACACAAACTAAAACATTTCATGGCAAATGAGGCCAATGCAAAGGACTTCATAGATGTGATGAAGTCAAAGTTCAAGGTGGGAACCTTGACAATGTCATCAATGTAGACCAGACGCCGATCCATTTCTTGTACCACTCCAACATGATGCTCAAATTCAAAGGAGTACGGATGGTACATTCCAGGGCTTTGACCACCAAGATGAACCATGTCACTCTAGCCGTAACAGTCACGGCAGATGGGAAAATGTTGCCACCCTTTGGAATCTTCAAAGGTAAGCCGCAAGGATGTATGAACAAATTTTCAAAGTACAAATGGAAAACGCCTTCTATATTCATTGGGTAAGCAATTGAAGTTTAGTGTTCCCTTGATCTTCTCACTCTCTCTTTTTATCAAGAGGATGCCATGAATAGAGTAGTGCCCTTTGTAGTTTACTGATGAGGAAAATCTGTATTCAATTAACAGCCCCTGACAGGAATAACATGACTTATCACCTACCAACATTCAACTGAAATGTGAATCCGATTTGAACTCATAGCCCTATTTAATTGTTTGCAATATAATTATGATTCATGTTCAGAATAGACATTATTTTAGTTGGCTAATCCATTTCTATTATCTTGGCTGATGGTAGAATAATATCACACACATCTCACTTACTTTGCTGTTTAAACTGTGCAACACCAAAATACATAAGAAGGCAATCAATTAGAAGACAAAAAAACAAGATGATGTAAGAAGTGATCCATCACGAACCAATACTCAACTTAATTGTAAATTACATTTGAATTCAATAGACTACTTTATGCTTTGAAGTACAATTATGTGTCATACCCAGAATTTTGTTTATTGATAATTGCTAGCAACTCAATAATTATAGAATAATGTAAGACACATCTCACTTACTTTGCTGTTCAAACTTTGCAAGACCAAAATGCATCTACAGATAAGCAATGAGACAAAAAAGAAGCAAAATGATTTGAAAACACGATCCATTACCAACCAATACGCAACGTAATTGTAAGTAAGAATTGAATTCAACAGATTATTAATCAATTTGAAATACAGCAATATTGCAATCTAGTTCATAATGTGAATGCTGTGGAGGCAAACCTTTCCAGCCACCAGTCTGCCATGTCATGGCCCGCATGAGTTTTTTGCATCCCAGCTCTGCCCACTCTCAATTTTACCCAAATTGTAATCCTGCCTCAGTCACTTTTTCACCCCACTTGAAAGATTGTACCCCCATGGTTCTCTCTCTTCTAAACTCTTGATTGTAATTTCCACTGTCGAATAAGCACGAGCATCAATTAAATAGTAAGTTGAGTAATTAAGGAATAAAGAAAAATAAGTTCATTCAGCAGACGCAACAATCATTTATTGTATGTTTTGCTTACCATTTTTTGAGAATCACATTGGTTTCAAACTTCCGCAATACTCTGGGGACGTGCTCATGATGGACGCGTCATCAGAAAGGTCACATTAGAGGCACACGATCCTTCGTGACGGCTGAATTGCTTGCATTCTGAAAATTGCCACTGTGAGCAATATGTGATTAAAAACAATACAGCAATAAGGTTTCTTTTCCCTGTCACATTCGTGTGGTTTAGGGGTGTTGTGCTGGAAATGACGGGTCATTGTGACGGGCGCATGGGGCAAGGAAGAGATGAATTTGACAAATTGATCACCCTTTCGAGCAGTATTCTGTTGGAATATATGTATCTTATGCATACTTCATGTACGTACTTACCTTTTTATGCCAATGACCCTTATTTAGGCATCTATTGGGTTATTCCAGAAGATTCTCTGTATTTCCCAGGACATCATCGAAAAACATCTCTTTACATATAAATCAAGAAAACAGAAACTCTCAGAAGGAGATAGAACTCCATTTTCATGTTCTATGGAATTCCGAGATACTCTCATAACTCTATCAGCTACATCTACAGATATCTACGGAGTTTCTACATGAGCTACCATCTTTATTTTTAACACTATTTTAAGCTCACAATTGAACTACAACTATAATTCTAAACTAACTGCAACTAGATTTACCTGCTGTCTAATTAGGGGACACCCTTGATGATACCATACTATGGTATCCACCTAAGTACCATGGTACTAGGCCTAGGCTGGATCCCAATCTCCGGAACCACCGAAATTCCAAGACATCCACATGCATGTGTACAAGCACACAATCATAGCCATAAAACTAGATAACCGATTTGCTTATGACTATCATGTTGATTCGTCTAGCTTCCGCAGTTATTGTTATCTAGTTTTTTTTCACGAACACCAGCCCAAACATGGCTGATGCGTGCTTCACTGCACGTGCCACCACTCGCGAGCATGTTGCCATGAGCATCAAAAAACTGACCCTTCCAACGACAAACAATGGGCAGTACGACCACGACGCCGCCACGACATTCATCGCCGGGATCCATCGAGTGCTCCGCGAGACCTACAACCCCGGAGACCCCGGCAATGGCATGTTCAAACTCTGCGCCGCCGCCAACGAAATCGCTTCGATAAAAGCGACCTCTGTCGCCACGGCGAAGTCCGTCCTCGACGACGCCAAAGCCATCGCAGCCGCCGCTTCCACAGGCAGCACCATCGTGCCTCCCGCCATCGACAGCCGCGCCGACGCACAAGACAAAGCCGACCGCATCAACCTCATCAACCAGGCCGTCATCGGGGCCAAAGAGGGCGCCGCCGAAGCCATCACCGCCAAAGCTGGTTCGGATGTCACCGATGCAGTCCTCAAAACTGCCGACGGATCCAACCTCCGTAGCATCGACGACTGGCTCCTCGAAGAAGTCCTTGCCGCCGTCGTCCAAGGCGCCGATTGCCCAAACTCCAGCGACGTCCTCGCCCAGCTCCTCCACGTCATCCAATTCGAATTCGACTTCCGCAAGAAAGTCTCCGCCAACATGGAACTCCTTCGTGCCAAAGCAGGCAGGATGACAGCCTACGGCATCACCGTCGACGACTCCCAACTCGCCCTCGTACTCCTCGCAAACATCGACTGTGCAAGCAGCCACGACTGGGGCCGTGAATTCCGCCCGACCCTCCAAACCATCCGGCGCAGGTTTGCCTACAACCACGCACACAACGCCACCACCGTAGCAGCAATTCTCAAGGATCTCGCCGGCGCCGACGGCGTACGCAAGCTCAACGATGCCCCGGCACCCACCGGCACCGCCAACGCCGTCTCCAATCAAGTCTCCCTGCTCACCCAACTCCTCCAGCAGCAACACGACGCCTCCGACACCGAACACACCGAGGCCGCCTCCGCCGTGCAAACCGACAGCGATTCCTCCACCAAACACAACAATTGCCAGCGTGACCGTGGACGGACAACGAACGCAACAATCGACGTGGAGGCAGACGCGGTGGCCAGCGGGGTACCCAACGCAGCAACTCTCGGCATCCGCCCAACCCTTGCCCGCATTGCAAGAAATTTGCGCGCCGCAAGCCGCACCCCAAAACACCAGAAGACCGCTGTTTCTGGAACAAGCGTTACAAGGGATACCGTGGGAAGTGGATCTGCGACGAGATGGAAATGGTTTATGTGCCCAGGCACAAATTCACTGCCGACATGGGTGGGTATCCCAGTGAAAGCGACGGTGACTGACGGTGTGGGCCGGCGAGCGAGGAGAAAACTCAGACGGACGGGTGGATACAGAAAGGACAGCTAAAAAACTTTAAGCATATCTCTAACAAAAAATCTTCTTTCTACACTTCCGTTTCCAACTACTATAGTACTCTTCCGCAATACGCTGCAGACCCACCTCACACTTCACCCAACCCCAGCAGACCACAGTTCACCCTCTCACCAAAGCAACCCCCACCAACACCCATCCCCAGCAACTTCAAACACAAAGCCCAACGCAAAGCTCTGGAGCGGCAAGCACGCCGCCTCCGCCTCCTCAACGAAGCAACTCTCTTGGACCGCCACATCTCGTGGGCAGAGGACGAGAGAACCACCCAGGCCAAAGCCAACACCACTTCCAAGCAACGACGTGCCATCAACACGGCCCACACAATACACCCAAGAAAACAACGGCTATCCTTCGGACAGGCTCTGTCAGCAACACTACGACGCACCTTGAACAACCTCTCCACTAACAGACACGTACGCTTCGCCGCCCACACACAGACACGTCACTTCGATTCGCAAGCCACCACACCACTCATCACCTTTGATTCTGGCGCCGACAGCCACTACCTATCCGAAACAGATCGCCTTGCTGCAAGGCTCCCTATTCTGCGGCCCTCCACTCGACAAGTTGGCGTCGCAAACGGCAGCACCAGCACGGCGAAATACGTCAGCCAATTACCCTTTCCTCAACTTTCACCTAATGCTGTGCTCGCCGATTCGTTTGTCGATTTCCCACAGTCACTCATGAGCGTAGGCAAAACCTGTGATGATGGCACCATTGCCATCTTCACTCAGTCCGGCATCACTGTACAACGGTCAATTCGTGTGCACCATACGACCCGAAAAGAAAGAACCCAATCGCACACGCCTCGTCGTGGGAGGGACCGAATCAACTACCCGGTGAGGTTGCCACACCAACCGCCGACATGCTCGCGGCCAAAATTCTATTCAACAGTGTGATATCCACCGTCAATGCACGCTTCATGACCATGGACATTTCCAACTTCTACCTCAACACTCCACTTAAACGCCCAGAGTACATCAGGATGAAACTCTCCGACATACCGGAAGAAATCATCACCGAATACAAGCTCCGTGATCTCGTGGAACCCGATGACTGCGTGTACATCATTATCGTCCTTGGCATGTACGGACTCCCACATGCCGGACTCATAGCCAATGAGCTACTCGAGAAGCGACTTAACAAACACGGCTACCAACAAAGCAAGCTTGTGCCAGGACTTTGGAAACACAAATGGCGACCAATATGGTTCACACTGGTCGTCGACGACTTCGGGTCAAGTATGTTGGTAAGGAACATGCTTTACACCTAAAATCTGTGCTCGAATCATACTACCCCCTCAGCACCGATTGGACTGGTAACCGCTACATTGGAATACGTTTGGACTGGGACTACAACAACCGCAAAGTCCATCTGTCTATGCCAGGTTACAAAGCCAAGGCCCTCAAACAATTCCAACACAAGCCACCAAGCGAACCACAACACTCTCCTTTCCCTACCAAACCCATCAAGTACGATGCAAAGAAACAGTACGCCACCCCGCCCTCTACTGCACCACTGCTGGACAAGAAGGACAAAAAATTCATCCAACAAGTATGCGGGAAACTACTCTTTCTTGGACACACCGTCGACTCTCCCCTCCTGTGCCCAATCAGTGCCATTGCCTCCCAGTTGGCGGCCCCAACCCAAGATACCATGATACAAACTCTACAACTCCTTGACTACCTGGCCACACAATACGAAGCAGTTCTCACCTACCATGCTAGCGACATGGTTCTTGCTGCACACAGTGACGCCAGCTACCTCAGTGAACCACAGGCCCGAAGTCGCGCAGGAGGCCACTTCTTTCTTTCCTCCAATGCAGATATACCCCCCAACAACGGGGCTATCCTCAACATTGTCCACATCATAAAACACGTCATGGCGTCCGCAACTGAAGCCGAACTGGCCGCTTTGTTCATTACCGCCCGCGGCTGTCTACATACGCATCATACTCATGGAACTCGCCACAAGCAACCAGCCACACCTCTCCAAACTGACAATGCCATGGCCGAAGCAGTCACCAACGGAAAAGTACAACCCAAACGCACCAAGGCCATGGACATGCGCTTCCACTGGTTACGCGATCGCGAATGCCAAGAACAATTTCGAATATACTGGCGCCCTGGCCACAGCAACTATGCCGATTACTGGACCAAGCATCACTCCGCCAAACATCACCAGCACATACGTCGCGAATTCATCACGCCGTTGATTGTACTCGAGATGCTCCGCCAAGACGGCCACTCCAAACGACCAGCTGCCGCAGCTGCATAATCTCCCATTTCTCTCCACTCCTTTCCATTTCGAGCTCCCGCAAGGGTGTGATGATACCATACTATGGTATCCACCTAAGTACCACGGTACTAGGCCTAGGCTGGATCCCAATCTCCGGAACCACCAAAATTCCAAGACATCCACATGCATGTGTACAAGCACACAATCATAGCCATAAAACTAGATAACCGATTTGCTTATGACTATCATGTTGATTTGTCTAGCTTCCGCAACCCTACCTAGCCCGTCAACCCCGAAAAACTCCCGAGAAATACAACACGCTTCCTCTGCACAAAAGAGACAAATAGTCAATGAAATTGGGACCTGATCAATCTCAGGCATCACAACAAGTGAAATCGCTGCACTCACCAAAAACCATGCTACAAACGTCAAACTTTGTCGAACAATTCTACTACCAGTCAAACTTGTCAATACCAGGCAAGTCAGCCAAGCAAGTCCGTGAACACATCAAGAACAAACACTTCCCAACCAGTCCACTCAGAACAAGACAATCACAAATCCCGAGACCAAACATGGCAGGCAATGCACCATCAAATGCTGAATTGGCACAACAAATCGTGGCACATACTGCTGTGGTTACCAACCTTGCCAACACCATGGCCAACCAAGCTCCTGCTGCCACTGTAGTTCCACCCGCAGCTGCCGTCACCTTCGCTACCTCACACGATGTAGCCGCCATCAAAGAGCTAATTGATTACACAATGAAACAAGGAACAAGTCTCTACAAGTAAGGCACAAAAGTAACGGGGACACCATTTAGCATGAAAGAAAGTCAAGTGGTCATTTTCAAGAAGGAATTGCAGGACAGGCAAGCATGATGCGCTGGGACCAAGGCACCAAAAACATTCTTCATTTCACAAGCAAGACAACAGACAAATCAGCCTCATTGCCAAATACGGCCAAATTGATGCGGAGGGACTCAAGACAGCATGCAACAAGTTCATGACATGCATCAATGCAGACAAACAAGAGTGCAAAACAACGAACAAATGTGGCGCTGTTTGTACAGCAGCTTCGCACCAAAGAGGCTAAAGCAACCTTCTTACCTATAAAAAGGATTATGATGTGATGGTGACTGGACAGCCCAAGATGGTGGCCCCTCTCATGAACAAAAACATGACAAGGCTGACACTTTGGATGGAAATGCCACGATCACTGCTCTCAGGTCTCACCTTTGCAAGCTCATGCAGTATGTGATCAAGCACAATGGAAATATTGATGAGATTCACACTTATTTCAACCAAAACTTTGCACAACTTAAGGCAAGAGGGCAATCCGTGGCCGATTTGCGCACAATCCTCTTCGATGCTTACCTTCAAGGGATACCAAACGCCATTTTCCACAATTACATGATCAGGTTGCAAGACAATTGGATGGATCAGACAGGAGACATGAAGGAGGCTACACAGAAGACATAAGGAGAAGGCACAGGCAAAGTATGACCTTCTCATGAACAGTGGAAAGTGGGGAGTCAAGTCTCCAGATCCAGAGAAAATAATTGTCCTGGAAGCCCAAGTCAAAGAACTCAAGGACCCAAAGCTTTCAGCACTGCTCCTCAACAAGCTAAAACAAGGACAGAAAGGACAAGGTCAACAGAACCAGAACCAGAATCAACACAGGCAAGGCAATAATCAAAGTCAAGAACAGTCATCTGGCAAGCAAAGGAACCAAAAAGACAGATCAAACAAGAGCTTTCAGAGAAAGGATGAGGAATGCAAGGGAACTCCTCCCAAGGACAACACGCCAAAGCAAAAGCAAGTCGGCAAGAAGACATTCCACTGGTGAATCCACCACATGAAGCTGACGCTCCACAAGCCAGTAGACTTCAAGTTGGGCAAACAGCAAGCAAGGCAGGGCAACCAGCAGCAACAGCAACAAGCCAACAGGCAACAAAACACAGCCAATCAAGCCACTTGCGTGAATTTGCTCACCCATTTTGCCTTGCAAACTGTAGAGGAATGATGGTGCGCCCCCACATGGCTAGACTTTGGCTTTCACACCATGGCCGTGCCCACCACAACTTCTCAAATACAAGCCACATTTTTACTAGCCTTGTTCTGCATGTTCTGTTCCCTCTTCTGCCACACCTGACACTTCTACTGCTACGTCAAGCTCCAATCTAACCACCATAGTCACCGTCTCCGCCTCTGCTGCTCTTGTCACTTACTTATAATCAGGAACAAACAAGCTGGCAATAAAAAGCAGTTCCATGAGAAAATGAAAAGAAAGAAAAGAAAACACCAAAACTAACTCACCTGTTAGTGGCCACGTTTTGGGTTGGTTGTTGCATCAAGCGAGCCCTTCAAATAGCTCACCTTCAAGCCTGGCGGGCCACCCGCTCCTTCTACTCCATGGTACTCAAAGTGAGGGAGAAAACAGGGGAGAGAGTAAGGGTTAAGTATTCCACAATAATTGATTGTTCAAGCAAACATGGGTGAGGACTTACCTACTCACCTTGCTTGCTTTGACACTAATTTCTTCTGCGTAGGAGTCGACAAAAACGCCGATTTTTAGAACTGCTCTGGGAACCCTCTGCTACCAAGCTCGTGAAGCCACGTACATGGCTTGTGATGCCTCCCTCTGTGGCCACATTGAGGAAGACCCAGCCAAATTCTCGATCAAAGAGGACATTTTAAGACCTGAAGACCTCAAGACAAGTGAGGGAGCTGGTGAGAACGGGGCGAAACAGTTGAGCCAGTCCAAAACGACCGAGTTGGGCCTCTTACCTTCTCCCCAACTCCATCACTCAACCAATCTGAACTACGCGAAGCTACCACCCAAGCTGTTGATGACCACGCCAAACTTATGCACTGGCACTACTGGCTGGGCCACCTGCCATTTGTTCAATTGAAGCACTTGGCAAAAAACGGGGAGAAACCAAAGAAACTGGTCAATGCGACACTGCCAAGATGCGCCAGTTGCCTTTTTGGGGCCATGACAAAGGTTCTGTGGCAAACAAAGGGCAGCGAGTCATGAAAACAGGTATTCAAAGCTACAAGACCAGGTCAAGTGGTCTCCATGGACTAAATGGAATCCACGCAGCCCGGATTTGTGGGCCAACTCAAGGGAAAACTTACCATGCACAGGTATAAGGCTGCGAAGGTCTTCGTAGACCATTTCTCTGGCCTCCGCTACATCCACTTGATGACCAGCACCTTAAGAAATGAAACCATCAAAGCCAAACTTGCTTTCAAGTGATTCGTGGTTTACCATTTTGTCAATGTCAAGCACTACCATGCAAACAATGGCCGCTTTGCTGACAATACCTTCATTGACCACTGCTCCTCCCTGCAACGATGACTCACCTATTGTGGGGTCGATTCCCACTTCCAAAATGTCCTGGCAGAGAGAGCCATCAGAGACATTACTGAAGGCGGAAGAAAGCAATTGCTCCATGCCATTGCTAGGTGGCCTGAAGCAGTTGACCTGACATTGTGGCCTTATGCACTGCAGTATGCAGTGCATCTCTACAACACTGTGCCTGTTCTAGAAGATGAGGTTCCACAATCAGAACTCTTTGCTGGCACTCAAGTAGGAAAACACATGTGGGATCACATACATTTGCATGCCCAGTCTTTGCCCTGCAGAATTCTTTTGCTCAATAGTTTGCTGAGATGGTCACCAAGAGCGCGCCTAGGGCTCAATTTAAGCCCAAGTCTGTTTCATGCACAGAATTTGCACCTGGTAATGAACCTCACGGCCGGTTTGGTATCACCACAGTACCATTGCCCCTTCAATGACTTCTTTGAGATTGCATGCCACAATAAGCCTGATATTGTGATGTCAGCTACATGGAAACAGCTTGCAGGGTTGAAGAGGCCCGATGGGACAACTACTGCTGTGGAACGCTCAAGAACAATCCAAGAAGCATCAATCCCATGAAACGATCGTGCAATGACTGCACCAAATGAGCTCTTGGAGTTCGCAAAGGTTTTGAGCCTGTAGATGACACGGACATTCTAGCTGATGTGCCACCTGATCCCGTGCAACATGCTGAGGGAGATACTCTCGCGGAAGGCAGCGCAAAATGTCAAGAGCTATGGCCAAGTCCGTGTCACAACAGGACTTCTACGGCAATAGAAACATGTTCTACATGGCCGCCCAAGGGACTTCCAATGGACAGACAGAAGCAGACCTCTTTCACTATTCACATCTCAAACTTCAAGACCGCACGAGAAATCCCATTGCATTTCATGCAGAGATGATGGGTGACATCATGTACTTCCATCAAGCCATACGCTAGCCAGATGCAGGAAATTTTGTGAAAGCCATGGTCAAGGAAGTTGAAGCCCACGTGCGTAATAAACACTGGGTACTAGTCAACAGAGAAGAGGTCCCACTGGACACTGACGTACTTCCGGCAATATGGGCTATGCACCGCAAGCACAATCTCATGCCCAATGAAATTAAAGGTCACAAAGCTAGGTTGAACATCCATGGTGGAAAACAGGTCTATGGTGTGAACTACTTCAAGACCTATGCCCCGGTTGTGACATCGTTCACAATCAGATTTATGATCATTACTGCCATTTTCTTGTCCTGGGCAATGCAACAGATAGACTTCATACAAGCCTACACACAAGCTTCCTTAGAGTGTGAAATGTACATGGAATTGCCCACAGGAATCAAAACCAAACATGGGAACTCCAAGGACTATGTTCTCAAGTTGCTTGCAAACCTATACGGTCAAAAACAAGCTGGATGAGTTTGGAACTAGTACATGGTGGACAAACTCTACAAAATTGGCTTCCACCATTCACTTATCGCAACAAGTGCATATTCTACCGTGATGACATAATATTCATTGTGTACATCAATGGTGGACTGTTCTTCAGTAGTGTTGATGCCATGTTATCACTCATCATAAGAAAACTACGCCACTCCGGCCTCAACATTGAAGATCAAGGAGATCCAGCTGACTACATTGGAGTCAACATCAAGAAAACATGTGACTTACCCAACGAGCTTTAATTGATGCCATCATTGATGATGTCAACATAGGTGACTCCTACACCAAGCCAGTACCTATCAAAGTGACTCTGCAGCTGCATGCTTTCTGTGATTCACCAAAATTTCAAAGGAACTTCAATTACCGCTCAGCCGTGGGCAAGTTGAACTACCTAGGGCAGACAACCCGGCCGGACATCATGTACGATGTATGCCAAGTTGCCAAGTACACTTTGCCAACCCTAGACATGAGCATGGCAAGGCAATAGTGTGCATTGTCAAGTACCTAAAGGCGACTCGTCACATCGGCCTTTGCTTCAAGCCAGACGCTTTCAAAGGCTTCCAATGCTATTGCAATGCAGACTTTGCAGGCAATTGGAACAATGAGTTTGCAGAGACTGACCCTAGCACTGCAAAATCTAGGAGGGGATGGGTGGTCTTCTATGCTGCCTGCCCTGTCATTTGGGCCTCCAAGTTGCAGTCACAAGTCGCGCTCTCCTTGGCCAAAGCTGAGTACATTAGGGGGTGCACTGATATTTTTTTACTTACCACATATCTTTTGGATATAAAGAAGTAAAAATGGTCTTGCTGTCTCCCTTAAAATAAGTGTGAGTAAAAAACGAGAAGCCCTGACCGGAGCGGCACACATCGCGCACTCCCTCCGAGATTTTTGGTGACTGTTTCAATTACATCGCTCAAATTTGAGCCAATATCCCAACTTGTTTCCTAAATATCTTTGCAGTATCTAGTCCTTTGTGAATTCCAAGAATACAGCGGCACGTGGGCAAACAAGGCACGTGCCGCTGTATTCTATGATCATGCATTTTTGCGAAGATTGTGATGCTACGTGAGAATAATAACATGCAAAAACTCGTGTGCTCGCGACATCATGTAGTACACCATCAAAAAATGGTGCAATTTTACGTCGCGACGATGAAAACCTCCTCTCAAACCATCTCCACTACTATTACCTCTTCGGCATCCATATAAGCACCAGTTCTTGTCTAACTTGTGCTCACCAATAGTGCCGTTTTCTGATTTAAACAAGTGAAAACAAAGTGAGTAATGTTCTTAAGTTGACGTACCACTTCTTGCGTTGACATCTGTAATTCTTGCCCTCCCACTGGAACAGAATTGTATGCAATCATGGAGGATTCATCGGCCAAAGAACTCCCAGTCGCCAAAAAACTGGTGTTAAAAACACCCCCCCCCCCCCCATCCCCAAACCCAACTCCCCCCCCACTCTCGCCTTGTTGTCTGGGGTTGTAGATCCACCTGACAATCAACCAGCAATATGTCAGGGTGCAACTAGGAAGAAAACAAAGAGGGAGCTCGAGTCAAAAGTGAGGCAACAGGCAAGTGCGCTGAAAGTTTTGCAAACCCAAAGGAAGCAGCTTCAAAGAAGGCAGATATCCTCGGAGAGAAGAACAAAAGAT